>CAVLJG010000003.1:1652102-1971765 GCA_963669975.1 Acanthoscelides obtectus
AATTTAAACACGGAAGCCACGTATTTTTCGACCAATGTTTATATAGAATTTATGCATTAACGACTCTGAATTTTTTGTATAAAAGATCCTTTTACTTACTTCATTTTTTGTCTTTTACAAAAACAGGCCATCTCGCATAAAAAATGTTTTTGTAGCTGCTTTCTGAAAAAATTTCTTATTCAGTGACAGATTAGATTGTTTTTGACAACAATCTTCATAAGCTTTAAATTAATAAGTAATGTTTGAGTTTAGTTTTGATTGTTAATTTGTGGTTTGTTCTTTATAAATTGTCTTGTTTTATGTAAAAAAACTCAGACTTTCTGAACGGTTCATCATATGGATATAACGGGTGATTTTTTAAGAGGTATAGGATTTGATTTTCAAAAAAAACACAAAAAATTTGAAAAAACGATTACATCTTTATTTGAGTCGATAGAACGGTCGATATAATTTAATGTTTAAAGATTATTTCATGTAAATGTTGGCCGCGGTTCCGCTTTAGATGGCCCATGCGCCAGGTCCAATTTTGGCACACTCTCTCCAACATATCGGGCGGTATCTCATGAATAAATGCTTCCATATTGGCTTCCAGTGCGTCAATCGTTGCTGGTTTATCCCTGTAGACATTAGCCTTAACATGGCCCCACAAGAAGTAGTCCAACGGCGTTAAATCACACGATCTAGGCGGCCAATTGACGGGCCCCAAACGTGAGATAAACCGTTCACCGAACTCGCCTCTCAATAGGGCCATTGTTTCGTGTGCGGTGTGGCATGTGGCACCGTCTTGTTGAAACCACATGTCAGCCAAGTCCACCTCTTCCATTTTGGGCAAAAAAAAGTTTGTTATCATCGCACGGTAGCGCTCGCCATTCACAGTTACGTTCCGGCCATTGTAGTCTTTGAAGAAGTACGGCCCGATGATGCCACCGGCCCATAATCCACACCAAACAGTGATTTTTTCGGGATGCATTGGTAGCTCTTGCAATGCTTCTGGCTGGTCTTCACTCCAGATGCGGCAATTTTGCTTGTTAACGTACCCATTCAACCAGAAATGAGCTTCGTCGCTGAACACAATTTCTCGATAAAAATGTGGATCTTCCTCCAACTTTGCCAGCGCCCATTCACCAAATTGGAAACGTTGTGGGAGGTCGTGGGGCTTCAATTCTTGCACCAGCTGTATCTTCTAAGGTTTTACACCCAAATCCTGTCGCAAAATTGCTGCGAACGGCGGCGAATCGACATTTCAAGGTCATCCCTAACACTGGCGGATACAGCCGCAATATTTTCTTCAGTCCTCACTCTACGCCTGCGTATTGGTGGTTTAATGTCCAATAATGTAAAATGGGTTCGAAATTTAGTCACAAGCTTCCGAATAGCTCCTTCAGTAGGCCGACCAAATTGCCCATAAATTGGAAGCAGTGCTCGATGCACTCTCTTAACCGAGCATGAATTTTGATAGTAAAATTCAATAATTTGCAAGCGTTGTTCGTTCGTAAGTCGATTCATGGTTAAATTATAGACCAAACTGAACAAGTTTGACAATGACACAAGACACGATTCACGCGTCATCTGTCAAAAACAGTGTTGCCAAAAAGATACTAGCAAAAAAATTACCCATTATTTTTTGTAAGCTATGTATTATTTTCAATGCTTGTTTTTGTATTGTTTGAAGTTGATTTAGACGTTTTTTGTTAGCCGAACCCCGCATCATTATGCCGAAAATAAGATAACTTTCTATTATTGTAAAAAGTTAAATACGGCTTTAGACGTCTTATTTTATAAATCAAAAATCTGAGTTTGCCAGCCAAATAATCTATATGCGCATTGCACTTTGTTAGAGTCCATATCTTATGTCCTTTTTATTTCCGTTGAAGCATTCCCTGATAAACACTTAAGGAGACTTTTTTAACAACGAAGCAGCTGCGCAGGCAGAAGCGTCACAAGGAAAGTTTGTCTCCTTTTTCCAGCTGACCGGCAGATATCGAATTGTCCTGTATGTAGAGTGCTGTAATCAGCAAAGCTGCCTTCGCTTTATTGTTGGTGCTGACTTTGGTACCACTAGATGCGGCAACGTCGCCCGTACCCGTCGCCGCGACTTGGTGTGGCTCTACAACCAAGAGCGCGGGTTTTTTCCGTCTTCTCTCATGGTTCGTTGACTAAGCGCTGTTTGGGTTCACTCCGTACCGAGCGTACTGCCTTTGGTACTGCTATAATATACATTTCTTGCGGTACATACTTTCTAATCCAATCGTCCAGCTGCAGAATTTACGGAAACGGGGTAAATTATGAAACGTAACATAACGAGGTATTCTCCAGAATTCCTTATTTAGTGGACAATATTTTGGATTCAAAAAGTACATTGTCTATTGAATAAGTAAAAAAATGCATACCCAGTAATAATAATAGCTTTATTGTCCAACAGTTTCCCATTTATAGGACAATTTATAAACATAATACAAAAGCAAAAAAAAAAGCGAAAAGAAAACAACAAATGCAACACAGGTATAAATTTGTAACATGAGCTATTGGTTCGAATAAGCCTTAGCTGCCTTTAGCAGGTAATTAACATTTGTCGTAAATATATCACAGTAACATCCAATTCTGTTTAAGTTAGAGCACATGACATATAACGGTGACTTGAGAAGAATGTTTGTCCTAGCTCTAGGAAGCCCGAGTATTTTATGATTGCGAGATGTAAACGTTGGAGTACGAAACTTGATCTGTTCCAGGATCAAGGGGCAATCAATCAAATTGTTGATCATTTTGTAGCCAAATATTATTGAGGCACAGTACTAAGTTTTTTCAAAGTCAACATGTCTAAGCGACTACACCTCATTACTTGTACCTCTCTCTGGATATGTCCCATTAATCCTAAACAGAACAAACTTCATAAACTTCCATTGTACTCTTTCAATAGCTGCGCTGTAGCATTCGTAGTAAGGGCTCCAAATAATACTACAATATTCGACTTTGGATCTAACATAAGCATAAAATAATTTGCTTAATAGACTTTATGTTATGAAAATTCCTGCAATTCCTTACTATGAAACCATAAGCCGCCAATGCTTCTGATGCTTTTTTATTTATATGCTGACTAAAAGTTAACTTTTGATCATAGATTATACCTAAATCACGTATGGTTTATCCGAAGTCACTTGAAATAGCATAAAAACCTTTGGTCGGCGCGTCCTTTGTAATTTCATGACGTATCATAGGCGTGCGGTTATTTATTTAGAACGATAATAATAATGTTTTTATATCACAATAAATGGATTTTACTATCTTCTTATTTTTTTGATTTGGGATAAAAAATACTTATATTGGGAGTTTAATTTATGTTGACTGAAAGTTAAGAAATGGAAAAATTACAGAATTCCAACGTTTGACATAGGCAAATATTTACATAGCAGGTAGGTATATAAAAAGGTATATAAAGACTTACATTATAGGTATTTATATATCATCCTCGCCTTCGGAGCTGTCGCTAGAGTCATCTTGTAGAGGAATTACAACGGGATTTACAGGAGGCAAAACACAATATTCATTTTCTTTTTCAATAATATGCCTAGAACACTGCTTCCATAGGTCTGTGGCAGCAATATGAGATACTGCATCTCTTATTGTGGCCGAAAGCGATTCACTTAATTGAGGGGTCTGATTATGTTTTCTTACTTTTTTTTTTAAAGCAGCCCAGACCAACTCAATCGGGTTAAAAATGCAGTAATAGGGAGGTAGACGTAATACTTTTTCAAATTTTTGTCTTTTAATAAGATCCAATAATATGGCTTTGGTTGATTTTTGTGGTATTTCCATTCCCTTATCCTTCATAAAATCAATAATGTCTTGTTTTTTGTGTCTGTATTCGGAATTTTGTTTTTCTGTCGGGAATGGTATGGCGCATTGTCCATAATAATCACAGAATTTGGGGAAATGTTTGGTATTAACTGCTGCTCTATCCACTTTTCAAATAAGTCGGAGGTCATGTCCTCATGATAGTCGGCACATGATTCTTTGATATTTTTGGCAGATAACAGCAAGGCATTAGGTATAAATCCATTTTCACTGCCAGCATGGAGAATAATGATTCGTTTTCCACGGTTGCATGGTGCATTTAAAATGCACTTGTTGCTGTCGTCAACCCAGCCGTACTGCACAACATCATGGGTATCATACCACGTTTCATCCAGGTAAATCAGATTTCTTTTCTGCTCTCTATAGATTTTAACTTTGTGCAAAAATTCTTGGCGCAATTCAACGATTCGAGACGACTCCATAATCACCATTCTTTTATCTAATTTTTTGTATTGAAAACCACACAGTTTTACAATACAGTGCAGTGAGTCTAAGCATTTGTAATTATAAAAATCTTCAGGATAATCTTTTAATTATTCCCGTATCATTTCCAACGTGGGCACCAAATTTTCTTTATAAAATCCGTATATTATACGACGAATATCTTCCTGAAAACCCACGTCTATTCTTTTTAATTTTTGCCCTATGCGCTTTCTGTGGAAGGAATGGTTGACTACATCTCCCCTTTTTATAACCCGATAAATGGTAGACCGACTGATTTAAGTCAGGATACAAATTCTGTTTAAAATTTGATTTTGCGAGGAATCTGGATTTTCGTTTTTCAGACAATCATACATATTTAGGATTACTCTTTGGGTCTGTTCCTCTAAATCTTTATGAAAGAATTCTGCCTGCAGAGGTTCATCAACCATCTCCTCGTGGCTTGGAGCATTTTCCTAAGGTCTCCAAAGAGCCATATTTAGGACACACAAGAACAATCAACACAACAATTAAATCAACAAGTAAACTGAGTATTCAAAAGTCAAAAACACACAAACTAATAAAATCTATGAAAAAACACGGACAGACTAAAGAAAACACGTTTATTCACCGCTACACGGCACTGGCTAAACTGTTTCAATTTTCAGTAGCCACCTGCACTTGTTCGGAGCTCTGAAATACACGCTTTCTCATTAGCTATGTCCACGCATAGGCGTGCTTTACTCCACGTGGACCGGTGAAACTGCCTTTGATCTCTTATACGGGGGATATTTGCTGCGAAATTTGGCGATTTTTGCAGCAACAGAGCGTGTTAAATATAGATATATAAAACGCAGCCGGTATTTCACGGTGTTTCAAGTGACTTCAGATAAAGTATACATCAGAGCATCTTTCTAGCACAGACCCATCAACAGAGTACGGATATTCGCAAACATTAATTTTCCTGGTATAGCTGACTATTTCACACTTCCTCACATTAAGCTCCAACTTGTTTTCTACACACCAAGACAGCACAAAATTTAATTGGTGTTGTAGCTTGATACGATCATCAGGAGTATTTATCTGCGAATAAATTTTTAGCTCGTCAGCAAAGCATAGGCGTTCACATTTAACTGAGTCACAGATGTCATTAATAAATATCAGAAACAGTACTGGTCCCAGGTTAGACCCCTGAGGAACTCCAGAAGGAGCCAAGTAGGTCTCAGATTGGAAGCCATTATAGCTAACAAATTGTCTACGATCGGATAAGTAAGATTTCATCAACTCCCTAGCATCATCTGTGATACCAAGTGCACCTAACTTATTTAATAAAGTTTTGTGGTTAATTTTATCGAAAGCCTTCGAAAAGTCGGTATAAATAACGTCAACTTGCTCATTACTATCAATGGCTTCCGAGAGGTACTGCATTATTATAAATAGATTTGTGGTTGTTGAGCGATTAGCGACAAATCCGTGTTGATGCAATGACAGCTGACGCTGGACGGCAGTGTGAATGCGACTGTACAAGACTATTTCAAAGACTTTCGAGAACACGCATAATATTTGACTTATCCCCACATTTAAACACTGGACAGACCTTAGCGATCTTCCAAATATCTGGAAATCATTTTGTTACAAGGCAAATATTAAAAATCCTAGTTAGAACATCAACAAACACTTCCACACAATCTTTGACTACTAAAGGACGGGATGCCATCTACAGTATATTCAGATAAGAGATAGACCGGACATAAACAAGACCACGTGATCATCGAACGCTGTAACATTCGGCAGGGACGTATTAAGAGTCACGCAGTACATATTTTAGATAGTAGATGCTGCTTTGCGTAACTTTGTAGTAAATTAGCACAATTCGATTGGTGATGGATATAGGATCATGTGGGGGTGGGGTAAGAAATATATAATGATGTAAATATGCATAAGGGTTTCAAAATTTTCGCTTCCATTTCCAGCTTCGGATGCCGCCTGATGTTTGGTGAAATACAGTCGAATATAATCTCAAAATGGCGTTTAAATTAGCCTAAATTAAAAATAATCGTATATCTCTTAAAATTGCTTTTAGAATATTGATTAGTATATTTTTTGATTTCTAGGTAAATATGTAACCAAATTAAAACGTTCAAAACGTAAAAAAATGTGCATGGTTGAACATTGTCAGAAAGTAGATTCTTGAATAGGTTTTGCCAAAATGGGTTCAAAAATGTCAATAATTAATTAAAAAATACAGTAGCTTTATAATTACTTATAACTTACCGAATTTGATGAACGACATCTTTTATTGGAAAGATGAGCTTGATGAGCTTTCATCATCGCTACTGCCTGAAGCACCAACGTCAATAATGAATGGCTCGACTTGTTCCTCTAAAATATTGTCCAGTTCCCACATTCTCTTTTCAACTTTGTCTTTCACGTGCTTAATACAGTTTTCCCATTTTTGCGCTGTTATTAATTCTAGTGCTTCTTTGAAAAGTCCTTTGAGGTCACAAAATTTAAAAGTTGTATTGTGCTTAGCTATATAATTTTTAACCTCTGCCCATATGAGCTCAATGGGATTGAGCTCGCAATGGTATGGAGGTAAACGGAGCACACTTTTATTTTGACTTGCTGCCATTTCGTCAATGGCGTATTTTTGATATTCCGCCTTGTGATCCTTGACAATTCTTAATAATTGTACTTTCAGCATTGCTTCTTCAAAGTTGATATTTTTCGAGCGGAGCCAATTTTGAACATCAACTTTCCTTGAAGCCGTTGTTGGGACCTTCTCCATTCTTCGAGAATGATAAGGCGCATTATCCAACACAATTACTGCGTTTTCCTCTAAGTTCGGTAAAATTTTTGAAAACCACTGTTCAAACGATTCGCCATTCATTTCCTCGTGGTAATCTCCAGTTTTCTTAGACTCAAAGCACCACAGACCGTCAACAACAAATCCATCCTCACTGCCAATATGGCAGATAATGAGCCTTTTCCCTTTACCTGGAAATCGAAGTACTAACTGGTGTAGATTTATTTCAATAAGCGAACCTTTTTCAAATGTTTTCATCACATCCAGCGAAAAAACATTGAGACATGAGTATCAGATTGCTATAATTGGGATTATTTAGTCATATTGAAAGAAAGAATATTGAACGTCGTATGATTACTCAGCGCTTCACAATTTAATTTAAAGTTATAAACCTTTAAAAAATGAATGATCAGGAACCTGAAATACGCGCAAATATTAATATTAACAAATTATAACTTTATAAAGCTTAAAGTATGAATTAAAATGATTAGAAATATTAGGAACGGTACACAATATAAAACTTAGTAACTTTTTTTAAGTTTATAATATTCGACATATTTTAAGATTATATTAAAAAATTATTGAAATATCGAAAACACATAAAAACATGGCTTAAAAAAGTTCTAACAAATGAAAATGAGAATAAAACATCCACGCATTTTATCGAAAGTTATAAAAGTTTTGTTACTTGTAATATGTTTTATCTGCCCCTGGAATTAATGTTTAGAACCTTGTTCCCAAGGTTTGAAAAACATCCGATTGTTGTCTATTACTCGTATTTACCTGCTGGATTTTTTAATCCGGTGGACAGTCCATCTAGAAAGGCCCTCCTGGATGAAGTTACAGAATCACCAACCCATACTTTACTTGTAGTGTGTCCTGCGTTTACCCACGTTTCATCAAGGTAATAAATCTTCCTGTTTTGATTTCTATATTTCCCAATTTTTGTTAAATAATCCCTCCTCCATAGCACAATTTCTTCTCTATCCAGTAGTAAACTATTACGACCCCGTTTTTTCCATTTGAAATTTAAATGCTTCAGTAACGCATGGAAAGTTGATCGTTTGAAATTTGGCAACGTTGTATCTGCATTTACCTCCTGCAGTACTTTATCTATAGTAGGTATTTCATTCCTAAAGAAGAATTCATGCACTTTCCTCCTAATCGCATGCTTATCAGCTTCATCCAATGATTTAACAATACTTTTGCGATGTTTACTGGTCATTGGCTCAGAAAAGGTGTGATTTTTTTTGTATTGTCTTAACACATTAAACACTGATGCGCGACACACCCCAACTTTGTGAGAAACCTTCACAACAATTTCTTTGATGGTTGATGCCTCGTTCTCCTCGCGCTCGATCTTATATACGTTATATTCAAAATGACCTCTTTCATTTCTGCACTCAGGTGTCTTTTTTTAGAGCGTTTCCTAGGTGGACTACAGGAGTTTACAACTTCATCGGCAGTATCTGTACTACCGGGCATTTTGCGCAAGCAGTTGGTAACAATAACAATCAATAACAAGCTATAACAATAACAACGACAAACTCAACAACTTAATAAGATAACAAACGAAAACGTCCAAAGAAATATCAAATTGCAATGATGCACACGACATACGTAACACGTCTGAACCTGAATGTGACTCTGCCTTGATACGACTGCTCTGCCGCTCGGCATAGGCATTTAATTGCGAATTGACCAATGAGGGCTCCTGTTTTACGTCGAGACGGCGGCGTTAGCGTGAAAATCACCCGAACCTTTTGTTTACATCCGGTCTATCTCTTATCTGAATATACTGTAGACCAGATGTCATCTTATCCTTTAGTGATTTAATGGCCTTCCTGACTTCATTTTCCTCAATTGGATGAAAATGGACAAATAAATTACTATGATTTAGTGAGGCATTATTATGGTGCTTGTGAGTGACATTGACGCTGCTGAAAAACTCAGTGAATGCGTTTACTATATCCTGAGGCTGATGTATAGAATTATTTTGAAATTTCATCATCCCTGGGATTCGCGATTTGTTGTTTTTGGAGTGAACGTATGACCAAAAAGCATTGGGGTTAATTGTTAAAGAATTCTGGATATTTTCAATATATTGATCATACGCCGATTCAATCTGGTTTTTTATCAAACGGCGCAAACGTTTGAATTCTTGTAGATCATCAACAAAAGCAGACCTGTTGATTTTTTTCCTCAGTTTAGCTTTAAGTTTAATGTTCTTAATAATAGCTGAGTGAAGCCAAGGTAAGTAAATTACTACATTTTTACTTCTTATCGTTATTTGGCGTCAGTGAAATACCTCGAACATTTTCTATTCTTAGTACCATTTTTCTGGAGATTCAGGTACAAACTTTCAGACTACAATCGCTACAATCGAAATATCTCCAATGCTCGTTTTTAATTTTTTATCCTTTGGAAGGCGTGAAGGCAATAGCAAGCTAATTAGCCAAGACCCAGTATTAAGAGATCATTAAAATCACATTTGATATAAAAAGCGAGAGATTCTTCGGATTGTTCAGAAGAGATCAAAGTGGATTTCGGCACAACGAGAGACGATGACGATTAAGTTCCGAGGCCGTAGTTGTTTTTCACAGCAATTTATATACGCACGGATGCTTTTTGCATCATCTGGCATATGAGGTTTTAAATTCGGCAGTTTTTTACTGAGCTGTGGGAATTAAGGACTCGATGTGATTGTATTTTTTGAGCGGTTCAAATTGGTTTCTAAGTAGGATACTTAAGTACGTGTGCATGTTTTTTACCCAACTGAGAATTTTGTGCTTTATAAATGTCCTAAAAATGTTTACAGAAGTATTTTTATAAAACAACAATAAACGTTCGAACAACGTTTATTCAACGCTTATAAACACTAAAGGGCGCAAAGCTTTTACCGGATAATTACTTAAGCGTTCTTAAAATTGTTATAAATCATAGTACGCAGGGGCGGCTGGCCCTTAAGTTCTGCAGAGCTGCAGAACTGCCAATACTTTTCACTTAACAGAAAAAAACAGTAGTAATTTGATCATTATTTATTTTCCATGTTGTCACACAAATAGAAACAATACCGGCAACGCTGCCCCCGCAAGATACAGCGTCGAGAAACCATTATAATCGACCAATTGTGTACTTGTCGTTTTCGTCGCGACCGCGGCGTAACATTATTCATGGGCCACTTGAAAAGGGTCTGTGCACTACTTTGACACAAGCCGCACGCGCTTGCTTTTGTCTCTCTACAAGATCAAATGCGCCATTTAAGCATAAGCATGTGCTGCACGTTATACCAACGTCGAAGACAGGAATGCAAGGCAGCTCCAAGAACACGTCGATGCCCTGGCGGGGGTCATCGTCGGTCCGGAGCAACCAACCTACATTCCATTCGGCCTCGGGCGACCTGCGGTACTGGACATAGCCATCCTCCGCAACATCAGAGAGGAGTTCGAGATAGAGACCCTGGTGGAAGGATCGTCGGACCACAATCCGATTCTACTAACACTTGGCACAGGGTCTAGAACTCGAGATAGCTTGAGCACCAAACGGACGAACTGGAACCTGTACAAATTCAACGTCCAAAGGAACATCACTCAAATTCCAACCATCCGATCAGCGGAGGAACTGGACAACGCGGTAGAGGAGCTGGAGAATGCTGTCCTGCGAGCGCACGAGGACAGCACCCGCTCCGAGACTACGGCAGTTCCTAGACACCATATTAGGCACCTGATCAGGGAGAACAGAAGACTCAAGCGAGAACATCTCCAGCTGTTGACAGAGGAGTCGAGAGTTGCGAGAAACAGAGCATCGCTAGCTCTGAACAACGCACTCGCGGAACTCCAAAACAGCAGATGGAATGCAGCCTGTGCAGAACTAGAGACCCAGGATGGTACGGCCTGGACTATGCAGCGAAAATTCCGTCGTCAGCGCACCACGATCCCCACTCTTCACGGCCAACGCGGCTTGGCCTACTCCAGTGAAGAAAAAGCCGAAGCATTCACCGATTCGCTAGAATCCGAATGCAGACTCAATTACCATGAAGACGAGGACGACAACCACGAGGAGGCCGTGGAAGTCGCAGCCGAAATCATGAGGAGTCGACCACCTGGCCAGGAGACGGATCACCCCTCCAGTCCAGAGGAAATCCGTCTGATCATCCGCAGGTTGAAGGTCAGAAAGGCGCCGGGAAGGGACGGCATCAACAATAGGATGCTGAAGAACCTTCCCACCAAAGGCATTGCTGCGCTCACCAACATCACCAATGCCACTCTGAGACTTAACCACTTCCCGCGGCGGTGGCGGGAAGCCCAGGTTATAATGCTCACCAAGCCAGGCAAGGACCGGTAGTTGCCCCAGAACTACCGGCCCATCAGCCTGGTTTCCTCGATGGGCAAAGTAGTCGAAAAGGCTATCGCCGTTCGACTAGAGAAGCAGGCAGAAGAACTGCAACTTCTCCCCCCAGAGCAATTCGGCTTCAGATCCTCCCACAACACGGAACTCCAAGCGCTACGACTGACGGAAAACATCACCAGCGGCTTCAATCTCCAGGAGGCAACCGGTCTCGTCCTGCTGGACGTGGAACGAGCCTTCGATCGAGTTTGGCACGATGGACTCATCGCCAAAATGGAAGCCGCCGGAATCGATGCGAACATGTGCCAACTGATCCAGAGCTATCTAACACAAAGATGGTTCACGGTGAAGATTGGTACATGCCATTCAACAAGACGACAGCTGGAAGCAGGCGTGCCCCAGGGGTCAGCCTTAGCCCCCCTGCTCTACAACATCTATACTCACGATGTGCCGAAGACAGCTGACACAATGCTGGCCCTACATGCAGACGACACTGCTATAGCCGCCAAGCATAGACGACCCGAGATCATCAGTAGGAGACTACAGGATGAACTGAACCTCATCCAGGACTGGTGCGTGAAATGGAAAATCCGCATCAACGTCCAGAAGACGCAGGCAATCTTCATTCAACGAAGAAGGATTGCAAGACCTCTCGAAGCATCCATCTTCGACGAAGATATCCAGTGGAGCGACAAAGTCAAATATTTGGGGATCGTATTTGACAAGTCCCTCACCTGGAAAGCCCACATAGAAGCTGTCATCGCAAAGACCAGAGCAGCCATGGCTCAACTCTACCCATTACTGGGTAGACACAGCCGGATGCCGCTAGCGACCAAGCTACGGCTGATCAAGGCCATCGCCAGACCTCAGCTCGCTTACGCCTCAGCGGTCTGGGGGTACGCTGCCCCCAGCTACCGCAAGCGACTTGCTGCTCTAGAGATGAAGCTACTCCGGATCGCCACCAATGCACCATCCTACGTAAGAAACTCAACCTTGCGTAGAGACCTGCATTGGGACACCATCCACGAGTACATGAGGAAAAAAGCGGAGAAGACCTTCGAGAAAGCTCAGGACCACCCGAACGAGCAGCTACGATTCCTCATGGACTACGATCCGGACGAGAGGCCTCGCAACCGCAGAACCGGGTACCGTAGACCAAGGTCCCAGTTGGCACCCGCTAACTGGAACCTTGACTAGGAGACTAGGAGAACTCGCGGTTGCTCCCCCCCCCCCCCCACGGCGTGGATGCAGAGGACCAGGAACCACCGGGACCAGGACCCACCGGGACCAGGACCCACCGGGATCAGGACCCGCCACGACCAGGACCCACCAGGACCAGGACCCTTCAGGACCAGGAACAACATATTGGTAAGAGGACTTGAAACTCTTGATTTTTCGAAAACAAGAGTTTCAAGAGAACCTAGCAGACCCTCTATCGATGATCGCTTAACGACATCGATAGAATGTGCGAGGTAAAGGGAACCAACCCGGCGTTCCCAGAGACTGAAACACATGAGGCGACGTTGTAGGAGACCGCAGGTCACGCACAACACATGGCCTACCGAGACGCTGATGAGTCGGGCCACGCAGAGGTTTAGGGTTTAGTGGGTATTAGGTGGTCTCCTCAAGACAACCTGGAGTCCCACACACGCCGTAGCTCGGGCTATGGTATGGTGCGTAAACGCATTCCCCCCTCACCAAAAAAAAAAAAAAAACACGTTATACAGATCCGTACAGATCTAATGCGAAGTACGATGTCTGATTGGTCGGTCGGTACTCGGTATAAAATATTTCGTGGACTGATTAATTTCTCTGCTGAGCTTGATACAACCTTAAGCGAGCACATAAAAAATTTAAAGGAACTTCGAAAGAAATACAAAACGATCTACTGGATTGTATTCTTGAAGTTTGTCATGAAGAAATAATAAAACAGATAAACAGAGCCTCGTATTTGGCGATAAAAGCAGATGAAACAACGGACATTTCGGGGAAAACCCAACTGGTAACAATTTTCAGATACGTAGTTAACGGCGAACCAGTAGAACGTTTTTGGAATCCCGAAAAATGTGACGCCGATACTCTCACAAGACATATTTTGAGCGTCGTAGATCCATTAATAGGAAATTTCCCTAACAAACTTATTTCACAAAGCTATCATGAAGCCGCGGTAATGAGCGGACATAATGCTGGAGTACAGGCAAAAATTAAACAAAGATATCCATTTGCTCACTATGCGCATTGCTATGCGCATCAGTTAAACCTGATTATCTCCTAAGTTGCTTTCGCAAATGCTCAAGTGCGGGTGTTCTTTGGGGATTTGAAAGATATTAGTGGATTTTTTAATAATTCTCCTCAACGCGTAGAGGCTCCTAGTTCCTTCATAATTGATATTCCGTTATCGCAGCTATGACAGACCTTGCGGTATCTGCAAACTCACTATTCATGCGCCTACTTAGGCAATTTTTCTTCAATTCGCACGTACCAGTCCTCGTCACAATGTCCCTAACGTCTAATACATATTTATAACCGATGTCGCGGCTCCACACCCGTTTGCTACCGATAGGAGGAGCGGCCTCAGCATGCCGGTTACCTGCTCGGTAGAAGAACGTTCTATGCACCGACTGCCATGCTATGCATGGCACTTCCACCTTCCACGTTGCTTGTCTGGTGACGGACTAATCGTAGAACAATGCTGGGTGGGTCGCACTCTTTACCGTTGACGGAATTTTATCCAGTGTTATAGGTACTTACATTCAAGCGGAATCACTTTTGTCAATTAGAAAAAAAACTTTTTAAAACACTAACTTTACATATACATCAATAAACAATTTCAGACGAAAAGTTCATATAAGCATAGCTCCGCAAATTCTTCGTTCTCAAGATACAGGGTGTTGAGGCGGCTCCAGCGCAGTGAGTTTCAAGCCATTTACAAGGGTTCAGCTGCTTCAAAACTGACACTGCATTTTTCAATATTTTTGAATGAAATTCATACAGTATGTTGAGAAGATAATTACCCAGGGTGCTATAGAAGCACTTTTTGAAATTTTGTTTTTCCACAAGTTTTATATGGGTTGAAGTGCGCACTTTTTCTGTTCAACTTCGCGATTTTTTTAAAAAGAACTTTGTGAAAAAAATGAAAAAGTGGTTCTATAGCACCCTGTGGGGTTTTGTTTTCAGCACTCTGTGAAAATTTCATCCAAAAATATCAAAAAATAATGCGTCGATTTCGAAGCGCGCAAACCTATACAAATCGTATTTTGGACGAATTTTGTCTACTGTTGCGTGCTGCCAACTCAAGCGATGCGGCGCAACGTACGGACTAAGAAAGGACGTATTCAGATAATTTGGTGGCCCTATTTCATATAATATCGGGTAGATAAGTCGTTCTGCAAATAGGTACTCATAAGGAAACAGTTAGGTAGTTTTTACAAAGCAATAAACAGGTAGGCTTATACGTGGATTAAGTACATTTCTTGTCACCCGCAGTCATCCTTTCCTCTTTTAAAGTAGCGCTGACGAGCGTCTAAGGCCAGCCTACCCTCGTTTCCTTTTCACCCCCCCGTTACCTCAGCAGATGGTGCTCGTGATTGTATGAGCCCCGTTAAATTTAAAAAACAATGGTTTTTCATAAATACACATCTTAAATATCCTTTACCTAACTTCGTTGTAATTTATCACATTAAGGAGCTAATTTAGCCCTGTCTTGATTACATTTATTAAGGGTCGATTTCACATACATTAAAATCTAACGGAGTCTTCGACCAATTAAGGAACAGCTTATTGAAATGCAATTTCTATTAAATTACTGAATAAAATCGTGAAAAAGCGGTTGTTTTATAAATATACTAAGTGACATATAAATCCGAACACCCAGTTTAAATGGTTTTATTTTAATAAAAGTTGGTGAATGTATTTATCTTACTGTAAATAACAATTGAAAAATTTTTCAGCCTTATCAGTTGGACATTCCTGTTTTTATACTGCTTTTTTTTATTCACTAACGCTCTAAAAATGAATATTTCAGCCACAGTAAAGAGTCAACGTTGGCGGATTTTGGTTCTTGACATCCTTTACGATTTCGTCAACTTAGTGAGTTTGATAGGGGCCGTATAGTGGGACTTCGGGAAGCTGGACTTTCTTTTCGGGCAATTGCAGTTAGAGTGCAAAGAAGTGTAGGCACTGTGGTTAGGTGTTGTCAGGCATGACTTCGATAAGGCCGTACGTAAAGAGCAAGGGGCCGTAGAACAACAGACCGTGAAGATCGCCGCCTAAGATTATTGGCCTTAAGGGACCGTTTCTCCACTACCAGGTCCATTGCAAATGAATGGTTTGCAGAACACGGAAGACCTATTGGCATGCGAAGTGTTTACCGACGAATGAGAAGTTTTGGCTTATTTTCATACCGGCCACACTGAGTCCTCCCTTTAACTCGAGAACACCGACGTAATCGCCTTGAGTGGTGCAGACAACGGTCACTCTGGGATCAGGAATGGAACAGTATTGTCTTTAGTGATGAGTCTCGACTTTGTTTAGGCATGCACGATGGTCGTGCCAGGGTTAGAAGGCGACGTGGTGAAAGGAGGAATCCACAGTTTTTTGTTGAAAGACATGTTCATCACACTGTTGGAGTTATGGTTTGGGGTGCTATAGCTTATGGTTCCAGGTCACCTTTAATCTTCATCAGAGGTAACATGAACGCGCAGCGTTATATCCACGAAGTTCTAGAACCCCATCTTTTACCCTATCTTGACACCCTGGCAGATCCAACTTTCCAACAAGATAATGCCCGACCACATGTTGCAAGAGTCACAATAGACTTCTTTCAACATAATGATGTCACATTGTTACCATGGCCACCAAGATCTCCCGACGTATCCTAATTTGCAACGTCCTCCTCAGACTCTAGAAGCACTTCGAGAGGAGTTGGCAAACGATTGCATCATATAGTAAACAACTTGACAGCTGTCAACCTAATATTTATAAACTTTAATTTAATTTTTTTCTAAAAAGTGTTTTTAGTTGTTTACCTGAGAGTTGTAATTTTGAGATTAGAATTTATATAAAGTTTGCGGTATAATAATATGAAGTTGAATACGCTTTCTGATTCGGATAATGATGAAAATAATTAGAGTAATATTAACAAATCAACAAAGAAAAGAAAGAAAACTGGTAGAACCGAAGATGTAATGGAAAAGTTGCGACTTTCTTCTCACGAACAAGGGGCACCGGGTAATTGTTCAAAAGTTTTGAAAATATAAATGGAAATAAAGAAATATTATTAAATACTTCAATTCATTGGGTACTGTCAGTGAACAGCACTTATATTTGTCAGGGCTTATAAATGTTTGTAATATGAAATGAAGAACAAGCAGGAAGTTTGAAGATGAGACTAATTTTCATATAGCTATAAAGTGAGAGTAAAAGATGAAGATATCTGTTATAAAAGATGTGCCTGTGAGTTTAGCATTCATTGCATAAAAGCTCGAGTCGATCAAAGAGAAAAGCATGGAAATCGTAAAAAATTGCATCAGAGATTGAGGAAAAAGATTTTAATCATATTAACTCATTTAAAGGAAGATTGAGTCATTACAGTTTAAAAGACAGTAGGAAACTGAAATATGATTCAAAAACCAAAGATTCCGATAACTGAATTGGACATCTCTTGTTTTTACTTGTTTCATTTGGTTTTTGTTCAATTTAAATATGCTTAATAATTAAAACAACAAAATTATATTGGATATAAAACATTTAATTCTAAGTAAAACTTGCCTCAGACTTTGATCTCAATAAAAATAATACACTTTCAAATTTCATTTTTCTCAAAATCAGTTCATCAGGACATGCCCTGTTATTTCCTCTTTGCCACTTTTATTTTAACCGCACAGTATATTCTCGCAAAACATAACAGATGACTCACTCCGTCGAACGTTCTTATCAGATTGTTTTTTGTCCACAGGCGTTGGAGAAAACTAGCCACATAGAGAGTGCCTTAACTTTGATTGGCTGACCAGGCAACCAATAATACGAGTACTATTATCGTTGTCAATAGTCTTTGGCTCAGTTAAAATTGTGGGTCGGTCTTCCATAGTTTTTTTCTGATGAGATAATGTGTTCATTATTGGGAGTACAGTATATTCAGATAAGAGATAGACCGGACATAAACAAGACCACGTGATCATCGAACGCTGTAACATTCGGCAGGGACGTATTAAGAGTCACGCAGTACATATTTTAGATAGTAGATGCTGCTTTGCGTAACTTTGTAGTAAATTAGCACAATTCGATGTGTATACGATTGGTGATGGATATAGGATCATGTGCGGGTGGGGTAAGAAATATATAATGTGTAAATATACATAAGGGTTTCAAAATTTTCGCTTCGATTTCCAGCTTCGGATGCCGCCTGATGTTTGGTGAAATACAGTCGAATATAATCTCAAAATGGCGGTTAAATTAGCCTAAATTAAAAATAATCGTATATCTCTTAAAATTGCTTTTAGAATATTGATTAGTATATTTTTTGATTTCTAGGTAAATATGTAACCAAATTAAAACGTTCAAAACGTAAAAAAATGTGCATGGTTGAACATTGTCAGAAAGTAGATTCTTGAATAGGTTTTGCCAAAATGGGTTCAAAAATGTCAATAATTAATTAAAAAATAAATAAATAAAAATAACTTACCGAATTTGATGAACGACATCTTTTATTGGAAAGATGAGCTTGATGAGCTTTCATCATCGCTACTGCCTGAAGCACCAACGTCAATAATGAATGGCTCGACTTGTTCCTCTAAAATATTGTCCAGTTCCCACATTCTCTTTTCAACTTTGTCTTTCACGTGCTTAATACAGTTTTCCCATTTTTGCGCTGTTATTAATTCTAGTGCTTCTTTGAAAAGTCCTTTGAGGTCACAAAATTTAAAAGTTGTATTGTGCTTAGCTATATAATTTTTAACCTCTGCCCATATGAGCTCAATGGGATTGAGCTCGTAATGGTATGGAGGTCAACGGAGCACAGTTTTATTTTGACTTGCTGCCATTTCGTCAATGGCGTATTTTTGATATTCCGCTTTGTGATCCTTGACAATTCTTAATAATCGTACTTTCAGCATTGCTTCTTCAAAGTTGATATTTTTCGAGCGGAGCCAATTTTTAACATCAACTTTCCTTGAAGCCGTTGTTGGGACCTTCTCCATTCTTCGAGAATGATAAGGCGCATTATCCAACACAATTACTGCGTTTTCCTCTACGTTCGGTAAAATTTTTGAAAACCACTGTTCAAACGATTCGCCATTCATTTCCTCGTGGTAATCTCCAGTTTTCTTAGACTCAAAGCACCACAGACCGTCAACAACAAATCCATCCTCACTGCCAATATGGCAGATAATGAGCCTTTTCCCTTTACCTGGAAATCGAAGTACTAACTGGTGTAGATTTATTTCAATAAGCGAACCTTTTTCAAATGTTTTCATCACATTCAGCGAAAAAACATTGAGACATGAGTATCAGATTGCTATAATTGGGATTATTTAGTCATATTGAAAGAAAGAATATTGAACGTCGTATGATTACTCAGCACTTCACAATTTAATTTAAAGTTATAAACCTTTAAAAAATGAATGATCAGGAACCTGAAATACGCGCAAATATTAATATTAACAAATTATAACTTTATAAAGCTTAAAGTATGAATTAAAATGATTAGAAATATTAGGAACGGTAAACAATATAAAACATAGTAACTTTTTTTAAGTTTATAATATTCGACATATTTTAAGATTATATTAAAAAATTATTGAAATATCGAAAACACATAAAAACATGGCTTAATAAAGTTCTAACAAATGAAAATGACAATAAAACATCCACGCATTTTATCGAAAGTTACAAAAGTTTTGTTACTTGTAATATGTTTTATCTGCCCCCTGGCATTAATGTTTAGAACCTTGTTCCCAAGGTTTGAAAAACATCCGATTGTTGTCTATTACTCGTATTTACCTGCTGGATTTTTTAATCCGGTGGACAGTCCATCTAGAAAGGCCCTCCTGGATGAAGTTACAGAATCATCAACCCATACTTTATTTGTAGTGTGTCCTGCGTTTACCCACGTTTTATCAAGGTAATAAATCTTCCTGTTTTGATTTCTATATTTCCCAATTTTTGTTAAATAATCCCTCCTCCATAGCACAATTTCTTCTCTATCCAGTAGTAAACTATTACGACCCCGTTTTTTCTATTTGAAATTTAAATGCTTCAGTAACGCATGGAAAGTTGATCGTTTGAAATTTGGCAACGTTGTATCTCCATTTACCTCCTGCAGTACTTTATCTATAGTAGGTATTTCATTCCTAAAGAAGAATTCGTGCACTTCCCTCCTAATCGCATGCTTATCAGCTTCATCCAATGATTTAACAATAATTTTGCGATGTTTACTGGTCATTGGCTCAGAAAAGGTGTGATTTTTTTTGTATTGTCTTAACACATTAAACACTGATGCGCGACACACCCCAACTTTGTGAGAAACTTTCACAACAATTTCTTTGATGGTTGATGCCTCGTTCTCCTCGCGCTCGATCTTATATATATTCAAAATGACCTCTTTCGTTTCTGCACTCAGGTGTCTTTTTTTAGAGCGTTTCCTAGGTGGACTACAGGAGTTTACAACTTCATCGGCAGTATCTGTACTACTGGGCATTTTGCGCAAGCAGTTGATAACAATAACAATCAATAACAAGGTATAACAATAACAACGACAAACTCAACAACTTAATAAGATAACAAACGAAAACGGCCAAAGAAATATCAAATTGCAATGATGCACACGACATACGTAACACGTCTGAACCTGAATGTGACTCTGCCTTGATACGACTGCTCTGCCGCTCGGCATAGGCATTTAATTGCGAATTGACCAATGAGGGCTCCTGTTTTACGTCGAGACGGCGGCGTTAGCGTGAAAATCACCCGAACCTTTTGTTTACATCCGGTCTATCTCTTATCTGAATATACTGTAGTTTTGTATTTTCTAGGAAAATAAAGGTAATCGTGGTTATTATAGATAGGTATGCCTGAAATTTTTATTGTATTCACACATGAATTATTAGGAGAAACGTTTTAAAAATGTCGAAAAATACTTTGTGGGGACTTGAAACGATTGAGTTACGGATGATCGCAATTTTTCTAATTTCTTTTATTTGATTAACAAGGTTTTGACTAGAAACTGCTACTTCAAAACATCTAAATTGCTACTTTAGGGCCAATTTTTTGGTCCCGTGATTGACATTGTCGGAGGAAGTGTATAGATGCCCGACGAGAAGTGTATAGAGATACGACATCTGTGCACTATTCGGCATTAATGTGCCAGGCTTCAATATTTAGCTTTACCACAAAGGACCAGACAAAATATATACTCAATTATGGTTTGATACAAGCGTTTCAACACGTAGCAGCTCTTTTTATTCTAGAACATCCTCCCCTTTCAGTCGCAGGTGCATTTAAGGTTATCTGTGGCTGTCAAATTAAAAAAACAAAATCTAGGAATTTCGTAGTCTACTCGTACTCAATCCTTCAATAATTTTTTTCATTTATTCTCGTAGTGATGAAAATTCGTTCAGACAAGTTTTTCCGACATTTTACAGTATGAAAAAAGTTTCTATAAACATGGGTCCGGAAATGCATAGTTTACAAGATACAGGGTGATCAATTGAAAAAAATATTTTTTTATTATTGTTTTAAGTATTTACTCGATTCTCTTGAAATTTGGCAATATTATTTACTACATTAAGAGGCTTATTTAGCCCTAAAAAGGGTAAAATTATTATGTCCAGAGGCCGCCCGCGGGGGGGGGGGGCACCTTAGCGAATATTATTGGCAAAAAAATGTACGCCACTGCCTTTTTTGTAACTTAAGTATTGGTTGTTTGATTAAGCATCTAAAAATAGAACTTTTTTGCCTCTTGTATTTTTTTCGTATCTCACTTTGTTTTCGAGAAAAAAAGAAACGTTTTAATCCATGTCACTGGTCAAAATTGGTTTATTAATTTTTGCCAAAAAAAAAACAAGCGCCAAATTAGGCTGCTTAATACAAAAAATAATATTGCAAATTTCAACACAATCGAGTCAATATTTTTTTTAAATTTACAACCCTGTATAAGGAACAATTTTCAGTGAATCTGACTTGAATCATCAAACTCTAAAAAAGTTTTAAAGAAACCCAGATAATACTTCTGATCATTTATTATTTATTTCTAGAATTACAATCGATATAACTCAGCTTAACAGTAAGTAAATAATTTGACAATAAATTTTTTCAACACAATTTTAAAAGATGCATTCACATTGAGATCGACATCACAACATTTCATGGAAAATTGAATAGCACAAAGCCCAAAATTTCAAAACGAAAATAAAACAATACAATTTAAACTACAGTACGTATACGATATCTATTAAAACTGTATAATACTTAAAGTAGCTACATACAACATAAAAATAAATAAATGGGAAACTAAAATTAACAAAATATTTTAGTTTGTACCATCATCAAAATGAAATATGTTTATTCTTGGTCTCAAAAAAAATACATAAACAAAATTATACAAATTCATGGATTACAAACGATGTATAGTCCCACCTCTCATATTACGTAAACCACAAAAATTACAAACATGTAAAAAGTCTTTTCACACAGAATATTAAAACTTAGTATTTTTACAAAATGACATTAAAATACACATCATAAGCATTGCGAGAGTTGGTCCCTTCATTTCAAAAATATTACACAATTTGTACAGAGAAAAACACAAAGACTCTTCAATAAAGAAATTTCTTGCATCATTTATATAATATAGTACTGAGTGGCATAAGAAAATAGTCTATATTCACAATTTTAGCGTTTACCTGATATGTACAAAAATTATACAAATGTAAAACATCGGTATCTTAAAGAACCCAACTTGTTTAAAAATAAATTCTAAGGTAAATTTTCATTCTATTGTACTGGACGGCATTAAGAACGTATTCACAAATTTGGACAAATACGTATGTACACACCTTATTTTTGAAGAAACATTTTGCTTATCAAAATAATCTTTGCGAATGCTTCACCGAAAACGAGGATTTGAAAAAAGTGTTATATCCATTTTAAGTACTGCTGAAATTCATTCAAACGTTGCTTAAGGGATACTTTCTCTATTCCGTTTTCTGTGATAATATCAAGACAATATTCTTGACCAGGATCTATCTCTGGACTTTTGTTATTGTCATCTTCATCGTCGTCTTCGCTATCGTTCATGAAGTCAGGACAGTCTTCTTGACCAAGGTCTATTTCAGGATATGTCCAACTCATCTTCATCATCGTCTATATCGCGACTAAGGTCTCTACGATCTAGACTCCACAGACGGATTTCTAGGTCTTGGAGAGCCTCTCTCCTGATCCAGATCTTCCCTGGGAATGTACCCATCTCCTAGCCCATCCGTTGGTACATCAACAACACCATGTGTTAAAGCGTGTCGACGCAGATCGCAGTTTCTTCTGAACACTTTGCCGCAAGAGTTACACTCGTCCGGCTTGTGATCGGTATGGGTCTTTTATGATCTCAGCACAGTCTTCTTGACCTGGGTCTATTTCCGGATCTTCGTCCAAGTCATCATCATCATCGTCTATATCGTGACTAAAGTCTCTGCGATCTAACGAAGGTCTCATGGTATAAGGACTGGAGGAAGAGCATGGTTCATGGCACTGAGTCACTGCAGGCACTGGAGAACAACCTCTAGCATCCCTCTCATCTCTAGACTCCACGGATGGACTCCTAGGTCTCGGAGAGCCTCTCTCCTGATCCAGATCTTCCCTGGGAATGTACCCGTCTCCCAGCCCGTCAGCTGGCACATCACCGACAGCGTGTGTGAGTGCATGTCGACGCAGGTCGCAGTTCCTTCTGAACACCTTTCCGCAAGAGTTACATTCGTACGGCTTGTGATCGGTATGGGTCAGAAGATGCGTCTTCAGATTGGAACGATGGTTGAAGGATCTGCTACAAACCGGACATGTGTTGGGAGAGTCCTCAACGTGGAGGACATCAATAGATCCTCACTTAAGTTTTAGAATGATTGAATCAATCTAAATGTGATGTTCTCATGCACTATTTACAAATAAATACACTGCCTAAAGCAACTGGGTCTAACTATCTCCCCATTATATCAGCTATAGTGAATCCAGTCTTCTTTGGAGGTCTAGGAGGCTGAGGCGGTGGTTTAGGTGCTTCCTCGTTATTTTTCTTCATACTCAAGTCGCTAGCGACGTTGCTACAGCTAGGCCCAGGCTGTATTTGCAAGCCTTTCAAAGATCCTGGTATGGCTGGTCCAAATATCATCGATGGTGGAGCATCAGGTGGTTTGTGAACACTTGAAGAAGACATGGAGAGGTTTTGAGGACCAACGTCTGAAGGGTGGTACATTCTTAGATTCATTGGTGGAGTGTGTGACCGAGAGTATGAAGGAGTTGGACGATCTTGGTCCAAGGCTCGTTTTCTGAAGGATCCTAGAAAGTTTGGCTCTTGGTTGTCGCAGGTTATAGTCGACGGTTTCGAATGCAGATCTCTTCTGATGTGCAGTTGTGGCATATGTATCGGCTGAGACTCCGGCAAGGACTCTTCGCTATCTTTTATGATCTCCGCACAGTCTTCTTGACCAGGGTCTATTTCCGGATCTTCATCCAAGTCATCTTCATCATCGTCTATATCGTGACTAAAGTCTCTGCGATCTAACGAAGGTCTCATGGTATAAGGACTGGAAGAAGAGCATGGTTCATGGCACTGAGTCACTGCAGGTACTGGAGAACAACCTCTAGCATCCCTCTCATCTCTAGACTCCACGGACGGACTCCTAGGTCTCGGAGAGCCTCTCTCCTGATCCAGATCTTCCCTGGGAACGTACCCGTCTCCCAGCCCGTCAGCTGGCACATCACCGACAGCGTGTGTGAGTGCATGTCGACGCAGGTCGCAGTTCCTTCTGAACACCTTTCCGCAAGAGTTACATTCGTACGGCTTGTGATCGGTATGGGTCAGAAGATGCGTCTTGAGATTGGAACGTTGATTGATGGATCTGCTACACACCGGACATATGTGAGGAGACTCCTCAACGTGGAGGACCTCAATAGATCCCCACTTAAGTTTTAGAATGATTGAATCAATCTAAATGTGATGTTATCATGCACTATTTACAAATAAATACACTGCCTAAAGCGACTTGGCCTAACTATCTCCCCATTATATCAGCTATAGTGAATCCAGTCTTCTTTGGAGGTCTAGGAGGCTGAGGCGGTGGTTTAGGTGCTTCCTCATTATTTTTCTTCATACTCAAGTCGCTAGCGACGTTGCTACAGCTAGGCCCAGGCTGTATTTGCAAACCTTTCGAAGATCCTGGTATGGCTGGTCCAAATATCATCGATGGTGGAGCATCAGGTGGTTTATGAACACTTGAAGAAGACATGGAGAGGTTTTGAGGACCAACGTCTGGAGGATGGTACATTCTTAGATTCATTGGTGGAGTGTGTGACCGAGAGTATGAAGGAGTTGGACGATCTTGGTCCAAGGCTCGTTTTCTGAAGGATCCTAGAAAGTTTGGCTCTTGGTTGTCGCAGGTTATAGTCGACGGTTTCGAATGCAGATCTCTTCTGATGTGCAGTTGTGGCATATGAATCGGCTGAGACTCCGGCAAGGACTCTTCGCTATCTTTTATGATCTCCGCACAGTCTTCTTGACCAGGGTCTATTTCCGGATCTTCGTCCAAGTCATCTTCATCATCGTCTATATCGTGACTAAAGTCTCTGCGATCTAACGAAGGTCTCATGGTATAAGGACTGGAGGAAGAGCATGGTTCATGGCACTGAGTCACTGCAGGTACGGGAGAACAACCTCTAGCATCCCTCTCATCTCTAGACTCCACGGACGGACTCCTAGGTCTCGGAGAGCCTCTCTCCTGATCCAGATCTTCCCTGGGAACGTACCCGTCTCCCAGCCCGTCAGCTGGCACATCACCGACAGCGTGTGTGAGTGCATGTCGACGCAGGTCGCAGTTCCTTCTGAACACCTTTCCGCAAGAGTTACATTCGTACGGCTTGTGATCGGTATGGGTCAGAAGATGCGTCTTCAGATTGGAACGTTGGTTGAAGGATCTGCTACACACCGGGCATTTGTGAGGAGACTCTTCCATGTGGAGGATTTTGTGAACTGCCAGGGTTCGCGATTGGCAGAAACCCTTGCCACACTCGCCGCATTTGAAGGGCTTCTCCTTGCTGTGGATGTACCTGCAACAATAGAAGCATGTCATTATTTGTCTATTGAGGCATCTAATTTAAAAATGTGTAAGCACAAGGGTAGACTAAGGAACTTAATGAAAAATACTGTGCTTTGCATAAAGGTGATATCGGTAGTTCTACTATGACCTGCCGAAAACCTTGAAAGGAACTATAGTCAGCAACATTCAGCGAGTCCTGGCTGTTAGCATCTAGCAGCAGCATCGTTCAACCTAGTTACGTAATATACTATTCCACACCTAGCAAATATTAATTATACACCTGTAGGGATACTTTTTAACTGTTAGTTTAATCTCGGGGACAAGTTTTGTGTCCCACCGCGTCGGGGGTACCTTAATCCTCCTGACGCCTGAAAAGATGTGAGATGCCGTCATCTACCTGTTCCTTTCATATTTAAAACCGAAATTTATTACCGCGAAGATAAATGGTATTCGTCGGAATCCGTAAAAAAGCCTACGACAGAAGAAATACAAACGGTCTACGGTGGACAAGTCGCATAATGGGTCCCACGAGTAGTAATAATTTTTCAATATCCATGCTGTGCTAGTCGTTTACACATAAATGTGGCTGGCGATTGTCGAGTGTCTTCATAAATGTCTATGGACGTAATAATGATGCGTATTGAATTTTCAAGTAGTCGTGATGATTGTCAGACGTTCGGTGAGCGAAGCGTTGGACCTTGAAGGGATTATTGAATTCAAATGGTTCGTAAATAGAAACCAATAGCAGAGAAAAAGCTAGTATGTTCCTTTCCAGACACGATACTAGAAAAAATCGCGTCAAGTTGGTTGACTCCCCTCTGAGAAAAAAGCTACGAACACTTATGTAAGCATACACTTTTCTGCGTGTGAGTTACCCTGTAAAAGGTTCACTTGACACTTGGAATGCCGAGAAAGGCATTGCCGGCATACGCATTTCAACAACCACTTACGACCCTGGTAAATTTCACGCTGAGGCGCAGGCCCTCTTAGTTCATTCGAACATCAACTTTTGAAACGAAATTTAACCCGTATGAGACACACCGCCAATAGACAACCCTAGTTTAGGGTTTCCTTATGAACGGACTTCTATAATAGTAAAGACACTAAGCAATAAAATAATATTGATACGAGACAACCTGCATACTAATGTGAATATATCGGAGATTATCACACATAATAAATTAGAGTGGATTATAAAAAGCTCTGCTAGACAGCTAATCAGCCAAGAATGAAAACCTGTTCCGAACCAGGAAAAAAGAGACAGACGGTCATTAATAACGAATCAATCATTTGGGTTTTTTGTTTCTCGTTTCATTCCTTTTGTTCAACTTAACTAAATATAATGGAAACGGTATGTGATCTGCTGGATAGTATTTTCCCATAAGGATTGAAGGGCTTTATTTCAAGATATCGAAAGTTAGGTACGTTTTATGTAAATCGTTTATTGCTTAATTTAGATTGAAACGCTACAATAGGCTAACGTCAAAAGCAAAAGAAAAGTGTACAAAAGCACACTCAGCATTAATACTAAATAAAACAAACCAAGCACATTCGAAGGATAAAAATATAGACAAGTTCAAATCACACGTAATTATCTATATATATATAGAGAATATGATCATGCGGAAAAAAGTATATAACAACAAGTAGGAAAATAATGTGCGAAATCCGCAAAAAGGAGGAAAGTGGATTCGAGCAGAAAATAGCACAGGTAAACCGAGCGATACGTATTTCTGCTGGTTGGCTTCATCAGGCCCGAAATGAATGCACATATGAAACTACAAAAGTAGATACCTGTAGTGTTGTCTAATTGTTATCTTTGTCAGTTAGCTATATGAATAAAAATGGCGGACGAAAATACGTTTCTGTTGCTCAATTGACATTCACTACTCTATCATTTTGAACTTGTTCGCACTCTGGAATTTCTTTTTACTATACGTTGTGGCCTTAAAAAGGACCGATTTAAAAAATGAAGGTTTTTAATGTCCCCCTGAAGCCTGTCATGAGTAGACAAAGCTGCAGCTTTTTTCGTGGTAACTTCACTTTAACTTTTCAATTATCCCTCGGTTTATCTCAAATCAACAATCAGATTAATGGGGCGTTTGCACCGAATCTTAATCAAGAATCACGCTATTTTTCTCTCGTATACCAATTTGACTGCGTAAACCAATCGTACAATCTCAAACAAGAAGTGACGTGGATATGTGGTCTCGAGTCTGGCGAGATGCCATTACTTATAATTTCTTGCACACCGCATATGTATATACCTGCATTGGAATTAATTTAAAAATATATCTTGTATGTGGACTTGCGACTTCCCGTCTATGCGTCTCTCTCTCTTTCACTACGAGCGTGCATGCCGTACGTTCCATCTTTTTCTACAACAGGTGTGCGTGTCCGCGACCGTCAGTGGCGCAGCAGTCCCTTTTCAGTACCACTATTGACGACTAACCTTCGTTAGAACCACATCATTTTCCAGGGACTGCAGAACATCACATCCACGATAAATCACGCGCTGGATACTTCCGCAAAGGATAGTTTAGGTTGCTATTACTGACTGGAATCTTCAAATTCTCTGTTGTCACACTAATGCTTCCAAGTAACCATTACTGCGTGCTCCTCGAACAGAAACTTGATAAAGAAATGCTTAATTTTGCTTGCCACCATCACGTCTACGAATTGCTGTTAAAAGGAGTGTTTGAATCAAAGATCGTCCAAGTGATTACAAGCCCTGACATTCCAAAGTTTAAAAAGTTTCGCGACAGCTGGAAAAGTGTGGATCCCGAGAAAATATAGAAAAGCTATCATGCCTTGAATTGACCAAAGAAGTTGCTAGAGACGACTATGGAGAATTAATAGAACTTAGAATATTCCTTGGCGGAGATACAGAGAAAAAGTTCCCAGCTCAAACTTTCTGATAAGGATAAGGCAGCTCCTTTAGATATCTGCATGTTCATCGTGACAACATACGTGAAACAGTGGTTGCAATGCGCTTTAGCGGTAAACGCACCTAACCATGACTTATGTTTTTTGCAAAAGAATTGACAAAACCAATTCAGTTCAGTATAAATGTGGCATTTTCTAAACATTTTATGTCAGTTTGGCAACACCGCCTCGGTAACTGCAGACTTTCACAAACGTTCTAGGATGAGGCAGCTCTGTTAGATATCTGCCTATTCATCGTGACAACAGACGTGAAACAGTGGTTGCAATGCGCTTTAGCGGTAAACACACCTAACCATGACTTATGCTTTTTGCGAAAAAATTGACAAAACCAATTCGGTTCAGTACAGATGTGGCATTTTCTAAACATTTTATGTCAGTTTGGCAACACCGCCTCGGTAAATGCAGAGCGAAACACGCGAATCTTTGGCAGAACGTCGAGCCATCTACGAGCGAATCGCCAAATTACCAACAGAATAAAAACATTTAAGAATAAGGAAAGTTTTCAGTCGATGGTTCGGTGTTCCTGATTTCACTTGGTCCCCTACCACTCAATTTGTATTGAACAAGAGGAACACGTAACTGCTACTTTGCTAGTCTTGAATTATGATTGTTTAATGTAAATTTGTTGTAATTTAATTTAAAAACTTGTAAGTGGCCATATCGAATATAAACAATGAAGGTCAAAGTTAAAATATTTAAATATTATTGCAGCTATGCTTACTATACTAAGTGACATATACATCCGAACACCCAGTTTAAATGGTTTTATTTTAATAAAATTTTGAATAAGTACTTAATGAAGCATAATAAGTAAATGATAAAAATTTCAAAATGATTGCACTGCTTTAAAGCCTTTTGACCTTTAATAATGTGTGGATGCACCCTGATGTGCTACGCATTCTCCAACGCGCCTAGGCATGCTTCTGATCAGGTGGTCAATGTCCTCCTGTGGAATCTCATTCCAGGCAACCACCTTTACTTCGGTTCAGTATCAATGTAGCACTTTCTAAACATTTTATATCAGTTTGGCAACACCGCCTCGGTAAATGCAGACTTTCACAAAATTTCTAGGATGAGGCAGCTCTGTTAGATATCTGCCTATTCATCGTGACAACAGACGTAAAACAGTGGTTGCAATGCGCTTTAGCGGTAAACGCACCTAACCGTGACTTATGCTTTTTGCGAAAGATTTGACAAAACCAATTCAGTTCAGTATAATTGTGGCATTTTCTAAACATTTTATGTCAGTTTGGCAACACCGCCTCGGTAAATGCAGACTTTCACAAACTTTCTAGGATGAGGCAGCTCTGTTAGATATCTGCGTATTCATCGTGACAACAGACGTGAAACAGTGGTTGCAATGCGCTTTAGCGGTATACGCATCTAACCTTGACTTATGCTTTTTGCGAAAGAATTGACAAAACCATTTCAATTCAGTATAAATGTAGCACTTTCTAAACATTTTATGTCAGTTTGGCAACATCGCCTCGGTAAATGCAGACTTTCACAAACTTTCTAGGATGAGACAGCTCTGTTAGATATCTGCCTACTCATCGTGACAACATACATGAAACCGTGGATGCAATGCACTTTAGCGGTAAACGCATCTAACCTTGACTTATGCTTTTTGCGAAAGAATTGACAAAACCATTCCAGTTCAGTATAAATGTAGCACTTTCTAAACATTTTATGTCAGTTTGGCAACACCGCCTCGGTAAATGCAGACTTTCACAAACTTTCTAGGATGAGGCAGCTCTGTTAGATATCTGCCTATTCATCGTGACAACAGACGTGAAACAGTGGTTGCAATGCGCTTTAGCGGTAAACGCACCTAACCATGACTTATGCTTTTTGCGAAAGAATTGACAAAACCATTTCAATTCAGTATAAATGTAGCACTTTCTAAACATTTTATGTCAGTTTGGCAACACCGCCTCGGTAAATGCAGACTTTCACAAACTTTCTAGGATGAGGCAGCTCTGTTAGATATATGCCTATTCATCGTGACAACAGACGTGAAACAGTGGTTGCAATGCGCTTTAGCGGTAAACGCATCTAACCTTGACTTATGCTTTTTGCGAAAGAATTGACAAAACCATTTCAGTTCAGTATGAATGTAGCACTTTCTAAACATTTTATGTCAGTTTGGCAACACCGCCTCGGTAAATGCAGACTTTCACAAACTTTCTAGGATGAGGCAGCTCTGTTAGATATCTGCCTATTCATCGTGACAACAGACGTGAAACAGTGGTTGCAATGCGCTTTAGCGGTAAACGCATCTAACCTTGACTTATGCTTTTTGCGAAAGAATTGACAAAACCAATTCAGTTCAGTATAAATGTGGCATTTTCTAAACATTTTATGTCAGTTTGGCAACACCGCCTCGGTAAATGCACAGCGAAACACGCGAATCTTTGGCAGAACGTCGAGCCATCTACGAGCAAATCGCCAAATTACCAACAGAATAAAAACATTTATCAATAAGGAAAGCTTTCAGTCGATGGTTCGGTGTTACTGATTTCACTTGGTCCCCTACCACTCAATTTGTATTTAATAAGAGGAACACGTAACTGTTTACTTTGCTAGTCTTGTTGTAATTTAATTTAAAAACTTGTAAGTGGCCATATCGAATATAAACAATGAAGGTCGAAATTAAAATATTTAAATATTATTGCAGCTATGCCTGCTATTTACACCTGCCATACATCTTAGTACTCGCTTTTTGCTTATAAAGACATATTTAGCATGTGATGAGCAGCCCCAAAAACATTTGTATACTACATATAAATCCGAACACCAAGTTTAAATGGTTTTATTTTAATAAAATTTTGTATAAGTACTTAATGAAGCATAATAAGTAAATGATAAAAATTTCAAAATGATTGCACTGCTTTAAAGCCCTTTGACCTTTAATAATGTGTGGATGCACCCTGATGTGCTACGCATTCTCCAACGCGCCTAGGCATGCTTCTGATCAGGTGGTCAATGTCCACCTGTGGTATCTCATTCCAGGCAACCACCAACTCCTCTCGAAGTGCTTCTAGAGTCTGAGGAGGACGTTGCAAATTGAGCAATCTCCTACCCATCATATCCCACACGTGCTCAATTGGGGATAAGTCGGGAGATCTTGGTGGCCATGGTAACAATGTGACATCATTATGTTGAAAGAAGTCTATTGTGACTCTTGCAACATGTGGTCGGGCATTATCTTGTTGGAAAGTTGGATCTGCCAGGGTGTCAAGATAGGGTAAAAGATGGGGTTCTAGAACTTCGTGGATATAACGCTGCGCGTTCATGTTACCTCTGATGAAGATTAAAGGTGACCTGGAACCATAAGCTATAGCACTCCAAACCATAACTCCAACAGTGTGATGAACATGTCTTTCAACAAAAAACTGTGGATTCCTCCTTTCACCACGTCGCCTTCTAACCCTGGCACGACCATCGTGCATGCCTAAATAAAATCGAGACTCGTCACTAAAGACAATATGTTCCATTCCTGATACCAGAGTGACCATTGTCTGCACCACTCAAGGCGATTACGTCGGTGTTCTCGAGTTAAAGGGAGGACCCAGTGTGGCCGGTATGAAAACAAGCCAAAACTTCTCATTCGTCGGTAAACACTTCGCATGCTAATAGGTCTTCCGTGTTCTGCAAACCATTCATTTGCAATGGACCTGGTAGTGGAGAAACGGTCCCTTAAGGCCAATAATCTTAGGCGGCGATCTTCACGGTCTGTTGTTCTACGGCGGCGTCCAGTGCCCCTTGCTCTTTGCGTACGGCCTTCTCGAAGCCATGCCTGGCAACACCTAACCACAGTTTCTACACTTCTTTGCACTCTAACTGCAATTGCCCGAACAGAAAGTCCAGCTTCCCGAAGTCCCACTATACGGCCCCTATCAAACTCACTAAGTTGACGAAATCGTACAGGTCTCCGTACTCTAGGCATCGTAACCGCCAACGTTGATTCTTTACTGCGGCTGAAATATTCATTTTTGGAGCGTTAGTGAATTGAAAAAAAGCAGTATAAAAACCGGAATGCCCAACTGATAGGGCTGAAAATGTTTTCACTTGTTATTTACAGTAAGATAAATACATTCACCAACTTTTATTAAAATAAAACCATATAAACTGGGTGTTCGGATTTATATGTCACTTAGTATATCACTGTTAGAATTGTTTTCAGGTGCATGGCATTCCACGAAGTATCTTCTTTGGTAATACCTCTTTACTTCCTCAATCTACGCCACTGTTGCAGCAGCCGAACGATTTCTTTTCAGCGTTTCTCGGTCTTTGGCCGCGAACCAAGGCTAACCAGATGTATAGACGCTGTTGCTTCAGGAGTACTACTCGCGGGCTGATTCTGTGCTGAGCGCGAGTACTGCTGGCGCGTACGCTGTTGCCAACGGTTCATTCAAAAAGGCTTTCATATGGGATCTTGCGCTTGATGTATTGAGCAACACTCGCTCGAATATCTTCAATTCAGGATCTTTATTTCCTGGGCCGAAAAAGTTTACAAGCGAAAACGGACTTGCAGGTATTCATTTAGCCCCGTGAAAATAAAGAAGAGCGCGCGACGTTCAAATATGCGCGTTCCTATTGGCCAGCGGGCTATAAATGCCCGGGCAGGCAGCGACAAGCGAAACTAAGCAGTGAGTGCCGATGTTTGTTTTAAGAGAGAGTAAATGAGGTTTGAATAGACTTTGGTTTCTGCTGGAATGTTAGAGACAATAGTATCGATATAAACTGGTTCAGAAAAAAAAATAGGTGAATGATCAATCTCACCGACTTTTAGATTGTTGAAGAACGCGTTAGTCAGGGGTATTATGTGAAAAACGAAAAAATGTCATCTTGCAGACTAGGTGGTTTTTAGCGTCCATCTATGGGGGAATGGCTCAATCACGCGATACGCTCCAGCATGCATTGTTGGTTGCAGAATGCCAAGTAGTGTCTATCTTTGAGAAGAAGTAAAAGAAAGAAAGTTGGTTTAGTAACAAGATCGCGTCTCGCGTCTGGATGATTATGATGTGTATAAAATCAGTGATATTTGCTATGTTCTTCTACGAATCTACAGTATATTCAGATAAGAGATAGACCGGATGTAAACAAAAGGTTCGGGTGATTTTCACGCTAACGCCGCCGTCTCGACGTAAAACAGGAGCCCTCATTGGTCAATTCGCAATTAAATGCCTATGCCGAGCGGCAGAGCAGTCGTATCAAGGCAGAGTCACATTCAGGTTCAGACTTGTTACGTATGTCGTGTGCATCATTGCAATTTGATATTTCTTTGGACGTTTTCGTTTGTTATCTTATTAAGTTGTTGAGTTTGTCGTTGTTATTGTTATACCTTGTTATTGATTGTTATTGTTATCAACTGCTTGCGCAAAATGCCCAGTAGTACAGATACTGCCGATGAAGTTGTAAACTCCTGTAGTCCACCTAGGAAACGCTCTAAAAAAAGACACCTGAGTGCAGAAATGAAAGAGGTCATTTTGAATATATATAAGATCGAGCGCGAGGAGAACGAGGCATCAACCATCAAAGAAATTGTTGTGAAGGTTTCTCACAAAGTTGGGGTGTGTCGCGCATCAGTGTTTAATGTGTTAAGACAATACAAAAAAAATCACACCTTTTCTGAGCCAATGACCAGTAAACATCGCAAAAGTATTGTTAAATCATTGGATGAAGCTGATAAGCATGCGATTAGGAGGAAAGTGCATGGATTCTTCTTTAGGAATGAAATACCTACTATAGATAAAGTACTGCAGGAGGTAAATGGAGGTACAACGTTGCCAAATTTCAAACGATCAACTTTCCATGCGTTACTGAAGCATTTAAATTTCAAATGGAAAAAACGGGGTTGTAATAGTTTACTACTGGATAGAGAAGAAATTGTGCTATGGAGGAGGGATTATTTAACAAAAATTGGGAAATATAGAAACCAAAACAGGAAGATTTATTACCTTGATGAAACGTGGGTAAACGCAGGACACACTACAAGTAAAGTATGGGTTGATGATTCTGTAACTTCATCCAGGAGGGCCTTTCTAGATGGACTGTCCACCGGATTAAAAAATCCAGCAGGTAAATACGAGTAATAGACAACAATCGGATGTTTTTCAAACCTTGGGAACAAGGTTCTAAACATTAATTCCAGGGGGCAGATAAAACATATTACAAGTAACAAAACTTTTATAACTTTCGATAAAATGCGTGGATGTTTTATTGTCATTTTCATTTGTTAGAACTTTTTTAAGCCATGTTTTTATGTGTTTTCGATATTTCAATAATTTTTTAATATAATCTTAAAATATGTCGAATATTATAAACTTAAAAAAAGTTACTAAGTTTTATATTGTGTCCCGTTCCTAATATTTCTAATCATTTTAATTCATACTTTAAGCTTTATAAAGTTATAATTTGTTAATATTAATATTTGCGCGTATTTCAGGTTCCTGATCATTCATTTTTTAAAGGTTTATAACTTTAAATTAAATTGTGAAGCGCTGAGTAATCATACGACGTTCAATATTCTTTCTTTCAATATGACTAAATAATCCCAATTATAGCAATCTGATACTCATGTCTCAATGTTTTTTCGCTGAATGTGATGAAAACATTTGAAAAAGGTTCGCTTATTGAAATAAATCTACACCAGTTAGTACTTCGATTTCCAGGTAAAGGGAAAAGGCTCATTATCTGCCATATTGGCAGTGAGGATGGATTTGTTGTTGACGGTCTGTGGTGCTTTGAATCTAAGAAAACTGGAGATTACCACGAGGAAATGAATGGCGAATCGTTTGAACAGTGGTTTTCAAAAATTTTACCGAACTTAGAGGAAAACGCAGTAATTGTGTTGGATAATGCGCCTTATCATTCTCGAAGAATGGAGAAGGTCCCAATAACGGCTTCAAGGAAAGTTGATGTTCAAAATTGGCTCCGCTCGAAAAATATCAACTTTGAAGAAGCAATGCTGAAAGTACAATTATTAAGAATTGTCAAGGATCACAAGGCGGAATATCAAAAATACGCCATTGACGAAATGGCAGCAAGTCAAAATAAAACTGTGCTCCGTTTACCTCCATACCATTGCGAGCTCAATCCCATTGAGCTCATATGGGCAGAGGTTAAAAATTATATAGCTAAGCACAATACAACTTTTAAATGTTGTGACCTCAAAGGACTTTTCAAAGAAGCACTAGAATTAATAACAGCGCAAAAATGGGAAAACTGTATTAAGCACGTGAAAGACAAAGTTGAAAAGAGAATGTGGGAACTGGACAATATTTTAGAGGAACAAGTCGAGCCATTCATTATTGACGTTGGTGCTTCAGGCAGTAGCGATGATGAAAGCTCATCAAGCTCATCTTTCCAATAAAAGATGTCGTTCATCAAATTCGGCAAGTTATAAGTAATTAAAAAGCTACTGTATTTTTTAATTAATTGTTGACATTTTTGAACCCATTTTGGCAAAACCTATTCAAGAATCTACTTTCTGACAATGTTCAGCCATGCACATTTTTTTACGTTTTGAACGTTTTAATTTGGTTACATATTTACCTAGAAATAAAAAAATATTCTAATCAATATTCTAAAAGCAATTTTAAGAGATATACGATTATTTTTAATTTAGGCTAATTTTAACGCCATTTTGAGATTATATTCGACTGTATTTCACCAAACATCAGGCGGCATCCGAAGCTGGAAATCGAAGCGAAAATTTTGAAACCCTTATGTATACATGTATTTACATCATTATATATTTCTTACCCCACCCCCACATGATCCTATATCCATCACCAATCGTATACACATCGAATTGTGCTAATTTACTACAAAGTTACGCAAAGCAGCATCTACTATCTAAAATATGTACTGCGTGACTCTTAATACGTCCCTGCCGAATGTTACAGCGTTCGATGATCACGTGGTCTTGTTTATGTCCGGTCTACCTCTTATCTGAATATACTGTAGCTGGCTACGGCGAGTAGTAGACAACGCGCGGTATCGCCAGTCGCACCCAAGGCGACTAGCATTATTTATTTTAATTTTACGAGTATCGTTAATAGCGGCAAATTATTGGGTCGACTGCGATTTGCCGGCTCTATGGCTAACAAATCGGCGAAGCGCCGATGGTAGGACTCTTAATAGAAGTAAAAAGAAACAAATGCTTGATTTATTGTAGGGGATTCTTTATTGACAGTTTTTAACGTTGGGTTTTACAGACTGTACTCCGAGTTTCAAGTTATAATCGAAACTTATTGTTGTACTGTTTTTTCTTTAGTGGGTATAAGCGGGCCATTTTCAACATTTTTTGTAATAATTTCGTCGGTTTTAATGTTATGTTTATGTTGTCAGTTGTTGTTGTTCATTACCCCTAATGTGTTTAATTTTTCCAATTAAATTAATAATAATTCTGCAAGTTAGACAATAGAACGGTTTTTATTTTTTTACTCAAAAATGGCGGATCGAAGGAAAACAATTCAAGAGAGATGATTTGTTTTAAATTGAACGGGGAATTCAAAAATAATTTTTATTTGGAACAAACCCATTGGCGTACAATTTTTTTCTTAAAAAATATCGAATTCAATATCCGTGCGCAACGCTAAAAATTATCTTTGCATTAAAAAATATGCAACTTTATTAACTTTGACTACGTACTAAATATCAGTGAAATATCTGAGGAGGTTCTGAAAATATCATTTAATTTCCAGTTTTTTCCTAAAACTTCAACACCCCGGGTTTTTGCAAGGAAACATTTTTGGACCATAGTTTATAAAGCAAACTGACATTAATTTTTCATGTAGATGGACACCCTTAAATATTCGCGTATCATTAAGGAACACCCTTATATTTATCTGCTTATGTTATGCATACAATTTGGATCTATACAAAACGCACATTGATATACCTATAACAACTATTTAAAACTGTAATGACTCATACGCGTGATCAACACGTGATCAGAGCTCGATCCCGGCTTCCTTCCAGTACAACCGTATAGCGTACGACATATGTCGTTTCTGTGGCTTTGCGGTGGTCAACAGCACAGACAGAGATGGAAATAATGGCTGATTGTTCTCCGCCGGTAGAACCAATGAAATTAAAGACGCGCCTCGACCGGCAGACTCATAGGCGTCGGCAACGCATTGGAACGTGTTTCGTTGAGCGATCGCATATTGTGTGTTTTTATAAGAATTGTTGTGTGATTGTTATTGTTGTGGTTTCTGTGGTTACTGTTTTGGTTATACTTTAACCATGGAGAGTACAAATGGCACCGAGTGGAAGTACTGAAAGCCAGGGAACAAGTAGACGGCTTCGTAAAGCACTGAAGAGGGACGCGAAAGAAATCGTGCTCAACGTGTTCAATTATCTGAACAGAACTATGTCGCACTCGCGCGTTGTGAAAGTATGACCGGCGTTCCAGAGTGGACCATTCGCAGGGTGGTGCATGAAAAGAAGAAAACTGGAGCTACTACTGATCCAAAGTTTAATTTGAAGGGACGAAAGGCCGTTAAATTGGATGACGATAGCAAAATGGCGTTAAGGCGAACCGTACATTCATTCTTCTTTAGGAATGAGATACCAACCCTCAAGGCTGTATATGCAGCGATCAAGGAAAATGAAATTATACCCCAAATGAGCGTCGAGGTAATGAGGAAATCCCTGCACGAAATTAATTTTCGTTACGAAACGCGTAATCGGAAGTCAGTATTGATAGAGAGACCTGAAATAGTCGCCTGGCGTCGAAAATACCTACGCGAAATGATTGAATATAGGCGACAAAGCAGAAAAATCTATTATTTGGACGAGACATGGGTAAATGCAGGTCACACAGTTAAAAAAACCTGGATAGACAAAAACGTAGTGAGTAACCGACAAGCAAGCATTGAAGGTTTGTCAACAGCTCTTCGTGGACCGTCAGGAAAAGGTCAAAGATCGATCGTAACTCATATTGGTAGAGATAGTGGCTTTTTAGAAGAGTGTGACTTGATTTTCGTCTCTAAGAAAGGAGGTGCTTACCATGACGAAATGAATGCCAGCTGCTTCAAGAGCTGGTTTCAAGGGGTGCTTCAGCGAGTTGAGCCCAACTCTGTGATCGTCATGGATAATGCTTCCTACCATAGTCGTCGAGCCGAACGTGTACCGACTATGGGATCTCGAAAAAGTGACATGCAGCAATGGTTGCGCGAAAAAGGAATCCCGTTTGACGATTCATGTGTGAAAGCGGAATTGTATGAAAAAATTAAACAGCACAAACCTGCGAACATTAGTTACGTGACTGATGAGATGGCCCGTCAATGTGGTGTCACTGTGCTGCGGTTACCGCCCTACCACTGTGAACTGAACCCAATAGAGCTCATCTGGGCTCAAGTGAAGGGTTATATTGCGCGCCATAACACAACCTTCAAATTACCAGACGTTAAGGTTTTACTTGAGACTTCCATACAGCTAGCAACGCCCGAAGCTTGGCAGAATGCTATCCGTCATGTTGTGAAGGAAGAAACAAAAATGTGGCAGCTTGACCACCACATCGACACCATCATAGAGCCAGTTATAGTCAATTTCAACGAGGAAAGCGATAGCGACAGTTTATTACTGTCAGATGTAAGTGGAAGCGACGATGAATAAAGGTAATTCCCAAATTTTTGACTTACAATATGTTTCAAACCACTCTTTATTAAGCATGTGACAAATCTAGTTCACCCATGTTAAACATTCATACCCCGCCTATGAACAGCCGACTACTGGTAGTTAAGTGATGTTCACGTGAACATCGATGAGTCATTACAGTTTTAGATAGTTATAGTATAGTTACAATACACGTAACATGAATAAGTTAGATATTCCTAAACATCGTCTACAAAGAACCAGAAACGTTTCTAACTACTATGGAATCCACTTTGATAATGTTTTAACTTGTTTATCCTCGACTACACGTCACTGGTGGCTCACGTTAATAAACTGCGGGATTAAAAAACTCCATAATATTCTGATGGTAAGGCGGCCATCTCTCTCTTCTGTATAGAGCGGCTGCGGTTGATTTTAATCTGACCGGATTGGTCGTATATTACGGATTGGCCGATTTAATGCCGCTTGGAATGCTGCCGCTCGCCGCAAGTGTCCATCTTCTTGCTCTTACATCCATGTATATTAACATTCTACCGCATTTTACCATGGCAGCAGTTTCTCATTCTTGTTGGACTCTTTGCAAATTGCAGAATGGTCCGCGGAGATATTTTTTATCTCCGCTAAATACAGGGTATCCCGAAAGTTGGGACGTTCGATTTCAGAAACGACTACGCTTGGGTCAAGTGCATGGAGCTAAAAGCAGACTATGTTGAGAAATAAATCGCCACTCTTCCAAAATTTTCGTTTTTCTTTTCTAGGCTAAGCACTTATCTGGCCGCCCTCGTATATTTCGAACTATCACAGTATTAAAAAAATGATTGCCATTAGAAGGTTGTTTTGTAGTTTGTTGTAGTTTGAAAGTGGTGCAATCTCTGTTTATGATCTCTTTAGCTGTTGGAAGTTTGTGTTCACGTAGAGTATTATTATAAATCGTTCATTAGTAATAAGCATCGTTTTACCACAGAAATACAGCAAGCATAACAAATAAACCTGGCTATCTCTAGTATTTCAAATACTTCAACTTATACTGAGTGATAAAAAAGGTAAATACATAGTCGTGCCATAAGTTCTGTCCCATGATAATCTCATGATAAAAATGAAACAAGATAAGATATATTTATATGAAAGATATTATTTATTCGACAACATTTTTAGAATTCATAATCAAACAGTTTTATTCAAAATGTCCCCCCTTGGCCTTCACACACTGCTTCAATCTCGCGGGCCACTCATCTATCACTGCACGCACAGCTTCCAAAGGAATAGCTGCCGCTGATCGGATCAAATCCGCTTTCAGGGACTCGATATTACGGTGGGCTTTGGAGCAGGCCAACTGCTCTAGCAGGTCCCACAACTTGTAGTCTAAAGGATTGAGGTCCGGACTCCCTGAGGGTCAATCTTCCGCAGCAATGAACTCTGGCACATTGCTTTCCAGCCAGCGCTGCGTACTCTTAGCCTTGTGAGCGGGGGCGGAATCCTGCTGGTAGACCCAGTGTTGGTTGGCAAACAATGTACCACTTAAAGGCTTGACGATAGGATCCAGTATGTCGCTCTGATAGTTTGCCGCTTTTGTTTTCACGCCCTGTTTACAGAAATGGAGCTGAGTGACCCCTTCGTAGGACACCCCCCACCAAACCATGACTGACGCAGGGTGGTGGCCTCTCTCAACTCTCGGAATGATCTCCGAAGCTTCCTGTGAACTCCTTGCATACACTTTGTCATTTTGTCGGTTGAATTTTTCTTCTATGGTGAAGATTTTCTCATCCGTGAACAAAATCTTTCGGAATCCCCCAGCTGCGTACCTCTCCAAGAGCTTCTTGGATCTTGTCGCCCTGATGTGTCGCAAGGTGGCCGTAAGTCGCTGGCCCGTACGTCTCCGGTAAGCCCCTAGCCCTAGGTCTTGTTTAATGATGCGCGACATCGTCCGGACAGGAATCTTCATTTCCCTGGATAGGATCTTCTGCTTCCGGAGTGGATTCCTTTGAATCCTGGCTTTTACGGCTTTGATGGCTGCTGGAGTCCTTACTTGACGAGGTCTTCCGCTTCTTGGCCTGTCATCAACAGAGGACGTCTCATTGTACCGCTGAATGGTCCTAGACACAAATTTACGCGATATTTGAAGGCCGCGTAAGAGTTCAAAAATCTGACTAGCACTGTGATTACACTTATGTAAAGCTATCACTGCAATACGGTTCTCTGCCTTGCCCCACTCCATCGTTATGCTTCGAGAGATCAATACAAACTGAGGTATATGTAATTACCCGAAAAGCGCTTAATCAACTGACACCACAATGTAAACAATCGGACAAGTATTAACAGGTCTACACTTGTTTGAAAACGAGGGACAGAACTTATGGCATGACTACGTACAGTGGAATCCACTTATAATGAACCTGATTATAATGGAAACCCGTATACAGGGTGGCGCATCGAAAACGAAACAGACGCGTTTACTGGCAGCTCAGATTTTTTTTGGAAAAACGCTGACCCGTCGATTTTGTTTTCGAGGGGGACACAATTTTGGCAAAAAAATCACGTTAACACGTGCAGCCCCCTGGGCGGGGGTGACACCGACCCTAAAATCCTAAATGGAAAGGGGGGTCGACTGATACCTTATTTGTGTATTGAACAATTGGGTTTTCATTTTGAGCAACTACTTTAGATTTTGTATGTTTATCCTAACTATCCAATAGCATTTTAGTTGTAAATAATTAATTTAATTTGTTAAAAATAATATTGGAAAATTAAACAAATTAATATTCTGTTTTTTTTTGTGTGTTTATTTGGAGTTAGGAATTATTGCTGTGTTTAAAAACACAATCTAAACGATCATCTTAATTACTTGTAATGCCCAAATCGAAAATGTAAAAAAAATATTGTTTTCCCGCAAATAATTAAAAATGCATCGAACCTTAAAAATCGAAATATCTCAAAAACGGCTAACTATAACGAAACCTCACAGGAGAGCTTTTTTCTGCAGAAAAGTGCGAAGAATCAGTTTTTTATTCAAAAAGCAAAACATTGCACTAAGAAAAATGTTTCTGTCATTTTAATACACTACAGGTACAGTAGAGAGCGCCCTCTAGCGGCTACAGTAAAACTATGCCCATAGTTCGTTTTGTCGTACCAAAAAACACTTGTATACCACATTTCACTGTTATACATAAAATATTGTTCGAAATATTAAAAAAAAACTATTTTAGAAAGTAAATTTAAACACCCTGTATTTTGTAAGCCACGCATTTTTCGACCCATGTTTATATAGACTTTATGCATTAATTTTAAAAGTTCTATCGAATCTTAAAGTTATGCAATAATAAACGGAAACACCCTGTATATTTTTGGTCAATCAGTATATTTCAAACACTTTAACGTTTTAACTTGACATCGTGTGGCAAACCGGTACCCCATCTCACGCGCTATAAGGTGGTCTTAAACTTAAACTGGCTGACCCATCAACCGTCAAGTCCACGTCATTCCCTAATGGACTTAGCCTCTCTATCTCCATTCGAATAATGTGTATAATGGCTGAGTGCGATATAATATCGCAAAGCGTCTCGAGATATCTCCCGAAGCTTCGGAGCAGAATATAACGTTAGATTTTACAGCGTGATACCGAGGAATAAGAAAAAGTTGTAGATTATTTAAGAGGGGCGTTTGAATTCGTCCAGTATAAATAGTCTTTTCGGTATTCGTCGAATACTGGATTGTGTTGCTCGTTTTGTTGCAACGAATACTCGAATTTCTGGAGGACTGGATACAAATGTCAGGGATACTGGCGGCCCAAAATGAGAAAAGTTAGATTTTCACAAAAAGTAATGAGAGAATAGTGAGTTAGTTGTACGGAAACGAGTGAGTTAAGTTTCTGATTTTTTATGAGAAAGTTGAGGGAATTTATCACTCGTTATGCAAGAGAACAGTGAAACTGGGGGGACAGAGCGAACACGAATATAGTAATGATAACGGAAGAAGAGTTTGAAAGAAAGAACATACACAAAGGAACTTGGCTCTCACCTGATGGTAACTATACTAAGTGACATAATAAATCCGAACACCCAGTTTAAATGGTTTTATTTTAATAAAATTTTGTATGAGTACTTAATGAAGCATAATAAGTAAATGATAAAAATTTCAAAATGATTGCACTGCTTTAAAGCCCTTTGACCTTTAATAATGTGTGGATGCACCCTGATGTGCTACGCATTCTTCAACGCGCCTAGGCATGCTTCTGATCAGGTGGTCAATGTCCTCCTGTGGTATCTCATTCCAGGCAACCACCAACTCCTCTCGAAGTGCTTCTAGAGTCTGAGGAGGACGTTGCAAATTGAGCAATCTCCTACCCATCATATCCCACACGGGCTCAATTGGGGATAAGTCGGGAGATCTTGGTGGCCATGGTAACAATGTGACATCATTATGTTGAAAGAAGTCTATTGTGACTCTTGCAACATGTAGTCGGGCATTATCTTGTTGGAAAGTTGGATCTGCCAGGGTGTCAAGATAGGGTAAAAGATGGGGTTCTAGAACTTCGTGGATATAACGCTGCGCGTTCATGTTACCTCTGATGAAGATTAAAGGTGACCTGGAACCATAAGCTGTAGCACCCCAAACCATAACTCCAACAGTGTGATGAACATGTCTTTCAACAAAAAACTGTGGATTCCTCCTTGCACCACGTCGCCTTCTAACCCTGGCACGACCATCGTGCATGCCTAAACAAAATCGAGACTCGTCACTAAAGACAATACTGTTCCATTCCTGATCCCAGAGTGACCGTTGTCTGCACCACTCAAGGCGATTACGTCGGTGTTCTCGAGTTAAAGGGAGGCCCCAGTGTGGCCGGTATGAAAACAAGCCAAAACTTCTCATTCGTCGGTAAACACTTCGCATGCCAATAGGTCTTCCGTGTTCTGCAAACCATTCATTTGCAATGGACCTGGTAGTGGAGAAACAGTCCCTTAAGGCCAATAATCTTAGGCGGCGATCTTCACGGTCTGTTGTTCTACGGCGGCGTCCAGTGCCCCTTGCTCTTTGCGTACGGCCTTCTCGAAGCCATGCCTGACAACACCTAACCACAGTGTCTACACTTCTTTGCACTCTAACTGCAATTGCCCGAAAAGAAAGTCCAGCTTCCCGAAGTCCCACTATACGACCCCTATCAAACTCACTAAGTTGACGAAATCGTACAGGTCTCCGTACTCTAGGCATCGTAACCGATCGTAAAGGATGTCAAGAACCAAAATCCGCCAACGTTGATTCTTTACTGCGGCTGAAATATTAATTTTTAGAGCGTTAGTGAATTAAAAAAAAGCAGTATAAAAACCGGAATGTCTAACTGATAAGGCTGAAAATGTTTTCACTTGTTATTTACAGTAAGATAAATACATTCACCAACTTTTATTAAAATAAAACCATTTAAACTGGGTGTTCGGATTTATATGTCACTTAGTATAGTATGGAGAGTTCTGGATACCAAGAAGAAATGAGGGAGACCGAGAGGAAGATGGAAAGTAATGTATCTAGAGTCTCCAAAATAATACGATCATCAAGCAAACCCTTTTGTATGGTGTAGAAACCTGGGTAATTAAAAAAAACTTGAACAAACATTACTTAGCTGGGACAGGAACATTTTAACTTTCTCAAAATACCTTATTGCGGTTCGCCCATCATTCCCTTTAATTTGTTATCCTCAATGTGGGGGTGAATTTGGAAATTATAAATCGATTTCGGTTTCAATTTTCTCTCTTGGCAACACCGTATCTAGCAGAACACGATAGCTACGACATACGACCGTACATCATGCGGGCGCCTATACTTGAGGAACACCTGAAACTTTTCACCTCTAAAGTCTTCTGAAGCCGTACAAGTGGAACTGGAATCGTGTTCGTAACATAAAGAACGGCGAAAGAAACCTAATTAAAACGGATCAAATAGCCGGATCGCTATTCTTCGATCAACATAATGACCCGAGGAAAAAAAGCGGACCGTGACTGGTGGAATTCTTCAATGCCCTCGAGTAGAAATGCGTTAAATTAAATTTTGGATGACTCGACGTTTTTAAATTGTCTTCTATGAACTATTTTTGAGGATTTTCATCATGCGAGTGCGTGGAACGAGAATATTGATTACACTGATCAACAGCCAAAAAATATCCTAAATAAAATCAACAAAATATTACTATTTTTAATGTGCTAAAACCGGAATGAAACTTATTTTTTCAATATTAGTTCAAGTTTTAGAGATACGGTAATTATATGTGGTCCTGCTGTGACAGTGTTAATATACTGTAATTCACAAGAATGCACGTGCTACATTTTTATATTCGGCAAGGAAAGATGATGTAATCGGCATGATTGTGTTACGTTATACATACGTGTACATTATATTGTTTTATATTAGCCATTTTTTCCTCAGTTGGCTGACAGCGTTCATGCAAGATGTCTCGAAAGTGTGTAAACAATTCAGATCAGTTTTGTTACGTGTGTGGTGATGTGACTTTTGCGTCTCAGAGACGGTCTATTACTCCACTAATAACAAAGGCATATCAGCTTTATTTCGGTTGTAAACTAGGTGATCAAGACAAACAGTGGACACCCCACATCTGCTGTAATACATGTGCTTCAAGTCTGGGGAGCTCGTTAAATGGCAAAAAACGGTCTATGCGCTTTGCTGTCCCAATGGTTTGGAGAGAGCCTACAAATCATATTAATGATTGTTACTTTTGCATGGTACCTTGTGTTGGACAAGCCATAGGTATGTCCAAGAAAAAAAAATCGGTTATTAAATACCCAAACATACCATCTGCGATGAGACCTGTGCCTCACAGTGACGAAAATCCTATTCCAAAACCCCCAGAATCCTACACTTGCGAATCAGAAAACGAATCAGATCATGGCGATCGAGTGATTCGTCAGGAAGAAGAAGATATGCCATCAACGTCAAGAGATCCTGATTTTATACCGAGCACGTCATGCCACCAACCGCACAAAATAACACAGTCAGAATTAAATGATCTTGTAAGAGATTTAGAACTTCCAAAATGTAAGGCGGAGTTACTTGGATCAAGACTGCAGCAGTGGAACTTGTTAGAAGACGATGTTTCGGTATGTGTTTTTCGTAAACGCCACAAAGACTTAGAACCATTTTTCAATATGGAGAATAACTTGGTTTTCTGCAGTAACATTAACGGCTTACTGGCGGCTTTAAATATAAACTATAACCCAGAAGAATGGAGATTGTTTATAGACAGTTCAACATTGAGTTTAAAGGCAGTGTTATTGCATATTGGAAATATTTTACCATCTCTTCCTGTAGGGTATGCAGTTCACATGAAAGAATCATATGACAATATGAAGTACCTATTGACATGCATAAAATACGATGAGCACCAATGGCGATTTGAAAGTTGTTGCACTTTTACTTGGGCTGCAGCTAGGCTACACAAAGTTTTGCTGTTTTTTGTGTGAATGGGACAGTCGGGCAAAGGCACTTCATTACACCAGACAAAACTGGCCTGTTCGTCAATTCCTAGAGCCAGGTCAAAAAAATGTACAGCATATGCCATTAGTAGATTCGAAAAAAAATTTATTACCACCACTGCATATCAAGTTGGGCCTAATGAAAAACTTTGTCAAGGCATTATATAGAGATGGGTCAGCTTTTCAATACCTGCGTCAGAAATTTCCAAGACTGAGTGAGGCAAAGGTTAAAGAAGGTATTTTTGTTGGGGCACAGATTCGAAATATTTTGAAAGATACACAGTTTGAAAACACTTTAACAGGTATTGAAAAAACTGCTTGGAACGATTTCCGTCTGGTGGTCACTAATTTCTTGGGAAATAGAAAAGCTGACAACTATAAAACCTCTAGTACAATTATTTTCCATATAGTGCAACGTCAAGTAGGTCGACTCTGCATTTTCCACGCAAAGCCGTTATCAGTTCATAAATGATCAAGTTCCGCGCAATTTAAATCCTCTGAGTTGAAAGTCGGTTATGCAAATCTACAACAGAAAAATAAAACGTATCAAGTCAGTCAAACAGCCTGTTCTATTGGTAGTTACCGACCATGTGGCGACGTTGTCCCTTTCCACATCTGCGCGGCTGCTCTGCAGCGAGTTATCTTTCGATTTGAGTTAAATGTTTACGAGAGAGAAGTGAGTATAAACACATAACGTGTGTCTTAAAAGTTTCGGCACAAAATATTTATCGGATTTTTTTTAATGAAGAAATGTATTATTAATAACTAGTTATCAGAAATTACAACTCAGTACTTAATTCCTCTACAGTGTTAATGGGACTTGTGTACGCTAGTGTCTTAAGATAGCCCCACAAAAAGGAATCTGAACTGTTGAGGTCTGGGGACCTTGGCGGCCAATCCAACGATTTGGATAAACAGTTTGAAAATAATTACGAATCGCTACACTGAAATGCGCTGGTGCGCCATCATGCATGTACCACATATTGTTTCTAGAAAAATTAGCTTCGTCCGTGAACAGAATCATTCATTCAAATTGCGGATTTTGTGTAATTTTTCGAAGATACCACTGACAAAAGGTCACATGCCTTAGAAAATGAATGGGAAGTAATGCTTATACTCTTAAAATATGGTAAGGATATTACAAAAAATCGACTAAAATTCTCCAAACAATCACACTCAGAGGTCTACCTTCAGATGTTCCTTTTCGGACATAACCAGTTTCAACAAGACGACGATGAATATTAGAAAAGGTTCGACTAACTGGTAAAGCACGATCGGGATAACTCTGGTGATAAATCCGTCTGGCTTTCTCACCATTACCGTCGGCAAGGCCATATACGTAATGCATTTCCGCCATTTCTGCGTTTGAATAATTCGCCACTATTAACAAGATTGTAAAAACTAAATAATGAAAAATATGTCACAGCAAAAAGATTTGAAATAATAGTTGCATTGCATTCTTCAATTATTACATTAATTTTCTCGGGCAATAGAACCGTTTTTATTTTTTTACTCAAAAATGGCGCATCCAAGGAAAACAATTCAAGAGAGATCATTTATTTTAAATTTAACGGGGAATTCAAAAATCATTTGGCAAAAAACATTGGCGTACCATTTTCTTAAAAAATATCGAAGTCAATACGCGTACGCGTAAAGCTAAAAATTTTTGCACGTACATTCACACCCTTAAATATTCGCATTTCATTATCTCTCACTATTCAAAACTTCTATTCTATTCTCGCTCTTCCCATAAAAGGTTGCGATACACCCCTGTTAGAAATTGAGCACCAGACAAGGATTTTATCTTCAAATTTCGCTTTATGTTTCTATCTAACATACGAACATAACATAAAATCCATCGTTTCCCTTCCTTCCAGAAAGCATCCCACAAACCGGCGCGAAATAATCGCGGCGAAGTCTTCGCAACGAAATTCAGAGCGAAATTCGCAATCTGTTTCGCCTGTTTATTCATACCAAAGCGTCTTATTCGCTCCGCGAACGTGAAGGTTTCGACAGGTTGCGTACATTTTATTTTTGCCTTTTGCAATGAGCTCGTCTTCAGAAGAAGAGGAGGCACTTCTATTTCTTGCTTTAGAAGAGGAACAAAATGCACGGTAAGTTATGTTTATTTAACGCCATTTGATAGTTGGGTATGTATTAAGTTTAACGAAGTACATAAAACAAATATTTTCAATTTTGTTTAGGAAACGAAGGAAGTGGGTACATGATATATGAACTTGGAACGAAATAAATTTGGGGAATACCATACCTTGATGCCACAACTTCGGCTGGCTGAACAGCGCTTTTACGTATATTTTAGAATGACTCCAGAGTGTTTCGATGAAATATTGAACTCGGTGAAAGATGAAATACGAAAATCTGCCACAAATTATCGTGAAGCTATTTCCCCAGAAGAACGACTTGCTATTACACTCAGGTAAAAAAATTATATGTATTAAAATTAGTAGGCTTATCGAATAACTTCAGGGATCGTGAAATAAATATTTTATTGTAATAATTGGACTACATGTTGCCACTAGGATTAAATGTTGCTAAATAATTCGAGGCAGAATTTGCCTCCTCTGTTTTGTATATTATTGGAGTAAACCCAGTGCCGATGGGAAGGACGACATACTACTATCATACATACTTGCAGAATTCTGGGTAGACGCTGAAGACATTTCTTCAATATGTTCAAATTCTTCGTGCGCTATTAATTCGGCTATTTTTAGTTTTATTCGGGCTTGACGCTTTAAGGGAAGTGTTTTCACAGTCTATGCATGTGCCAAGAAAAGTGAATCAATGGCCTCGTTCTCTTTTTTAGGTTTTTTACCTTAAAAATAATTAATGAGCTGTTGTACAGACGAAGATGTGGTTCATAGCGTTTTCTGCTCGTTTTATATTTTGGTGTAGTTGCAGTCTGCGAAAAGGTGTGCCCTGGAGTAGTCACTGCTGTAGTGTTCAATGAAGAAGGTGGTGCTGTCTGTGTTGCCGAGGCGTTCTGTGCATCTTCTGCATCTACATCAGCATTTTCATCTTCTCCATGGCCGCGGTCTTCCAAATTTTCGGTTTCTACATTTCCAGCCCTTTCCTGATATATATTTGAGTTAAATTCGGCAGTCTCAAAATGTATGACGTCAATATCTTTCACATTAGACGACGTTTTGGCAAATGCCAAAAAAGGACGGAAAAATTCCATCTAGTCAGCCCACTGCCATTTTTTTATGTTGCCCACTGCTTGGCCGGTCTTTGGTTTGGTAGATTTTATATATTTTGCAAATGTGTCTCTGATATTCTTCCACCTTTTTTTTACTTCATCACCTAAAAACGATTTTTTTTATAGATTCCTTGCCACTGGTGACACCTTCTATACCATTGGGCATAGCTTTCGAGTTGGCTTTACAACAGTGAGTGCAATCGTAACCGAAGTCTGTGAAGCGATATGCAGACATATGGAGCATATATATTTACCAGAACCAACAGAGAATATATGGAAAAAATGTGCTGAAGAATTTGAAAATAGATGGGGATTTCCCAATTGCATTGGCAGCGTGGACGGTAAACATGTAACAATCAAGAGACCTAACAACAGTGGCTCCAATTACTGGTGCTATTTACATAAATATTCAATAGTACTTATGGCCATTGTTGGCCCGGACTATAAATTTATATGTGTTGATATTGGTGGTTTCGGAAAAAATAATGATGGGGGTATTTTCGAAACCTCAAATATGGGAAAACGATTTGAATAAAATTTAATGAGTGTCCCTGCACCTAGATTTCTCCCTGGGCAAAATGAAATCTGCTCGTACGTTTTAATTGGTGATGAAGCATTTGCTTTAAAACCATACCTTATGAGACCATTTCCTTATAAGCAGACTTTAACAGACGTCAGAAAAGAGAAATACAATGTAAGACTTTGTCGAGCTAGAAGGGTCGTGGAAAATGCGTTTGTTATTTTGTCTCAAAAATGGCGAATATTTTACAGGCCATTAGAAACTAAAGTAGATACTACTATTCTAATTGTACGTACGGCATGTGTTTTACACAATTTTTTACGAAGTAAAAGTGGCGATGACAAATATTTTCAATTCTTAGATCCCCCAGAACCCGTGCTTGGAGCTTTTACTGATATAGCAAATGATCCTCGGCGGGCAGCAAGGCTAGCATTTTCTACTCGTGACAAATTCGTAAATTATTTTAATTCTGATATGCCTATGCCCAATATATAGAATGTTCGTTTTCACATTTGTGTAGACTGTAAAGCATTTAACAAGTTAATAAAAAATATTAGGTACATACCATTTGTATTTAATTCTTTTCCTATTTCCATCCAAATCTTGTCTTTCTTTCTCACATCCCTGTATTCATCGTTAGACAAATCATACAAACAAGGATACTTTTTCACTATTTCTATCAATAATTCCGTTTTTGTCATTGCGAATTTTTGAAGAACGGCGTCAAAAACGCGGTCAAAGGCGAACTGAAATACGCCGCGATAAAAACGCTGGAACAATCGCATTCGCTTCGCACAAGTCTGAGCCTGTCCGTAAACCGCCGCGTTTTAATCTGATCGCGAATTCATCGCCGCGAAATTTTCGCAGCCAAAGCGAATATTTCGCGCCGGTTTGTGGGATGCTTTAGTCAAGGTGAGATACTCTTCGCCCACCAAAAGAATGATTTTTCCGTCGGCAAAGTGTACCCGCCACAGTTGACACCAACTTGTAGATACTTTCTGATCTATACGACATCTTAAAGCGAAAACTGCAAAATAAATAAATGTCGAGGCCGGCTGGATAGCGAAGCTCATCACCACGTTGCCTAGCAACGCACTTGGCCGCGTCGCCAACACGTTACACCGGTTCCTTGAGTTAAGATGAAGAGAGAGAATTTTCAGAAAAATTCTGTATGTAGTGAAGCATCATCTTTCAGAATTCGTTTCGTCGTCCCTGATACCGGTTTCTCGACTACCATTTTATACATGAAGGCAAGAACGATATAGCGGTGTGTGGTGAAGCGATTTTCTCACAGAAATGTGCGTGAAAAAACATTTATGTTGCATAATTATATGCTATCCAAGATAGACGGTCTACGTATGATTTATATTTTTAGTTTTTTATACACAAATAAATCACATTTGAGGCTTGTATCGCTTAGAGCAGACGTACTTACTAGAATAACGATTAGATACTTGAGATAAGGAAATTGTTTACGAGTATACCGAGAGGATTATCACGTACCTTGGAAAGTGACATTATACAGGGTGTTCAGTTGGTTTTTTTTATTAATATCTTAAAAAATATTTACTCGATTTTATTGAAATTAACAGGTTAATTTAGATAGATTAAAATTATTAGTTCCAGTGGCGTACCAGGGGGCACCTTTGCGAATATTATTGGCAAACACATGTACGCCACTGCATTTTTTGTAACTTTAATGTTCGTTGTTTGAATAAGCATCTAAAAATACAACTTTTTTGCCTCTTGTACTTTTTTCGTATCTTCGTTTTCTTGCAAGGGAAAATTAAAACCGTTTTAAAGCAAGTTATTGGACAAAATTGGTATATTAATTTTTACTGAAAAAAAAACACAAGTGCCTTGGAAAAAAATTAGCAAAAAATATTAAAGTTACAAAAAAGGCAGTGCGTACATTTTTTGCCGATAATATTTGCTAAAGTGTCCCCCGGGACGCCACTGCCCCTAACAATTTTAATCTAATTATGTTTATAGAAACTTTTTTTCATTTTTTTTATAAAGGAATCATCCTCTACAATATCTCCGTCTATTTTTCGAACACCCTGTGGGCTTCTTGTGACATTGTGTGTGCTTCTATCAACTTGGAACAAGTCGTTCACTTGATGTGAACCCGTTGCATTGTACATATACTAAGTGACATATAAATCCGAACACCCAGTTTAAATGGTTTTATTTTAATAAAATTTTGTATAAGTACTTAATGAAGCATAATAAGTAAATGATAAAAATCTCAAAATGATTGCACTGCTTTAAAGCCCTTTGACCTTTAATAATGTGTGGATGCACCCTGATGTGCTACGCATTCTCCAACGCGCCTAGGCACGCTTCTGATCAGGTGGTCAATGTCCTCCTGTGGTATCTCATTCCAGGCAACCACCAACTCCTCTCGAAGTGCTTCTAGAGTCTGAGGAGGACGTTGCAAATTGAGCAATCTGCTACCCATCATATCGCACACGTGCTCAATTGGGGATAAGTCGGGAGATCTTGGTGGCCATGGTAACAATGTCACATCATTATGTTGAAAGAAGTCTATTGTGACTCTTGCAACATGTGGTCGGGCATTATCTTGTTGGAAAGTTGGATCTGCGAGGGTGTCAAGATAGGGTAAAAGATGGGGTTCTAGAACTTCGTGGATATAACGCTGCGCGTTCATGTTACCTCTGATGAAGATTAAAGGTGACCTGGAACCATAAACTATAGCACCCCAAACCATAACTCCAACAGTGTGATGAACATGTCTTTCAACAAAAAACTGTGGATTCCTCCTTTCATCACGTCGCCTTCTAACCCTGGCACGACCATCGTGCATGCCTAAACAAAATCGAGACTCGTCACTAAAGACAATACTGTTCCATTCCTGATACCAGAGTGATCGTTGTCTGCACCACTCAAGGCGATTACGTCGGTGTAAGGGTTAGAAGGCGACGTGGTGAAAGGAGGAATCCACAGTTTTTTGTTGAAAGACATGTTCATCACACTGTTGGAGTTATGGTTTGGGGTGCTATAGCTTATGGTTCCAGGTCACCTTTAATCTTCATCAGAGGTAACATGAACGCGCAGCGTTATATCCACGAAGTTCTAGAACCCCATCTTTTACCCTATCTTCACACCCTGGCAGATCCAACTTTCCAACAAGATAATTCCCGACCACATGTTGCAAGAGTCACAATAGACTTCTTTCAACATAATGATGTCACATTGTTACCATGGCCACCAAGATCTCCCGACTTATCCCCAATTGAGCACGTGTGGGATATGATGGGTAGGAGATTGCCCAATTTGCAACGTCCTCCTCAGACTCTAGAAGCACTTCGAGAGGAGTTGGTGGTTGGCTGGAATGAGATACCACAGGAGGACATTGACCACCTGATCAGAAGCATGCCTAGGCGCGTTGGAGAATGCGTAGCACATCAAGGGGCATCCACACATTATTAAAGGTCAAAGGGCTTTAAAGCAGTGCAATCATTTTGAAATTTTTATCATTTACTTATTATGCTTCATTAAGTACTTATACAAAATTTTATTAAAATACAACCACTTAAACTGGGTGTTCGGATTTATATGTCACTTGGTATATTTAATTACTAAAACACCAATCAATTATTCCCCACTTACCGGCAGCATTAGTGCCCAGTATAAACAATAAGCAATAAGCCACTTGGGTATGCTGAAAATGTACCGTTTCGTATCGCCCGAGGTTTTGAGCCGACGAAATATTAGTTAATAGTACAACATGCCCGAACGAACAATTTCTCTACCATTGCAGTAATAGCAGAACGATATTTTAATACAGCACACGCCGTGTTGCCCGTATCTAAAGATACATGATAGACCGGTGATTTTAGCAATTTGATTGATGGCTGAAATACAGGATATCATTCCTTAGCTCGTTTTAGGAAGAAAAGTTTATATGAACATATGTCCTGAGCCTCTTAACTTTTGAGCTAAATTCGTTTTCTTATCATAACTTTAATACTGTTCTAGATATTTTCATGAAATTTGACATGCGCCTACTATGCACCAATAGGCAATTTTTGATGTCGAATATTTTTTAATATTTCTACCAGTGGCGTCGGTACGAGATGTATACTGGAGATTTTAAAAAAAAAATAGTACGCCATTGCTTTTTCTGAAAATAAAAATCATTTTTAAAATCCTTATTTATTTTGCAACAAATTTGACCTCTTCATTTTTTCCATCCGATACACGGTTTTCGCGTAAAAAATAAAAAACATCATAATACCAACCTATATCCAGGATCCGACGTCATATTGGATACGCTATATTGAACGTCTGCTTTTTGACAGCAGATTTGAAATCGGCGATCGCAAACACCAAATTTCGTCAGGACGCTACAGAAGTTGTATTTTTACTTTTAGAGAAATCAAGAGTATAAAGTCCTTGGCCTATAAAATAGATTTACGATAAATGTGTCCAAGTTTTTTCCTATGAAATTGCGCCTTGCTGGGAAGGAGATAATTGCAAAATTGCCATGATTTGTGATAATTCGAAATGGGCGGTGTGGATATTACAACAATATGAAGCATGTTATTTGTACCTACTGCTAATATGGATTGCGAAAGTTACTAACACCTGGTCTAATAGTTAGTGTCCATGAAAGTCGGACAAGCCACGATTTTAAATTTCATAACTTTTTATTCAAATGTATTGATCGAACTTCTCTTCCTCTTCAGCATATAAAAATAATCGAAAAAAAACAAAGCTACGCAATTTACTATACAGGGTTTGGTAAAGTAAAAGTTTGGTAAAAAATCACGTTAACACGTGCAGCCCCCTGGGCGGGGGTGACACCAACCCTAAAATCTTAAATGGAAAAGGGGGTCGAGTGATACCTTATTTTAAAGGTCTTTCAATTCCCTTTATAATGATGTAAAATACATGAGCTTCAGTTCAGCAGTTTTAAAGATTTATTGATTTAAAGCTTAAAGTAGACTTTAATACGTTACATACATCAGATTAGTTTGTACTACTTTCAGAAAAAATTTGACTAAAAGAATTTACTTAATAAGTAAATGCTTTTCTTCACTACGCCCATGGTTTGTTTATCATTTTGTTGTTGAAAATAGCGTATATGTAGATCCTACGTTAAGTTGCAATAGCTTGGAATGAGATACGCCAACAGGATATCGATCGCCTTATCAGCACGATGCCCAGGCGTGTCAACGAGTGTGTGAAAAGCATATCCTAAAAACATTTCCCTAAAAATACCCACATCAATTTTATGGCTTCCATGGAATGCCGATAGCTCCAGTATTTTCACTGTCTTATCCATAAACATAACCCATCGACAGCAGATCCTAATTTATCGGCCGTGGCAAGATCGGAAGCTTCTTTTTTATTTTTTTCCGTCTTCCTCAACATCGGTCTGCTTTTAAAAGGTTATGCATCGAACCTTTTCTCGATCAGATAACAATCTCATTCGATCCCGAAACGGAATTTATATATCATTTAATTTGGTAGTATAATCGATAAAAAAAAAGTAAAAATACCATCACATCGCTTATGTTAAACCACTTCGGTCACGAAAACACCGGGCAACAGACTATTCTAGATATGTTCGGTATATTTAAAGTGGTTGAAATTACTAGTTTTGGGTTGATAGCGTTTACTCAAATATCTGCTATTATCTGGGGATATTTTAAAAATACATCATAGCTCGGAATGATATAGCTATTAAATATGACAAGCACGAAATTTCAGATTCCAATTGATTTACTTTCTAACGGGTGATTTTTTAAGAGGTATAAAACACAAAAAAATTTAAAAAACGATTAAATCTTCATTTGAGTCGATAGAACGGTCGATATAATTTAATGTTTAAAGATTATTTCATGTAAATGTTGGCCCGCGGCGCCGCTTTAGATGGCCCATGCGCAAGGTCCAATTTTGGCACACTCTCTCCAACATATCGGCCGGTATCTCACGAATAAATGCTTCAATATTGGCTTCCAGTGCGTTAATCGTTGCTGGTTTATCCCTGTAGACATTAGCCTTAACATAGCCCCACAAGAAATAGTCCAACGGCGTTAAATCACACGATCTAGGCGGCCAATTGACGGGCCCCAAACGTGAGATAAACTGTTCACCGAACTCGCCTCTGAATAGGGCCATTGTTTCGTGTGCGGTGTGGCATGTGGCACCGTCTTGTTGAAACCACATGTCAGCCAAGTCCAGCTCTTCCATTTTGGGCAAAAAAAGTTTGTTATCATCGCACGGTAGCGTTCGCCATTCACAGTTATGTTCCGGCCAACATGTCGTCTTTGAAGAAGTACGGTCCGATGATGCCACCGGCCCATAATCCACACCAAACATTGATTTTTTCGGGATGCATTGGTAGCTCTTGCAATGCTTTTGGCTGGTCTTCACTCCAGATGCGGAAATTTTGCTTGTTAACGTACCCATTCAACCAGAAATGAGCTTCGTCGCTGAACACAATTTTTCGATAAAAATGTGGATCTTCCTGCAACTTTGCCAGCGCCCATTCTCCAAATTGGAAACGTTGTGGGAGGTCGTGTGGCTTCAATTCTTGCACCAGCTGTATCTTATAAGGTTTTACACCCAAATCCTGTCGCAAAATTTTCCACGTAGTGGAGTAACAGGTCATCACTTACACTGGCGGATACAGCCGCAATATTTTCTTCAGTCCTCACTCTACGTCTGCGTGTTGGTGGTTTAATGTCCAATAATGTAAACTGGGTCCGAAATTTAGTCACAAGCTTCCGAATAGCTCCCTCAGTAGGCCGACCAAATTGCCCATAAATTGGAAGCAGTGCTCGATGCACTATCTTAACCGAGCATGAATTTTGATAGTAAAATTCAATAATTTGCAAGCGTTGTTCGTTCGTAAGTTCGTATGTCGATTCATGGTTAAATTATACACCAAACTGAACATAGTTTAGAAAGGAAACTAACATTGATTTTTCATGTAGAATCACACCCTTAAATATTCGCATATCATTATCGAAAGATCTCGGGATTTCTCTCCAATGTCATGAAAATTAAAAAGACTTCCTGGCACGTCTATGATCTCGATGCGGGTTGCTTTAAAAACCTGAAACGTTCAACATACGCCATCTCATAACCATCTTTCGCACCTTTATGGTCATTTTATTACAACACCAAGATCTTGCTATATGTACATCCGCCGTCTCCTTCCAAGTTTAATAGCAACCCGTTTCCTTTATTTCGATTTGGCTGACCGTGTACAGCTTAAAATTCCTCTACAACTGGTTCTTGCTCCAATAGTACCACCAAATAAAATCTAGCCTTAAGAGGGACGCTCAAATATATACATAAGAACAGGGGCTGCTGGTCCTTAAGTTCTGCAGAGCTGCAGAACTGCCCAAAACTTTTGCCTTAACAGAAAAAAACAGTAGTAATTTGATCATTATTTATTTTCCATGTTATCACACAAATACAAACAATACCGGCAATGCTGCCCCCGCAAGACACAGCGTCGAGTCTGTTTTGCAGGATTATAATCGACCAATTGTGTACTTGTCATTTCCGTCGCGATCGAAGCGTAACATTATTCATGGGCCACTTGAAAGGGGTCTGTTGATACCAGCCGCACGCGCTTGCTTTTGTCTCTCTCTACAAAATCAAACGCGCGATTTAAGCATAACCATGTGCTGCAATTTATACAGATCCGTATCACCTCCCTATATGTGCCACCAGGGGAGGCCCTAGACGAAGATGACATCGCTGACCTCCTGAGAGGCCCAGGAGCACGCATAGTCATCGGAGATCTAAACTGCAAATCTCCGGCATGGAACAATAACGTCGAAGACAGGAATGCAAGGCAGCTCCAAGAACACGTCGATGCCCTGGCGGGGGTCATCGTCGGTCCGGAGCAACCAACCTACATTCCATTCGGCCTCGGGCGACCTGCGGTACTGGACATAGCCATCCTCCGCAACATCAGAGAGGAGTTCGAGATAGAGACCCTGGTGGAAGGATCGTCGGACCACAATCCGATTCTACTAACACTTGACACAGGGTCTAGAACTCGGGATAGCTTGAGCACCAAACGGACGAACTGGAACCTGTACAAATCCAACGTCCAAAGGAACATCACTCAAATTCCAACCATCCGATCAGCGGATATATGGACAACGCGGTAGAGGAGCTGGAGAATGCTGTCCTGCGAGCGCACGAGGACAGCACCCGCTCCGAGACTACGGCAGTTCCTAGACACCTAAATGGTCCAGCACCGCACCATATTAGGCACCTGATCAGGGAGAACAGAAGACTCAAGCGAGCACATCTCCAGCTGATGGAATGCAGCCTGTGCAGAACTAGAGACCCAGGATGGTACGGCCTGGACTATGCAGCGAAAATTCCGTCGTCAGCGCACCACGATCCCCACTCTTCACGGCCAACGCGGCTTGGCCTACTCCAGTGAAGAAAAAGCCGAAGCATTCGCCGATTCGCTAGAATCCGAATGCAGACTCAATTACCATGAAGACGAGGACGACAACCACGAGGAGGCCGTGGAAGTCGCAGCCGAAATCATGAGGAGTCGACCACCTGGCCAGGAGACGGATCACCCCTCCAGTCCAGAGGAAATCCGTCTGATCATCCGCAGGTTGAAGGTCAGAAAGGCGCCGAGAAGGGACGGCATCAACAATAGGATGCTGAAGAACCTTCCCACCAAAGGCATTGCTGCGCTCACCAACATCGCCAATGCCACTCTGAGACTTAACCACTTCCCGCCGCGGTGGCGGGAAGCCCAGGTTATAATGCTCACCAAGCCAGGCAAGGACCGGAAGTTGCCCCAGAACTACCGGCCCATCAGCCTGGTTTCCTCGATGGGCAAAGTAGTCGAAAAGGCTATCGCCGTTCGACTAGAGAAGCAGGCAGAAGAACTACAACTTCTCCCCCCAGAGCAATTCGGCTTCAGATCATCCCACAACACGGAACTCCAAGCGCTACGACTGACGGAAAACATCACCAGCGGCTTCAATCTCCAGGAGGCAACCGGTCTCGTCCTGCTGGACGTGGAACGAGCCTTCGATCGAGTTTGGCACGATGGACTCATCGCCAAAATGGAAGCCGCCGGAATCGATGCGAACATGTGCCAACTGATCCAGAGCTATCTAACACAAAGATGGTTCACGGTGAAGATTGGTACATGCCATTCAACAAGACGACAGCTGGAAGCAGGCGTGCCCCAGGGGTCAGCCTTAGCCCCCCTGCTCTACAACATCTATACTCACGATGTGCCGAAGACAGCTGACACAATGCTGGCTCTATATGCAGACGACACTGCTATAGCCGCCAAGCATAGACGACCCGAGATCATCCGTAGGAGACTATAGGATGAACTGGACCACATCCAGGACTGGTGCGTGAAATGGAAAATCCGCATCAACGTCCAGAAGACGCAGGCAATCTTCATTCAACGAAGAAGGATTGCAAGACCTCTCGAAGCATCCATCTTCGACGAAGATATCCAGTGGAGCGACAAAGTCAAATATCTGGGGATCGTATTTGACAAGTCCCTCACCTGGAAAGCCCACATAGAAGCTGTCATCGCAAAGACCAGAGCAGCCATGGCTCAACTCTACCCATTACTGGGTAGACACAGCCGCTAGCGACCAAGCTACGGCTGATCAAGGCCATCGCCAGACCTCAGCTCGCTTACGCCTCCGCGGTCTGGGGGTACGCTGCCCCCAGCTACCGCAAGCGACTTGCTGCTCTAGAGATGAAGCTACTCCGGATCGCCACCAGTGCACCATCCTACGTAAGAAACTCAACCTTGCGTAGAGACCTGCATTGGGACACCATCCACGAGTACATGAGGAAAAAAGCGCAGAAGACCTTCGAGAAAGCTCAGGACCACCCGAACGAGCAGCTACGATTCCTCATGGACTACGATCCGGACGAGAGGCCTCGCAACCGCAGAACCAGGTACCCCAGACCAAGGTCCCAGTTGGCACCCGCTAACTGGAACCTTGACTAAGAGACTAGGAGAACTCGCGGTTGCTCCCCCCCCCCCCCCCCCCACGGCGTGGATGCAGAGGACCAGGAACCACCGGGACCAGGACCCAGCGGGACCAGGACCAACCAGGACCAGGACCCGCCACGACCAGGACCCACCAGGACCAGGACCCTTCAGGACCAGGACCAGGAACAACATATTGGTAAGAGGACTTGAAACTCTTGATTTTTCGAAAACAAGAGTTTCAAGAGAACCAGCAGACCCTCTATCGATGATCGCTTAACGACATCGATAGAATGTACGAGGTAAAGGGAACTAACCCGGCGTTCCCAGAGACTGAAACACATGAGAAGGCGTTGTAGCAGACCGCAGGTCACGCACAACACATGGCCTACCGAGACGCTGATGAGAGTCGGGCCACGCGGAGGTTTAGGGTTTAGTGGGTATTAGGTGATCTCCTCAAGACCCTGGAGTCCCACACACGCCGTAGCTCGGGCTATGGTATGGTGCGTAAATGCATTCCCCCCTCACCAAAAGAAACAGATCCGTACAGATCTAATGCGAAGTACGATATCCGATTGGTCGGTCGGTGCTCGGTCCTCGGCATTGGCATATTGGTCTTGTCGGGTGGCGTGGCTTGTAGTTGAGTTATTCCTCCATAGATGGACGCTTCCGATGATGTCACAGCGATCGTAGCGAGAAAACGTGGAACGAACTATTTGTCACTAAAAACTACCTAGTTTGCAAGATGACATTATGTCGTTCTTTTTTGACGTTTCCTCGTTTTTTCCCTGCGTCTCCATACGTATGTGATTTTGAACCGATTCAGTCAAAGTATAAATCTAATAATTAAACCTCTGAAGCTTGAAACACGGTGATGTAGCTTATTCAACCGTATCGACGCTCAAACTGAGTCGCAATTAAGAATTAAACCGTCCAACGATGCCCTAAGTGCCGAGGCACATGCAAGGCGTGTCACGCCATGGAGTAAATTTCCTCTCCGAGAGCCCATTACAGCGTTTCTACACATTTCGTTTAATTGCGTCTACACGTTAATTAAAGAAAAAATGTCGACCCACGGACGAAGATGTAGTCGCTTTGTATGCGGCGTCAAAGACGACATTTTTCTTGCATTCCAGAACAATTTAGGATATACAGGGTGACTTCGAAGTTGAGTCATTTATTTTAACAGTGAGTAGATCTGATCAAAAGAAATGTTTTTTTCCTTTACCATTTTTCTGGTAAAATTAAAGTAACAAAGTTATAGCCCTTTGGAAGTTTGAGTACCGCCCTGTCTCAATAATAATATCATGTGCTCGTGTTTGGCAACAACGGATATAATCCGCCTTATCGGTTCATCGCATCGGAAACAAAAAAGCGACAGAATTTTGAACGATGTTTTTACAATTATTTTATTCAGTTCAGTTATACATGCAGTCAGTGTCAGTCGGTAAAGCGTGTGAATAGTGTCTGTTGCGTGGCTCAAACGAAATAAAAAATGGCACATGTTTATGCGGATCGGTTTCCCAATCGAGTGCAACCAACCCCTCGTGCCTTTGTTAATGTAGTACAACGGGCTCGTGAATCAGGTGACTTAAGACCTCACAGGGGACCTCACGATCAAATACAGGTCCGCACTGAAATACTTGTCGGGAGGATACTTTATAAAACAAGGTAAACATTTTTTTTTATTTTTTTTTTTATTTTTACACACATATTTTGGTTTATCTTCCTTCTACAATTATCTGAAAATTAATGACTCAACTTCAAAGTCACCCTGTATAATTGCGGCAATATTGTGGTAGGAGATATGGGCGAGCAGGTTACTTCTTAAAGGCAGGTTGCATACAGGGTGTCCCAATATCATGTGGACGTAGAAGTAGCATGTATTTTTAGACTGAAGATAAGTAGATTGGAGATGATTTATCTCTATGCAAAAGACATTTGCGTTTTATTGTAATAAAAATGAAGTAAATAAAAGGATCTTTTAGATAAAAAATCAGAATCGTTGGGAGAGTAACGAATAAATTCTGCTATAATTTATATAGGGATGCGGGTAGTTTTTATCGTTCGTTTTCACACAATTTTTTGAGTTTCCCAAAAGCAGCAAGGGTATTCGTATCGGTACCTTTGCCCTTGGGCAACTAACGACTGACAGAAAACGAACGTTGAATGGATTCTTCTGTATTCTCAAATGTCAGACTGACTACTGTTTAAATTTTGTCGACAAAGCAGACGATTAAAAATTTTTATTTTGGACTTTCATTGTCTATACAATTTTTTGGATCACAGGGTTTCGATTGACGGTGATCTGAACATACAGGGTGACTTCGAAGTCGAGTAATTTATTTTAACAGTGAGTAGATCTGATCAAAAGAAATGCTTTTTTCCTTTACCATTTTTCTGGTAAAATTAAAGTAACAAAGTTATAGCCCTTTGGAAGTTTGAGTACCGCCCTGTCTCAATAATAATATTATGTGCTCGTGTTTGGCAACAACGGATATAATCCGCCTTATCCGTTCATCGCATCGGAAACAAAAAAGCGAAAGAATTTGGAACGATGTTTTTACAATTATTTTATTCAGTTGTATACAGTCAGTGTCAGTCGGAAATGCGTGAGTGAATAGTGGTGTCTGTTGCGTGGCTCAAACGAAATCAAAAATGGCACATGTTTACGAAAATGCTGAACTTGTGGACATGATTCTTATTTACGGATTTATGCGGATCGGTTTCCCAATCGAGTGCAACCAACCCCTCGTGCCTTTGTTAATGTAGTACAAAAAGCTCGTGAATCAGGTGACTTGAGACCTCACAGGGGAGGGCATGCCGGTGCTCCAAGACGATCAAATACAGGTCCGCACTGAAATACTTGTCGGGAGGATACTTTATAAAACAAGGTAACATTTTTTTTATTTTTTTTTATTTTCACACACATATTTTGGTTTATCTTCCTTCTACAATCATTATCTGAAAATTAATGACTCAACTTCAAAGTCACCCTGTATAAGTCTCAAAAATTGTAGGAAGTCTGAAATAAAACTATTGAAGCTAGATCGACTGAACTACCATCTATCTAAAGCAAACACCCTGAGCTGCAATCATTAGAAGAAGCAAGACGTCAGAATAAACGCAAGAGCTGTCCGTATATTATCGTCATGGGTTCTTGATTCTTCCTCTTTTATTTATTTCTGTCGTGCATCCCGCAGAGTGTGCTCTAGTAACTCAAGATGTATCTAGAACCTGTTTTCTTCTTTCCTTCTTCTTGGCCTGGTCGTTGGTCGCCGGGTTTGCGGTCGATTCTTACGATTGCGACGTTGCCATTTTTAAAAAGACTTTGGACTTTTGATTGCGTTGGTATCATATGGAGTGCCGAGCTTTCCGGAAAATATGGAAATTTGCTCATGGCGAGACCATCACAAAAAAGGATCTAAGACCGACCCTTAAAATTACAGTTCCACAACTGTGCTTTCTGTTATAAATAAGGCGATAAAAAACGCGAGGACGCTTTTTGTTCGTCGAGGTACAGTACTGTGTTTTGGAAGCGTTAAACTGACAAGATTGTTGCGTTCTCTTTATGCCACAATGTCAAGGCGGGTGTTCCCCAGGGATCTATCTTAATATCAATAGGCGTCTTGCTTTCATTTATATTTCATAAGTGAATTCAATTTGGGCCAAACTGTATATCCTTATCCTAAGCTGGACTTTCTTTTCGGGCAATGGCAGTTAGAGTGCAAAGAAGTGTAGACACTGTGGTTAGGTGTTGTCAGGCATGGCTTCGAGAAGGCCGTACGCAAAGAGCAAGGGGCACTGGACGCCGCCGTAGAACAACAGACCGTGAAGATCGCCGCCTAAGATTATTGGCCTTAAGGGACCGTTTCTCCACTACCAGGTCTATTGCAAATGAATGGTTTGCAGAACACGGAAGACCTATTGGAATGCGAAGGGTTTACCGACGAATGAGAAGTTTTGGCTTGTTTTCATACCGGCCACACTGGGTCCTCCCTTTAACTCGAGAACACCGACGTAATCGCCTTGAGTGGTGCAGACAACGGTCACTCTGGGATCAGGAATGGCACAGTATTGTCTTTAGTGACCAGTCTCGATTTTGTTTAGGCATGCACGATGGTCGTGCCAGGGTTAGAAGGCGACGTGGTGAAAGGAGGAATCCACAGTTTTTTGTTGAAAGACATGTTCATCACACTGTTGGAGTTATGGTTTGGGGTGCTATAGCTTATGGTTCCAGGTCACCTTTAATCTTCATCAGAGGTAACATGAACACGCAGCGTTATATCCACGAAGTTCTAGAACCGCATCTTTTACCCTATCTTGACACCCTGGCAGATCCAACTTTCCAACAAGATAATGCCCGACCACATATTACAAGAGTCACAATAGACTTCTTTCAACAAAATGATGTCACATTGTTACCATGGCCACCAAGATCTCCCGACTTATCCCCAATTGAGCACGTGTGGGATATGATGGGTAGGAGATTGCTCAATTTGCAACGTCCTCCTCAGACTCTAGAAGCACTTCGAGAGGAGTTGGTGGTTGCCTGGAATGAGATACCACAGGAGGACATTGACCACCTGATCAGAAGCATGCCTAGGCGCGTTGGAGAATGCACATCAGGGTGCATCCACACATTATTAAAGGTCAAAGGGCTTTAAAGCAGTGCAATCATTTTGAAATTTTTATCATTTACTTATTATGCTTCATTAAGTACTTATACAAAATTTTATTAAAATAAAACCATTTAAACTGGGTGTTCGGATTTATATGTCACTTAGTATACAATTGCAGACTGACACAGTTTTTAGTATTTTAAAACAAATATCTATTACAGTACGAATACGATTTTTCACATATACTCTTTACATGTTAAATAAACCTCAATTTGGTAACAAAAATCACATCAAGAATTTTAGCGGAATCCATCAACTCTAACGTTGAATTGTCTATAGTATTTTTTTGGTTCCGATTTTATTTTTATTACATATCAACGACCTCCTTTAAGACCCTGCCAGAAACATCCACATTTCGGTCTCCCATTATAACCGTGTCGAACTTCGTACACCGAGAACTGGCCGATACGACCGCTCCCTTGTTCCTATGGTACCGAGATTGTGAAACAATCTACATACGGAATCTTTTCCCACTTCTATTTACCCTCAAAAATCAAATTAATGAAATGTCTTCAAGATTCTTGTTAAAATTCTATAATCAAAGATGTGAGCATACAATGGTGAAACTTTGGTCAAGACTGCGGAGCGTAAAACTGTACACTTGGCAACAGTGTCTCCTCTCAGCGGAGTTCTTCCATCTCGCGATGCAAATCGTTCATCGTACCTCTAGAATATTAATAGGATATGCTCTGGCGATTTTTGCATTTTCACGGTATTTCTTGAACGTAAATTAAAATACTTGCGGTACTTTTTGCAGAAATTGGCCTTTTTTCAATGAAAATTATGTAGTGCCGAGATCATGCAATAAATTTTAAGCTTGGTATCGTGTATGCACTCAAGTATATGGGTATATAAATTATATCCACTGGTTGGCGTCCAAAAAGATGCCAGCGCCATCTCTGAAACATAAAATGAAGTCATAAACCTACTTTTAGGAGAGTCAGAGTGACCGATTCTGTCACCGTCTCGTAGATGGCGCTGCGGTCTTTAATCCCCTTTTGGACTTTCTAAGGCCTATTTTACATATCTTTAGTCATCAGTATATTTGCTTTCAACTTCTGTAAGTTTATTTATCCTTCAGATCACAGAGTGATACAGGATGAGTTACAACAGACAAATAAGAAATTATTTTTGTGTGAGAGGAATTGTACAGGGTGGCCAACTAGGAATGTAAGGTACTGTATCTGAGAACCTATACATCGTAGAGGCTTGCGCAAAAAAAGTTATCACTTAAACGGCCAAGAGAAAAACATGGAAAATATTGTCAAGTTTCTGAAATGTCTGCCAGGACAGCAATCTTGAATTTTTTGATTTATACTTATTAGGAATCGCCTTTTATTTTGTTACTGTTGTTTGTTTCAATTTTTCGTTTTTGTGATTCATTAATAAATATACGTATGTATATAAATTTTCCACTTTTCATATTTTTCCCTAAATACGGAGCCCAATCCGGCAACAACGCAGGCAAGCGCCTCTCATATATGACATATCCACAGACGTCAGCGTCATATGGTAGATGGAGGTGGAAATTCACACTTTTTATGATGTAAAATAATTTATCAGTTTCAAATGAGAAAACATTGAAAGCCGAAGTTCTACAAGACGCAACAGTACCCTATAATGCTGCTTTAAAAACAGAAAGCTATGTTTCATCTTTTGGCTTACCAAGTGACGAAAATCTAAAAGACATATGGCTAATAGCAGTACCCAGGAAGAATTGGACACCTACAAAATATTCAGCTGTGTGCAGTAGTCATTTTAGGGAATCAGAAATCATAAACGCAGAAAGTATCGTTTCAGCGGATGGAATAATCCAAAATAGTATACTCTTGAAATATCCAGAATTGAAAGATAATGTTCCCTCAATTTTCTGAAATTTGCCATCATACCTATAATAGTGCCTTCTCTGAAGCAGATGTTACATCACATCAGGGCCAAACATTGATAGCTGAAGCATCATGACGTATAGGCAACACGTACAACTACAAGACGAGTTCACAACAAGTGTAAAACAGCTATACTATAACTATCTAAAACTGTAATGAATCATCGATGTTCACGTGAACATCACTTAACTACCAGTAGTCGGCTGTTCATAGGCGGGGTATCAATGTTTAACATGGGTGAACTAGATTTGTCAAATGCTTAATAAAGAGTGGTTTGAAACATATTGTAAGTCCAAAATTTCGGAATTACCTTTATTCATCGTCGCTTCCACTTACATCTGACAGTAATAAACTGTCGCTATCGCTTTCCTCGTGAAATTGACTATAACTGGCTCTATGATGGTGTCGATGTGGTGGTCAAGCTGCCACATTTTTGTTTCTTCCTTCACAACATGACGGATAGCATTCTGCCAAGCTTCGGGCGTTACTAGCTGTATGGAAGTCTCAAGTAAAACCTTAACGTCTGGTAATTTGAAGGTTGTGTTATGGCGCGCAATATAACACTTCACTTGAGCCCAGATGAGCTCTATTGGGTTCAGTTCACAGTGGTAGGGCGGTAACCGCAGCACAGTGACACCACATTGACGGGCCATCTCATCAGTCACGTAACTAATGTTCGCAGGTTTGTGCTGTTTAATTTTTTCATACAATTCCGCTTTCTCACATGAATCGTCAAACGGGATTCCTTTTTCGCGCAACCATTGCTGCATGTCACTTTTTCGAGATCCCATAGTCGGTACACGTTCGGCTCGACGACTATGGTAGGAAGCATTATCCATGACGATCACAGAGTTGGGCTCAACTCGCTGAAGCACCCCTTGAAACCAGCTCTCGAAGCAGCTGGCATTCATTTCGTCATGGTAATCACCTCCTTTCTTAGAGACGAAAATCAAGTCACACTCTTCTAAAAAGCCACTATCGCTACCAATATGAGTTACGATCAATCTTTGACCTTTCCCTGACGGTCCACGAAGACCTGTTGACAAACCTTCAATGCTTGCTTGTCGGTTACTCACTACGTTTTTGTCTATCCAGGTTTATTTAACTGTGTGACCTTCATTTACCCATGTCTCGTCCAAATAATAGATTTTTCTGCTTTGTCGCCTATATTCAATCATTTCGCGTAGGTATTTTCGACGCCAGGCGACTATTTCAGGTCTCTCTATCAATACTGACTTCCGATTACGCGTTTCGTAACGAAAATTAATTTCGTGCAGGGATTTCCTCATTACCTCGACGCTCATTTGGGGTATAATCTCATTTTCCTTGATCGCTGCATGTACAGCCTTGAGGGTTGGTATCTCATTCCTAAAGAAGAATGAATGTACGGTTCGCCTTAACGCCATTTTGCTATCGTCATCCAATTTAACGGCCTTTCGACCCTTCAAATTGAACTTTGGATCAGTAGTAGCTCCAGTTTTCTTCTTTTCATGCACCACCCTGCGAATGGTCCACTCTGGAACGCCTGTCATACTTTCACAACGCGCGAGTGCATCTCCCTGCGACATAGTTCTGTTCGGATAATTGAATACGTTGAGCACGATTTCTTTCGCGTCCCTCTTCAGTGCTTTCCGAAGCCGTCTACTTGTTCCCTGGCTTTCAGTACTTCCACTCGTGCCATTTGTACTCTCCATGGTTAAGTATAACCAAAACAGTAACCACAGAAACCACAACAATAACAATCACATAACAGTTCTTATAAAAACACACAATGTGCGATCGCTCAACGAAACACGTTCCAATGCGTTGCCGACGCCTGTGAGTCTGCCGGTCGAGGCGCGTCTTTGATTTCATTGGTTCTACCGGCGGAGAACAATCAGCCATTATTTCCATCTCTGTCTGTGCTGTTGACCACCGCAAAGCCACAGAAACGACATATGTCGTACGCTATACGGCTGTACTGGAAGGAAGCCGGGATCGAGCTCTGATCACGTGTTGATCACGCGTATGAGTCATTACAGTTTTAAATAGTTGTAGTATAGTGCTCACTTGACATCTGGTAGAAGAACCTACGTTATGCCACAAAAATGTCAAAAAAACGACAAAACGTCACTTTCCAAGATACGTGATACTCGTGCTGGACATTCACATTCCTCTGACACTTCCATGATCTAGATGGCCGTCGTCGCGCCAATGAACTGCAAATTGCTCCACATGCAACCTCCGTCTCTCAGCCTCTGCAGCTTTGCGCTGTTGGTAACCACCGCAATATTATAACGGTTAGTCTTGCGTTTTTTCGACTGTAGCAACCGCGGCGTATTTCGCTGCTGTCTCGTAAAAATCGCACCATTATTCCACTTTCTGACATTTACCGAGCGTTCGAGCGCTAAATCTAACCCAATTAATATCGCGGTATGAGACTGTGGGACCAGAAACACTGCCGGTGTGCAACGCGGACACACCCAACCCAGACGTATTATAACATACTGGGTGGTCTGCGCTATGCGGTCTTTCCTAGCGAAGCGCGAATATGAAAGTGCGATGTAGATTGATCGTTATGCCGTATAAATACGGCAAAAACAAATTATGGATAAGGTCGTTTTCTGCTTGACCGGTAAGATATCGATATCATTTTTGCGTTTTGTACAGGGTGCCCAACTAAGAACGCGAGGTACTGTAATATTTTCAAGTTTCTAAAATTGCCGCTATCAGCAGTCTTGGATATAAAAAGTTATGTTTCTGTGAGCGATCTTTGAAGTGGAGGATAATCTGAACCTTTTTCGTTTGACAAATTTTGCTGTATCTAAAAATAAAGTGGTGGTGGGGCATTTTAAAGGGTTCCGTAAAAACACCCTGTATCTCTGAAACGGCTGAGCCGATTTGAACAAACCTGGGCTGACTAAAAAGAGTAATTCTTGGACTACGAGTGTCTTGAAGTTGAGGATAATCTGAACCTTTTTTGTTTGACAAATTTTGCTGTATCTAAAAATAAAGTGGTGGTGGGGCATTTTAAAGGGTTCCGTAAAAACACCCTGTATCTCTGAAACGGCTGAGCCGATTTGAACAAACCTGGGCTGACTAAAAAGAGCAATTCTTGGACTACGAGTGTCTTGAAGTTGAGGATAATCTGAACCTTTTTTGTTTGACAAATTTTGCTGTATCTAAAAATAAAGTGGTGGTGGGGCATTTTAAAGGGTTCCGTAAAAACACCCTGTATCTCTGGAACGGCTGAGCCGATTTGAACAAACCTGGGCTGACTAAAAAGAGCAATTCTTGGACTACGAGTGTCTTGAAGTTGAGGATAATCTGAACCTTTTTTGTTTGACAAATTTTGCTGTATCTAAAAATAAAGTGGTGGTGGGGCATTTTAAAGGGTTCCGTAAAAACACCCTGTATCTCTGAAACGGCTGAGCCGATTTGAACAAACCTGAGCTGACTAAAAAGAGCAATTCTTGGACTACGAGTGTCTTGAAGTTGAGGATAATCTGAACCTTTTTGTTTGACAAATTTTGCTGTATCTAAAAATAAAGTGGTGGTGGGGCATTTTAAAGGGTTCCGTAAAAACACCCTGTATCTCTGAAACGGCTGAGCCGATTTGAACAAACCTGGGCTGACTAAAAAGAGCAATTCTTGGACTACGAGTGTCTTGAAGTTGAGGATAATCTGAACCTTTTTTGTTTGACAAATTTTGCTGTATCTAAAAATAAAGTGGTGGTGGGGCATTTTAAAGGGTTCCGTAAAAACACCCTGTATCTCTGAAACGGCTGAGCCGATTTGAACAAACCTGGGCTGACTAAAAAGAGCAATTCTTGGACTACGAGTGTCTTGAAGTTGAGGATAATCTGAACCTTTTTTGTTTGACAAATTTTGCTGTATCTAAAAATAAAGTGGTGGTGGGGCATTTTAAAGGGTTCCGTAAAAACACCCTGTATCTCTGAAACGGCTGAGCCGATTTGAACAAACCTGGGTTGACTAAAAAGAGCAATTCTTGGACTACGAGTGTCTTGAAGTTGAGGATAATCTGAACCTTTTTTGTTTGACAAATTTTGCTGTATCTAAAAATAAAGTGGTGGTGGGGCATTTTAAAGGGTTCCGTAAAAACACCCTGTATCTCTGAAACGGCTGAGCCGATTTGAACAAACCTGGGCTGACTAAAAAGAGCAATTCTTGGACTACGAGTGTCTTGAAGTTGAGGATAATCTGAACCTTTTTTGTTTGACAAATTTTGCTGTATCTAAACATAAAGTGGTGGTGGGGCATTTTAAAGGGTTCCGTAAAAACACCCTGTATCTCTGAAACGGCTGAGCCGATTTGAACAAACCTGGGCTGACTAAAAAGAGCAATTCTTGGACTACGAGTGTCTTGAAGTTGAGGATAATCTGAACCTTTTTTGTTTGACAAATTTTGCTGTATCTAAACATAAAGTGGTGGTGGGGCATTTTAAAGGGTTCCGTAAAAACACCCTGTATCTCTGAAACGGCTGAGCCGATTTGAACAAACCTGGGCTGACTAAAAAGAGCAATTCTTGGACTACGAGTGTCTTGAAGTTGAGGATAATCTGAACCTTTTTTGTTTGACAAATTTTGCTGTATCTAAAAATAAAGTGGTGGTGGGGCATTTTAAAGTGTTCCGTAAAAACACCCTGTATCTCTGAAAGGGTTGAGCCAATTTTAACAAACTTAGGCTGGCTAAAAAGAGCAATTCTTGGACTACGAGTGTCTTGAAGTTGAGGATAATCTGAACCTTTTTTGTTTGACAAATTTTGCTGTATCTAAAAATAAAGTGGTGGTGGGGCATTTTAAAGGGTTCCGTAAAAACACCCTGTATCTCTGAAACGGCTGAGCCGATTTGAACAAACCTGGGCTGACTAAAAAGAGCAATTCTTGGACTACGAGTGTCTTGAAGTTGAGGATAATCTGAACCTTTTTCGTTTGACAAATTTTGCTGTATCTAAAAATAAAGTGGTGGTGGGGCATTTTAAAGGGTTCCGTAAAAACACCCTGTATCTCTGAAACGGCTGAGCCGATTTGAACAAACCTGGGCTGACTAAAAAGAGCAATTCTTGGACTACGAGTGTCTTGAAGTTGAGGATAATCTGAACCTTTTTTGTTTGACAAATTTTGCTGTATCTAAAAATAAAGTGGTGGTGGGGCATTTTAAAGGGTTCCGTAAAAACACCCTGTATCTCTGAAACGGCTGAGCCGATTTGAACAAACCTGGGCTGACTAAAAAGAGCAATTCTTGGACTACGAGTGTCTTGAAGTTGAAGATAATCTGAACCTTTTTTGTTTGACAAATTTTGCTGTATCTAAAAATAAAGTGGTGGTGGGGCATTTTAAAGGGTTCCGTAAAAACACCCTGTATCTCTGAAACGGCTGAGCCGATTTGAACAAACCTGGGCTGACTAAAAAGAGCAATTCTTGGACTACGAGTGTCTTGAAGTTGAGGATAATCTGAACCTTTTTTGTTTGACAAATTTTGCTGTATCTAAAAATAAAGTGGTGGTGGGGCATTTTAAAGGGTTCCGTAAAAACACCCTGTATCTCTGAAACGGCTGAGCCGATTTGAACAAACCTGGGCTGACTAAAAAGAGCAATTCTTGGACTACGAGTGTCTTGAAGTTGAGGATAATCTGAACCTTTTTTGTTTGACAAATTTTGCTGTATCTAAAAATAAAGTGGTGGTGGGGCATTTTAAAGTGTTCCGTAAAAACACCCTGTATCTCTGAAAGGGTTGAGCCAATTTTAACAAACTTAGGCTGGCTAAAAAGAGCAATTCTTGGACTACGAGTGTCTTGAAGTTGAGGATAATCTGAACCTTTTTTGTTTGACAAATTTTGCTGTATCTAAAAATAAAGTGGTGGTGGGGCATTTTAAAGTGTTCCGTAAAAACACCCTGTATCTCTGAAAGGGTTGAGCCAATTTTAACAAACTTAGGCTGGCTAAAAAGAGCAATTCTTGGACTACGAGTGTCTTGAAGTTGAGGATAATCTGAACCTTTTTTGTTTGACAAATTTTGCTGTGTCTAAAAATAAAGTGGTGGTGGGGCATTTTAAAGGGTTCCGTAAAAACACCCTGTATCTCTGAAACGGCTGAGCCGATTTGAACAAACCTGGGCTGACTAAAAAGAGCAATTCTTGGACTACGAGTGTCTTGAAGTTGAGGATAATCTGAACCTTTTTTGTTTGACAAATTTTGCTGTATCTAAAAAAAGTGGTGGTGGGGCATTTTAAAGGGTTCCGTAAAAACACCCTGTATCTCTGAAATGGTTGAGCCAATTTTAACAAACTTAGGCTAGCTAAAAAGAGCATTTCTTGGACTACGAGTGTCATAGTACTTGAAGTTTTGTTAGTTTCACATGTGGCCGATAGTGAGCTCTTTTTTACATTCCGACATAAATGGTTGATCTCATAAAATTTAAATGCAATGGTATGATTTTTTTATGAAAAAGTAGCTAAATGATGTCTAAACAAGCTCGCAAAAATCGCATTTCGATATTTTGAACCTAACCTAAAATTTTGGCCATAGAAAATTTTATATGGAGATCACTTAGATTTTTATTTTTTGAACTAATTTTTCAGGAATTTCTTTGTATTAGCCTCTCATGGGTAGACAAAACTGAAGCTTCAATTTCGGCTCTCGTTATGTCACGTATTGCATTACGAATCCGGTTTTTCATATCTCCTCTGGTTATAGGTTGAGTCTGAAATAAAAATCAAGACAAGTTAAGTCTGGTGATCGCGATGGCCTTCGAAACAGACTTCCTCTTCCAATCAACCGTTGTTAAAATACTGCATTAATATGCTTGGCAAAAAAAAACAATGAAAATTTGATTTTAGAAAATCCAAAAAATCAACCTTCTCAAATAGATAAAGTCTGTCTATGAGGCTAGTCGAGTACAATTTTGAATGGAGGAGTCTTGGAAATTTGTTTATAATAAGTTCCAAAATATTTTCAAACATCGTAAATCGAAACAGACTCTGTAAGAGGATTCCAAAACGTTCAATTCTACCGAATTTTATTTTATAATCCACGCAACTTGTCGAAAAATCACACTACTCCTTGAATTTACTTTGTATGCGCTTATACTCCACGACGCAATCAACAGCTTTGCAGATGACAGTACTCTACATGCAGGAATTCAGAGCGACAAGCCGACCTCTGCCGGTGAGCTGATTAAGGAACGCAACTATCTTGTAAAGTTTAATGTTTCCAAAACACAATACCGCATGATCTCCTCACTCTATAGGGTGTTTCAGTTTATTGTCGCATAACGTTAAGATTCGATAGAACTTTTAAAATTAATGCACAAATGCGTGGCTTCCGAAATACAGGGTGTTTAAGTTTACTTTCTAAAATAGTTTTTTTTTAAATATTTCGAACAATATTTGATGTATAACAGTGAAAACTGGTATACAAGGGTTTTTTGGTACGACAAAATGAACCATGGGCATAGTTTTACTGTAGCCGCTAGAGGGCGCTCTCTACTGTACCTGTAGTGTATTAAAATGACCGAAAATTTTTTCTTAGTGCAATTTTTTGCTTTTTGAATAAAAAAACTAATTCTTCGCACTTTTCAACATAAAAAAGCTCTCCTGTGAGTTTTCGTTATAGTTAGCCGTTTTTGAGATATTTCGATTTTTAAGGTTCGATGCATTTTTAATTATTTATGGGAAAATAATATTTTTTTTTACATTTTCGATTTGGGCATTACAAGTAATTAAGATGATCGTTTAGATTCTGTTTTTAAACACAGCAATAATTCCTAACTCCAAATAAACACAAAAAACAGAATATTAATTTGTTTAATTTTCAAATATTATTTTTAACAAATTAAATGAATTATTCATAACTAAAATGCTATTGGATAGTTAGGACAAACATACAAAATCTAAAGTAGTTGCTCAAAATGTAAACCCAATTGTTCAATACACAATTCACATCTACGAATGATCGAACGTGGTATAGCATTATTCAAATAAGGCCTTATTTCATCACATGCATTCCTGATTCTGTCTATTAGCATATCTCTTGTGGTTACGGGAGTCTGGTACACTTTTTCTTTTAGAAATCCCCACACAAAGATATCTAATGGATTTAGGTCAGGGGACTGGTCCTCCATGGCCGATCCATCTTTCTGGATAATTTTCGTCCAGCCAGTTTCTAACTATTCTCGAATAATGAGCTGGGCAACCATCAAGCTGGAACCAGGCCAATCTTCTTAAATCTAACATAACATCATCCCACATATTTGCGTGTTCAGCCTTTAAAAATTCCTTGAAGGTCGCAGCATTTAACCTTGCGGGCAAAAGGTAGGGTCCAAATAGTGGATTACGGTAGATACCAATCCACACGTTCACACTAAATTCATGCTGAAAATTTCTTTCCCGAACTGCATGCGGATTTTCATGCGACCAAATATGATGATTATGAAAATTCACCACTCCACGTCTAGTGAAGCATGACTCATCGGTCCATAAAACGTTACTTAAAAACTCCCTATTATTATCAGTTCTATCAAGAATCCACTGATAAAATGTGATTCTTCGTTCTCCGTCCCCTGACTGTAGTCCTTACACCAAGGGGCTTTGCTCCTCAGAGTTCTCTTCCGTGATGATCTTTGGCCTCCTATCAACCGTGTCGAATTTCGTACAAGAGGAAGCTTTTTCCCGGTTCTTCTGCTTCGGTATAAAAAAGTCTACCCACAACAAGTAGCAGCTTACGAACACTCATTTTCCTTGACATTCCCACAAGCTCTGTACAACAAAGCTGTGAACCACATCGCGTACGCCGCTTTATCTGATCCTTGAACATAAATAATGCTACTTAAGCGCCAGCCAATTACGGCATAGACGCTAATTTAACTTGACAGCCATTGCGTACCGAGATTGCGCCGTCGACCATAAAACTAGTGGCTCCTTGATTACATTGTGTGCAAAAACGATGCGACCGTGTATCCGGTTTCAAGTGGCGACCGGAAACGCTACTGTATAATGGAGGCGTAACAATATTTTATAGCGTCTCGGCTATTTAAAAGTATGAGACCTGCATGTCTGAGGAATTTCAAGTATCGTCGCATCACTATCAAGTGCCAAAATCTAAATTTTTTGTTTTTGTCGATAACATTTTTGTTTTGACGAGATCTTTTCCTAAGAATCTTATTTGAAGAGTTTGAGTTTTTACTAGGCGATAATCATAATTAACTTTGGAGGCCACTATCGACTTGCTATGAGTAACAAACTCCAACTGGTCTGCGGCGGTGTCGTCACTGACACACCGCTACAGGAGAAATATACTAAGTGACATATAAATCCGAACACCCAGTTTAAATGGTTTTATTTTAATAAAATTTTGTATAAGTACTTAATGAAGCATAATAAGTAAATGATAAAAATTTCAAAATGATTGCACTGCTTTAAAGCCCTTTGACCTTTAATAATGTTTGGATGCACCCTGATGTGCTACGCATTCTCCGACGCGCCTAGGCATGCTTCTGATCAGGTGGTCAATGTCCTCCTGTGGTATCTCATTCCAGGCAACCACCAACTCCTCTCGAAGTGCTTCTAGAGTCTGAGGAGGACGTTGCAAATTGAGCAATCTCCTACCCATCATATCCCGCACGTGCTCAATTGGGGATAAGTCGGGAGATCTTGGTGGCCATGGTAACAATGTGACATCATTATGTTGAAAGAAGTCTATTGTGACTCCTGCAACATGTGGTCGGGCATTATCTTGTCGGAAAGTTGGATCTGCCAGGGTGTCAAGACAGGGTAAAAGATGGGGTTCTAGAACTTCGTGGATATAACGCTGCGCGTTCATGTTACCTCTAATGAAGATTAAAGGTGACCTGGAACCATAAGCTATAGCACCCCAAACCATAACTTCAACAGTGTCTTTCAACAAAAAACTGTGGATTCCTCCTTTCACCACGTCGCCTTCTAACCCTGGCACGACCATCGTGCATGCCTAAACAAAATCGAGACTCGTCACTAAAGACAATACTGTTCCATTCCTGATCCCAGAGTGACCGTTGTCTGCACCACTCAAGGCGATTACATCGGTGTTCTCGAGTTAAAGGGAGGACCCAGTGTGGCCGGTATGAAAACAAGCCAAAACTTCTCATTCGTCGGTAAACACTTCGCATGCCAATAGGTCTTCCGTGTTCTGCAAACCATTCATTTGCAATGGACCTGGTAGTGGAGAAACGGTCCCTTAAGGCCAATAATCTTCACGGCGATCTTCACGGTCTGTTGTTCTACGGCGGCGCCCAGTGCCCTTTGCTCTTTGCGTACGGCCTTCTCGAAGCCATGCCTGACAACACCTAACCACAGTGTCTACACTTCTTTGCACTCTAACTGCAATTGCCCGAAAAGAAAGTCCAGCTTCCCGAAGTCCCACTATACGGCCCCTATCAAACTCACTAAGATGACGAAATCGTACAGGTCTCCGTACTCTAGGCATCGTAACCGATCTTAAAGGATGTCAAGAACCAAAATCCGCCAACGTTGATTCTTTACTGCGGCTGAAATATTCATTTTTAGAGCGTTAGTAAATTAAAAAAAAGCAGTATAAAGACCGGAATGTCCAACTGATAAGGCTGAAAATTTTTTCACTTGTTATTTACAGTAAGATAAATACATTCACCAACTTTTATTAAAATAAAACCATTTAAACTGGGTGTTCGGATTTATGTCACTTAGTATATTTATATAGGATATTAATTAAGTATGTAGGGTCTGGCACAAAGGACGGATGTTTTTGAAATGGCCAGTACTCTCCGCCTATTCGGGCGTCGTTCCTAGCATTTTTAACAGTAGACATTATGGAGCAGTGAACGCTTGACCACCGCGTTTTCGCGCCATCCTTCGTCTGGTTCAATCACTTCGCATACGCGGTGCACTGATCAATAAAAGACCACCAGGAGCTCCAAGAACGGTTTGAACCCCTGAAAATGCGGAACGTGTTCGAAAAGCCGTCCTTTGCAGTCTGGCTCGATCTGCTCGGCAACATGCTGCTGAACTTCGCCTCAGTGATCGTTTAGTAAGGTGTATTTTGCATATGGAACTCCACTTCCACCGCTACAAATTTGCCATTGGGCAACAGATACAGCCTGGATTCGATTTCGTCTTTTGAACCGATTTGACTCCAACGACGGCATAGGAAGTATAGAGTCAACCTACGCGACGCCATTTTTTCCTTGCTTCAGTCGGTATTAGATCTGCTGTAACTTTCGTGCCTACTGCTAAGTTCTACCGAAACCTCTGCACTGTTAAACCGGTTGTGCCGTTTGTCAGATACGTTTACAATCCCATTTAGATAAGCCGAAAACGTCGATGCACCATCAACATCTAACCTCAACCCACGCGATATTTTGTACCAATAGCAACGTATCAATCGAATGCAACATCGTGGTAGCCATGGTAGATTGTAAAGGAGCTGTTTGCTTACACCCACGTGGTGTACGTGACGTTTGTATGGAGATTCAATTGTTTTTCGGTAGCCAATAGAGGCATTTGTGTTTTAAGCCCGTACGTCTTGATCACAAAGTATTAGGCGCAAAACAAATGGAATTTGAGAGCACTGGCCAATTTTATATATAAGGATCATTAAATTAAGAAAAATATGTGTATATACAGGGTGGCGCATCGAAAACGAAACAGACGCATTTACTGGCAGCTCAGTTTTTTTGGAAAAACGGTCATTTTGTTTTCGAGGGGGACACAAGTTTGGCAAAAAATCACGTTAACACGTGCAGCCCCCTGGGCGGGGGTGACACCACCCCCAAAATCTTAAATGGAAAGGGGGGTCGAGTGATACCTTATTTTAAAGGTCTTTCAATTCCGTTTATAATGATGTAAAATACATGAGCTTCAGTTCAGTAGTCTTGAAGATTTATTGATTTAAAGCTTAAAGTAGACTTTATATCAGATTAGTTTGTACTACTTTCAGAAGAAATTTGACTAAAAGAATTTACTTAATAAGTAAATGCTTTTCTTCACTACGCCCATGGTTTGTTTATCATTTTGTTGTTGAAAATAGCTATTGGAGCGTTTTTTTTGTGGCAAAAAAGTTATTTCTTGAGAAGGAAATATCTCGTACTTATTAAAATACGAATTTAGTACATAGTTTGCGATCGATTTGACCAAACTTTGTTGGTAAAATAACTTGTAACGCTTTATTACATGAATTAACATATATATATATATATATATATATATATATATATGTATATATATATATATATATATATAGGTGAAAAATTAAAGCTTCCGCCTTTTGTTGGGTACTTCGACAAAATTTAAGCAAAGAGGACTCTTTATACTTTTTTTAATTCTCTCTAGCTTTCAATGGACTTTGCCATCATCATCAGGAGCTGCAATTACAATGATAACAGTAGCAACAAAAGTGTAAAATGAATTTAAATTGAATCAACTTACATTAGTATGTGAGGATGTTGCTAATTGTTGTTTTCGTATAGGATGAGGGAAACGTCCAGTAACATGGTGAGAGCTGGATACATGGTACAATGGTTAAAATTATATAAAATATGACAAGACAAGTTAAAGACAGATTAAAAATTATTTAGAAAACATTAGAGCATTACGTCGTGAAGCCACTTGATGATTGCACAAAATGGTGGTCATGGAATAATGAGTGAGATGAACCTTTGACAGAAGGCCGAAGGTTGTCAATGCTGTGTTGAAAGATGGAATGAATTGTGGGCGTGTGCCAAAACGTTGCCAAATCACTTCAGATGATGTGATTTTCAGAATGTTATGTAAGAAATTGTTAAACCGACCAGAGGCAGTTGAATAAACTATATTTTAATTAATGGGAATTTTAAATTAACAATTATTAATAAATCGTGAGAAGAGAATTATTAGATTTTGAGTGGAATGAAATTTGTTGGTGGAATCGACCAAAACACAGATTATATTTATGGTTGTGAAAAGTCGAAATTTGGGGAGATATGTAAGTTCTCCAATTTTTCGCAGTTTAGCAAATATGAGTAAATGACACTTAGTTGTTTAATATCTGTCTTTTTGTTGATACAGTTGTTATTCATGAAAATGTGGGACATTTCGAGAAATAAACGTTTGGAAAGGTGTTTTTCTTTATCAAGAACTTTGATACTTGTGTAATTCATAGAATGCCCTGTTGTGTTCACATGAGATGCTAGAGCGCATCTTTCAGGATGAAGCCTAGCATCACTTTTGTGTGATGTAATCCTTCCTTTAAGAGATCTGGAGGTCTAATAATTCTCTTCCCACGATTTATTAATAATTGTTAATTTAAAATTCCCATTAATTAAAATATAGTTTATTCAACTGCCTCTGGTCGGTTTAACAATTTCTTACATAACATTCTGAAAATCACATCATCTGAAGTGATTTGGCAACGTTTTGGCACATGCCCACAATTCGTTCCATCTTTCAACACAGACATTGACAACCTTCGGGCTTCTGTCAAAGGTTCATCTCACTCATTATTCCATGACCACCATTTTGTGCAATCATCAAGTGGCTTCACGACGTAATGCTCTAATGTTTTCTAAATAATTTTTAATCTGTCTTTAACTTGTCTTGTCATATTTTATATAATTTTAACCATTGTACCATGTATCCAGCTCTCACCATGTTACTGGACGTTTCCCTCATCCTATACGAAAACAACAATTAGCAACATCCTCACATACTACTGTAAGTTGATTCAATTTAAATTCATTTTACACTTTTGTTGCTACTGTTATCATTGTAATTGCAGCTCCTGATGATGAAGTCCATTGAAAGCTAGAGAGAATTAAAAAAAGTATAAAGAGTCCTCTTTGCTTAAATTTTGTCGAAGTACCCAACAAAAGGCGGAAGCTTTAATTTTTCACCTAACTGGTCTAGACGACAATGACCACGTCTCAAGTTATATATATATATGTATATTCCACAGCAGAAAGAGTTGAAATTATCGAAATATTTTTCGGAAATAATCAACGCGCAATAGAACGTGGATCGAAAATATGTTCTAGAACTTGTAGCTAAATATCGGGAAACTGGGTCAGTCGCCAATAAAAAACGCAACATTGAAAATCCCATAAGGAACGAAGCAACAGAAGTGGGGGTTTTAGGGCAAGTTTATGTAGATCCTACGTTAAGTACCCGCAAAGTGGAGACTGTGTGTGGTGTTAGTCGACGTACTGTCCAACGGATTCTAAAGACCCATAGTTCCAAATCGACGGGTCTGAGCGTTTTTCAAAAAAAAAACTGAGCTGCCAGTAAATGAGTCTGTTTCGTCTGTATCAAAGCAGTTAAGTCCTTATTAAAAAAGCATCGCAGAACGCTGAAGTAGTACGTATACCTAAGATCCAAATATTGCTAAAATATATAATGATGAAATAGAAAAAGGCCCGTTCTAAATGTCCGATGTCTGAGCTTTCACACGCATAAGTCGTTAGCTCGCTAGCTCCGTTATCTTCGGAGGAGAAACTGAATATTGAACCACACGTTTGAGGCCCAAAAAAAAATGCCAATTTTCCGACGTTTGCAAATTTTGTATTAGAAACGGGTGCCCTAAGCGGAAAAAAACTCTTTCCCGGTAATTTATAGTATTTGTTGAGATGTACAAAATGGGCTACGCGAAATTTCTTTTCTCTTTGCCGTAGAGACGTTATCGGCTTTTTAACGAAAATTAGTCATTTTTTAGGTTCTTTTATGAAAATTGCTAGAAAAAAAAAACCAAGATGCAAATCAAAAGCAGACCTAGAAAATACGAAACGCTCATTATTTGGCTATCTAATGCACGTAGGGCGCCGAGTTTCTAGTTTCCGAATGGGTATCGTTTTCCCATAAAACCTATCGGCAACCCGAAAAAAACACCGAAGAACCGCGCCGACGTCAAAACGCCCCGATCCAAACTCGAGAGGGCAGGTGGAAAAAGAAACAAAAGATCACCGCTTAATATTGCTGTTTTTCGCGATTACATATTCGCCAGTTTTGGCGTAAAAAGTAAAAAAAGGCCCTATGTTCATTTCCTTATGCCATTTCCGTAGGGGTGAAGTTCCACCCGATCATGTGTTATTTTTGCCAGAAAATACGTCAGCTACGAGCCCCTTCCCACTTCAGTTGACCCAACTATTGAAATCTTAGTTTTTTTCTTATCAAACACAAATAATAAAAATGTAGCAGGTTTAAAATATCAACAATGAATATTTTGATAATATATAGTAGAAAACACCAACTTTATCACTCCCTAATCAAATTTGCAGCATAAAAATAACACATGTTGCAATTACAGCATATCAACCTATTTTCATTTCAATGCAAAATATACTAAGTGACATATAAATCCGAACACCCAGTTTAAATGGTTTTATTTTAATAAAATTTTGTATAAGTACTTAATCTCCTACCCATCATATCCCACACGTGCTCAATTGGGGATAAGTCGGGAGATCTTGGTGGCCATGGTAACAATGTGACATCATTATGTTGAAAGAAGTCTATTGTGACTCTTGCAACATGTGGTCGGGCTTTATCTTGTCGGAAAGTTGGATCTGCCAGGGTGTGAAGACAGGGTAACAGATGGGGTTCTAGAACTTCGTGTATCTAGAGTGTATCTAATATGTTTTTGAGAAAATAAATTGTTTTAAAAGTAAATAGTTTCGTCTTGTTTAGTTTATAAAGGCATATTTTGGTACAAATCTTGAAGCGGGCCAACTGAAGTGGGAAGGGGCTAAGGGGCTAAGGGGCTTTACGTCTTTCTGCATACATATGTTGCTATGCTTTCGTTCGTTGTCATGACCTGAGGCCAAGCCTAGACGATGCTGATGAGAATCGATGACTTTGTTTTAATCGGAAGCAAGTCCAAAGAAGATAACTTGTATCGAAAATTTGACTTGATCTTGTAGTGGAGAAAAAGTGGCAATAACAACATCCAACTTATTTGGAAATCGCATCTCCAATTAAAGTCAGGGAAAAATAAAAAACTAACAGTTTCCGAGATCGCAATGGTGAGTGTCGAGCCCCGTATAAGAATATTTGCATTTATCTCTAAGCATATATTCGCCTATTAGCAATATATCACAGCAATGAAGATGCATACATTATAGAAAATTTATCATGGCTGCATGATGAAAAATCCGTATTAATTATACAGCCGCACAATTCGTGATAATCTATAAGAATGTGTATTTTCGTAATGTACTTCCTCTAATCTTTAATTTAATGTTTAGTAATCATTCATGGGAGTGTCTGTAAGGTAAAAATTGTACTGTTGTATAATTTGTATTTACACGATAGAAAAAGCATATAATAACAATGAGCTGTTGAAAGCTTATCGTCGAATAGTTGGTTATGAGTATATGGTATACCGATCGTGATTTTCGCTAGCTATACTAAGTGACATATAAATCCGAACACCCAGTTTAAATGGTTTTATTTTAATAAAATTTTGTATAAGTACTTAATGAAGCATAATAAGTAAATGATAAAAATTTCAAAATGATTGCACTGCTTTAAAGCCCTTTGACCTTTAATGGATGCACCCTGATGTGCTACGCATTCTCCAACGCGCCTAGGCATGCTTCTGATCAGGTGGTCAATGTACTCCTGTGGTATCTCATTCCAGGCAACCACCAACTCCTCTCGAAGTGCTTCTAGAGTCTGAGGAGGACGTTGCAAATTGAGCAATCTCCTACCCATCGTATCCCACACGTGCTCAATTGGGGATAAGTCGGAAGATCTTGGTGGCCATGGTAACAATGTGACATCATTATGTTGAAAGAAGTCTAGTGTGACTCTTGCAACATGTGGTCGGGCATTATCTTGTTGGAAAGTTGGATCTGCCAGGGTGTCAAGATAGGGTAAAAGATGGGGTTCTAGAACTTCGTGGATATAACGCTGCGCGTTCATGTTACCTCTGATGAAGATTAAAGGTGACCTGGAACCATAAGCTATAGCTCCCCAAACCATAACTCCAACAGTGTGATGAACATGTCTTTCAATAAAAAACTGTGGATTCCTCCTTTCACCACGTCGCCTTCTAACCCTGGCACGACCATCGTGCATGCCTAAACAAAATCGAGACTCGTCACTAAAGACAATACTGTTAAATTCCTGATCCCAGAGTGACCGTTGTCTTCACCACTCAAGGCGATTACGTCGGTGTTCTCGAGTTAAAGGGAGGACCCAGTGTGGCCGGTATGAAAACAAGCCAAAACTTCTCATTCGTCGGTAAACACTTCGCATGTCAATAGGTCTTCCGTGTTCTGCAAACCATTCATTTGCAATGGACCTGGTAGTGGAGAAACGGTCCCTTAAGGCCAATAATCTTAGGCGGCGATCTTCACGGTCTGTTGTTCTACGGCGGCGTCCAGTGCCCCTTGCTCTTTGCGTACGGCCTTCTCGAAGCCATGCCTGACAACACCTAACCACAGTGTCTACACTTCTTTGCACTCTAACTGCAATTGCCCGAAAAAAAGTCCAGCTTCCCGAAGTCCCACTATACGGCCCCTATCAAACTCACTAAGTTGACGAAATCGTACAGGTCTCCGTACTCTAGGCATCGTAACCGATCGTAAAGGATGTCAAGAACCAAAATCCGCCAACGTTGATTCTTTACTGCGGCTGAAATATTCATTTTTAGAGCGTTAGTGAATTAAAAAAAAAGCAGTATAAAAACCGGAATGTCCAACTGATAAGGCTGAAAATATTTTCTCTTGTTATTTACAGTAAGATAAATACATTTACCAACTTTTATTAAAATAAAACCATTTAAACTGGGTGTTCGGATTTATATGTCACTTAGTATATTTATGAAACATCGACAAGACAATCGTGCAGCAGCATAAAAGCGATAAGTGGTTCCGAAAATAGAGCAGACGCAAGAGGGCCGGCCGACAGGTTTCTTTCTTTATCTCACATCGAAATCACCTTGACAGTCCATCTAGATGCGGGATTCGAATTGAAAAGCTATATATATCCTCACGCTCGTTTTTTTTTTGTGTTGGCCTGCCTTGATTGGGCCAAATGATTATAGGAACGGACCGGCAATTTGCATATGTTTTGGGTTATGGCTGAAACGGAAAATAAATCTTTTGAGGTTTGCTACAAATGTATCGATGATACACTTATTTCGGGCTTATAGCGCGTCTGCCATTCGTCGGTTTCTTTTTTAAATCGGTATCAAAACTACACTTTTCAATAATATGCAATACTCGACACTTTATTCAAAAGAATCCACCTTCCGATTATATATGAGAAACAATTTCAGTTAAATGGCTGCCGGGGCAGTCCATCTTCTTAACCCAATTGTGAAGCACATTTTCGATAGTTTGTGGGTCTATTTCATCAAAGACTCTTGAGCAGTCCTTCCCCGGAGCACACTTTACTTGATGCGCGGACGACACATCGATTATTTTATCAAATAAAGATGACGTTATCCTAATGAACGACTGTAACAGCTTGTTGAGGACAGTATATACAGTTGCAGAGACTTGTTCCCGAAATTAAAAATTCTAACACTGCCCTCGTTGTTTCTTTATGAAATGGCAATATATACGTATATTAACAGAGATAATTTCACCTTGAATAGTAATATACATACATTCAATACTCGTAGGCAGCACGACATTCATCTACCATTTGCTCGATGTAAGCTGGGTAGTAGACCTCCCTCTATTTTAGGACCAAATATATTCAATAAGCTGCCTGAGTATATTAAGACAATTAACTCCTTAAATAATTTGAAAGCTGAGTTAAGAACATCGACGATATTAAGCGGTGATCGATTGTTTTGGATAGATAGTAATTGGTAGGAGTGGGGAAATTGTCGTATGACGTCGACGCGGTTTTTCCGGTTTTTTTCCCGGTTCGCGAAACGTTCGGAAGGAAAGCGATACCGTTTCGGAAACTAGAAACTCGGCGCTTTCGGAGGAGCGAGAGCCGTCGCCGTAGGAGGAAGAAACGCGTTCGAAAATGGCCGGTAAAGTTGAAAAAACGGTAAGATTTCCGTGCTGTTCGACGTTCAACATCGATCTCCTCCGAAGATAAAGGAGCTACGAACCTGACGATTTTTGCGCAAGAAAGCCCGGACATCGGACTCAAAGATAGCAACTCTTTTTTTTCTCTTTATCCATTTTCGTTCGAAAGTTTCGATTTTTTAAAATTGCTCGATATATTAAGCGGTGATCGATTGTTTTGGATTGGTAGTAATTGGTAGGAGGGGGGAAATTGTCGTATGACGTCGACCGCGGTTTTTCCGGTTTTTTTCCCGGTTCGCGAAACGTTCGGAAGGAAAGCGATACCGTTTCGGAAACTAGAAACTCGGCGCTTTACGGACGAGCGAGAGCCGTCGCGGTAGGAGGAAGAAAAGCGTTCGAAAATGGCCGGTAAAGTCGAAAAAACGGTAAGATTTCCGTGCTGTTCGACGTTCAACATCGATCTCCTCCGAAGATAAAGAAGCTACGAACCTGACGATTTTTGCGTAAGAAAGCTCGGACATCGGACTCAAAGATAGCGTCTTTTTTTTTCTTTATCCCTTTTCGTTCGAAAGTTTCGATTATTTAAAATAGGAAGAAACGCGTTCGAAAATGGCCGGTAAAGTTGAAAAAACGGTAAGATTTCCGTGCTGTTCGACGTTCAACATCGATCTCCTCCAAAGATAAAGAAGCTACGAACCTGACGATTTTTGCGTAAGAAAGCCCGGACATCGGACTCAAAGATAGCGTCTCTTTTTTTTCTTGATCCATTTTCGTTCGAAAGTTTCGATTTTTTAAAATTGCTCGATATATTAAGCGGTGATCGATTGTTTTGGATTGGTGGTAATTGGTAGGAGGGGGGAAATTGTCGTATGATGTCGACGCGGTTTTTCCGATTTTTTTTCGCGGTTCGCGAAACGTTCGGAAGGAAAGCGATACCGTTTCGGAAACTAGAAACTCGGCGCTTTACGGACGAGCGAGAGCCGTCGCGGTAGGAGGAAAAAAAGCGTTCGAAAATGGCCGGTATAGTTGAAAAAACGGTAAGATTTCCGTGCTGTTCGACGTTCAACATCGATCTCCTCCGAAGATAAAGGAGCTACGATCCTGACGATTTCTGCTTAAGAAAGCCCGGACATCGGACTCAAAGATAGCGTCTTTTTTTTTCTTTATCCCTTTTCGTTCGAAAGTTTCGATTTTTTAAAATCGCTCGACTATATGCTACTTTTCGATGCGTGAAAAAGTCACTTTGTCTTCCGGCTCTGTCCTCGCCTGTTACTACTATACGTGAGCGAATATATTAAGCGGTGATCGATTGTTTTGGATTGGTAGTAATTGGTAGGAGTGGGGAAATTGTCGTATGACGTCGACGCGGTTTTTCCGGTTTTTTTCCCGGTTCGCGAAACGTTCGGAAGGAAAGCGACACCGTTTCGGAAACTAGAAACTCGGCGCTTTACGGACGAGCGAGAGCCGTCGCGGTAGGAGGAAGAAACGCGTTCGAAAATGGCCGGTAAAGTTGAAAAAACGGTAAGATTTCCGTGCTGTTCGACGTTCAACATCGATCTCCTCCGAAGATAAAGGAGCTTCGAACCTGACGATTTTTGCGTAAGAAAGCCCGGACATCGGACTCAAAGATAGCGTCTCTTTTTTTCTTTATTCATTTTCGTTCGAAAGTTTCGATTTTTTAAAATTGCTCGATATATTAAGCGGTGATCGATTGTTTTGGATTGGTAGTAAATAAAAATAAGCATACCGTCTGTATATAATGACTTAAGACCAATTAGTATACTGCCTGCTCTGTCTAAAGTACTGGAGAAGGTGATCTATTTACAGTTATATGAATTTGTGATTTCTAACCAAATTATACCTGAATCACAGTCTGGATTCAGAAGGGGCTATAGCACAACTTCGCTCCTTTTAAATGTATCAGATGATATTATTAGATCTCTCGACGCTGGCCTTGCTACAGCTCTTGTATTTCTTGATTTTTCGAAGGCGTTTGATACGATTGATCACTGCTTACTTCTTGCAAAGTTACGATATTATGGTATAAATCAATTGGGCTGCCGACTTTTCAAATCTTACCTTCAGGGCCGTTACCAGTGTGTTGTGGTTGATAATAGCTCGTATTCTGACTTCCAGCCTGTGACTTCTGGAGTCCCTCAAGGCTCCATATTAGGACCTTTGCTATTTATTATATATACGTCTGATATTTTTAAAACTATCACTTATTGCAAGATACAAGGTTATGCTGATGACACACAATTATACCTGTCGTTCGATCCTAGATTTATGAATACCGCATCTGCTTATATTAATCAAGATTTAGAAAATATTCAAAAATATTCATTTAATCACAACTTAAACCTCAATCCAGATAAATGTCAAGTTGTTATCTTCTCTCCGCCATGTTATGAAATTTTTATGCAGCATATCGACTTAACATTAAATGGAAAATCAGTCTCAGTAGTTAAAAGTGCAAAAAATCTTGGTGTTATTTTCGACTGTAAGCTCAGATTTGAAGAGTACGTCTCACTATTAGTGAAAAAGACTTACCTAGTTTTAAGGCTACTGTATCGAAATGGTGGTATTTTAAATTTTAAATTACGTAAAAAGCTCTCAGAGAGCCTAGTATTACCTATTTTAAATCATGCAATCACGCTTTATTATCCCTTCTTAACGTCTATTTTGAAATACAGACTTCAAAAGGTGCAAAATTGCTGTTGTAGATTTGTTTTTAGGCTCAAAAAGTTTGATCGAATCTCAGCTAAAATAAATGAGTTAAAATGGTTAAAACTGGAATATACTCATAAATATTATACTTCTATTTTAGTTCACCGTATTTTATCATCACAGAGCCCTGCTTACCTGAAAAGAAAATTAGTCTTTAGGCGTGATTTGCATGATTTAAATACGAGGTTCACTAATAAACTTTCTCTTCCTAAGTTTCGTTTATCCTTATTTAGAAAATCTTTTTCATATAATGCTGTTACTATATACAATAGTATCGATGACGCGCTTAAGTTTAGTTCTGTACCGAAGTTTAAAGTCCTGGTAAGGAAATTTTATTACAATAGTCAATGTAATGGATAGTTCAATAGTTTTTGATTATATACTCTTCGCTTTGCGGTTTTGTGTCTTAGGCTTTTGTTTATTTTCATTCAAATTATCTCATATTTTCTATGCTATTTTATATTTGATCACTTCTGATGATTGCATTTTATGTATTATCTGTGGCTTTCTTCCTTGTTAGATTTTAATTAAGGGTTAAGTAGAGTAGCTTAGGCTAGACTTCGCCCTGTTGCAGATTTCTGCATTGTATATAACAATGCTCAATAAAGACATAATAATAATAATAATAATAATTGGTAGGAGGGGGGAAATTGTCGTATGATGTCGACGCGGTTTTTCCGGTTTTTTTTCCCGGTTCGCGAAACGTTCGGAAGGAAAGCGATACCGTTTCGGAAACTAGAAACTCGGCGCTTTACGGACGAGCGAGAGCCGTCGTGGTAGGAGGAAGAAACGCGATCGAAAATGGCCGGTAAAGTTGAAAAAACAGTAAGATTTCCGTGCTGTTCGATGTTCAACATCGATCTCCTCCGAAGATAGAGGAGCTACGAACCTGACGATTTTTGCGTAAGAAAGCCCGGACATCGGACTCAAAGAGCGTCTCTTTTTTTTTCTTTATCCATTTTCGTTCGAAAGTTTCGATTTTTTAAAATTGCTCGATATATTAAGCGGTGATCGATTGTTTTGGATTGGTAGTAATTGGCAGGAGGGGGAAAATTGTCGTATGACGTCGACGCGGTTTTTCCGGTTTTTTTCCCGGTTCGGGAAACGTTCGGAAGGAAAGCGATACCGTTTCGGAAACTAGAAACTCGGCGCTTTACGGAGGAGCGAGAGCCGTCGCGGTAGGAGGAAGAAACAGGTTCGAAAATGGCCGGTAAAGTTGAAAAAACGGTAAGATTTCCGTGCTGTTCGACGTTCAACATCGATCTCCTCCGAAGGTAAAGGAGCTACGAACCTGACGATTTTTGCGTAAGAAAGCCCGGACATCGGACTAAAAGATAGCGTCTTTTTTTTTCTTTATCCCTGTTCGTTCGAAGTTTTCGATTTTTTAAAATTGCTCGACTATATGCTACTTTTCGATGCGTGAAAAAGTCACTTTGTCTTCCGGCTCTGTCCTCGCCTGTTACTACTATACGTGAGCGAGTAAAAATTATATAGCTATCGAAAAATATTTTATTAATAAGACTTGTTACGCCATCAGTGACTTTGTGGATATTTAGATGTTCTTTTTTTTTGTATTGTTTGTTATCCACTTATTGTTTGTCCTTTTATATATTTTCATATTGTATTTCTGTTAATTTGTTAATTTTAACTGCTGGAAAGCTAATCTATTTTATCTGCTGTTGTTAGCCTATGGTGTCCATTTTAAAATATTTAATTTAAGCTATTGTTTGTTGTTGCTTGTCATGTTACTGTTTGTTTTTTTATGTATATACATACTGTAAATTGTTTGTTGACGAACCCTATACATGTTTTATACATTTCTAATGGGTAATAAATATTATTATTATTATTATTATTATTTATTGCTTACAGACACAATATATTTGTCAATATGTTGAGCATGGAAGTGTTACCAACTGTCGAAATAATACAAACTTAAAAACCCAACTAATTATAAAATGGACGTCAATCATATCAATTATAGCATCTTCAATAAAAAAAAAAACCTTTACTGCCACATTTAATTTCCTACAACCCTGAACCCTTTCGATCTGCCCAATCCTCTTTGACCATCCTATGCTGCAAGGCTAACTCGAATACAAAAACCTCCAAGTAATTTATAACGTCGAATTTCCTCTCTGTATATATTTTTAATGATACAATATTAGACTGATTATAAGATTAGAAAAAAATATTAATCAAAATGTTACAGCACAATAGAACCGGACGGGTTCGGAATGATGGTGGACCATTCTTGGGGCTTAGATGCATTAACACATGGGCGTACTTGAAAAGGTTGATTAGAGGGCAACGTCCCAAATTTAACGCAAGTTTTGTATTGGATAAAAAAGACAGTTTTAAGTCTTTAGATTGTTATTTTTATTGAATTATAAGGGTTATGGTGTGTACGCACTTTTTTGCCATTTCATTTCTGGACGTTGATGCACCGTTCAATTTTCTCTAGTAATGCACGGGTGATTGTGGGCTTGTGGACAGACCGTTGACTTTAAATAACTCCGTAAGAAGAAATCTGGTGTTAAATCAAACGATCTAGATAACCACATAGCGGTGGTCATTTTCAGCAACGAAAAGGAAAAAATGCGCTTCATCACCGAAGATGATTTTGCGATGAAATTGGTCATTTTCTTGCAACATTTCTAGAGCCCAATTCGAGCACGTACGTCGGTTGATATGATCGAACTGCTTCAGTTCTTGATTTAATTTGATCTTATAAGGGTGCAGGTCAAGATCTCTTCGCAAAATTCGCCATAGTGTGGTCTGAGCGATGCACAATTCTTGAGAACGCCGTGGAGGTGTTCTGTTCGAAGCTTGAACGGCAGCAATATTGTCGGCACTTCGGCCAACGCTTTGTCTCACTGACACGGGAACATCCAGCAGCGAATATGTGGACTCAAATTTTTTTACTAGACTATGAGTTGCAATCACCAATTCGGAATTTCGGTAGTAAATTTTAATTATTCGTACGCGTTGTTCGTTCGTGTACTTTACTATGATGAAAATGTTTTCTTTACTGAATATTTTGAAACTCACAGTTCGGTAATTTATTTTAAGGTGCGTTCACAGCGAAAGTTCAAAGTTGTCACGTCCGTATTGGAAAACCCGATACTTTAGGAAACCAAAGTCTGCCGCCCTTCTCGATTCTAGCTACTACGTCTCTGTATCCACCTGACAGATTCCCGACTATTGCTCTGTTATTATTTTTCGTCTCTCTCTCTGTACACTGTCCTTCTCAGGGCGACGATGCGGTCAGGTAAGATGCTTGCATACAGCGTTGCCGAGGCGTCTTGTGTCTTTACGAACACAATACGTTTTCTTGCAAGTATGCTTGGTATGTTAAGCTGGTGGATTTTGAGAGATAAAGATTTTCTAGGCATGTAAGAGGTGTACGAGATGTATACAGGATGTCCCGAAAAAAGTGTGCAATATTCTACCAGCGGTTTCTAGAGCTTAAAATAGGAAGAAAAGCCAAACGTCCCCTAAGGGCGCTACGGTCTTTTAAAGCGGCTCCCCTGACGATGGTTTTTCCTTAATATTTCCGAAACGTGTTGAGATAACGACATAAAATTTGGTATTCTAGCCTAGTTTTTTATGCGGGATTTAAAAATATTAACAATTTTAGACAGTTTTGTTTGGAAGCGTATGTAACAGGGACGTACTCAGGTTATTTTAGCCCCAAAATTTTTGTGTGATACTATTTTTGAAATTCAATTTTAGAATTTGAAAGTTTAGGGTTTTCTACATAAAAAAGGTACTCTTATTGAATATCGATAAATTGTGCCATTTTTGAATAAAATCAAACTAAAAAATTTGTCACATGAAATGTACTGCGAATTTAAATTAATTGTTGAATAATTAGCCATGGCAATGAAAAAAATAATTTAATAATTGGTAAATATTACATAAATACATATTTATATTGCAATATTTAGGCGAAAACAAAAGAAATAAATTTTTTCTACTAACGAAATTGAAATTTCTTTAAAAAAGAAGACATACAGTTGAATTTACTTAAAACTAGCTTTACAATAAGTGTTCAAATAAATTCCCATTTTGTTGTTTTTTCTTCTTATTTCATTTGCAGCCTGATGGATTCTTTGAAGTAAATCTTCTTGAGTATTTACTTCGGTCGAGTATACTAGGTCTTTTAATGACCCCCAAAAATAGAAATCCAATGGATTTAGGTCAGGTGAACGTGGCGGCCACGCTATAGGACTAACCACCTGTCTGGAAAAGTGACATTCAACCAATTTCGAACATTGCATCCAAAATGTGCAGGGGCGCCATCATGTTGGAAACACATGCACCATTCCTTCTAAATATTGACTCGTCCGACCACAATATTCTAGGAATAGTGTTTTCATTTGCTAATATCCACTGGCAAAACTCGATTCGAGGTAAAAAATCTTAATAATCCTTGCATTCTTGTCATTCTTCCTATCTAAAATTATTATTTTTAGGATAACTATCAAATAGGTATTCATAAATTTTTCTTACTATTGATCGAGGTATATCAATAATTTCTGAAACATTTCGTATGCTTATTTGCGGATTATTTTCAAACATATTTAAAGCAATATCCATACGATGATTTCCCAGTGGCCTTCCTGAGCCCTGCATGCGCTGAAAACTTCCATGGTTCGACAAATTCCGGTGAATATCAGTGAACATTCGACGTCCAGGTACTATGCGATTGGGAAATCTTTGATATTCTCTTACGGCTGAAAATGAACTACCATTGCAAAACCCGTACACAAAATGCATGTCAGTTCTCTGTCTGTAAATCTTGGCATTTTAAATCGATTTAATAAAAATGTTGATTTGAATCTAGTAATTTTACACTGCTAACAATGTCAGCTTAACGTCAAAATAAGTCATAACAAATCAAAACAACTTTTGTTTGCAGTCATGGCTAACTATGTATAATCAACAATTCATTTAAATTCGCAGTACATTTCCTATCATGTGACAAATTTTTTAGTTTGATTTTATTCAAAAATGGCACAATATATCGATATTCAATAAGAGTACCTTTTTTATGTAGAAAACCCTAAATTTTCAAATTCTAAAATTGAATTTTAAAAATAGAATCACACAAAAATTTTGGGGCTAAAATGACCTGAGTCCGTCGCTGTTACATACGCTTCCAAACAAAACTGTCTAAAACTGTTAATATTTTTAAATCCAGCATAAAAAATTAGGCTAGAATACCAAATTTTATGTCTTTATCTCGGAAATATTAAGGAAAAACCATCTTCAGGGAAGCCCATTTAAAAGACCGTAGCGCCCTTAGGGGACGTTTGCCGACCTATGTTTATATAAACTTTTCTTCCTATTTTAAGCTCTAAAAACCGCGGTTAGAATATTGTACACTTTTTTCGGGACACCCTGTATAAACAAAAATTTGTTGAAAATTAATAACTGCGTACAATAACGACAAAATCAAGTATAGCCAATGTAAATGCATAAAGAAAACATAAGGCCAGTTGGTACATAAGAGTTTTAACAGATTTCGCTGCTGATCAAGCAGAACAGGTCCTATTTAAATGCTTATACCATTTTTTTAAAACACTCCTTTTTGGATAACAAACACCACTGTTGGATCACAGAGTGCTGAAGAGGTATTATGCGCATTTGGTTTGTATCTAGCGACTCGGCGCTCTCGCACCTGTTGCGGCACCAGTAAGTAGACGTGTTGCGTAGGTATCATTCATATCCTCGTAAATATCCTTTCCGATCGAAAATCATCTACACATCTGACATTTATGCTCGATATTTTATGACGCCTCGGCTACCGGCTCGGGAATATTATTAAAATCGACTCCCTGCTGCGCGAACGATGTTTGTGGTGCATTTTTAATGAGCATACGGAGTTTCAAGAGAGCGCGTTTTATATCCGGTTGTGCGGGTTGCATACTTTAGGGCTGGTGACGTCATTGTCATATTTTTGATTATCCTGCGCGAGCCAATCAGAAATGGGGTGAATGTTTTTTTCTTGTCCTCAATAATCAGCTTCTCATTATTCCCTTGCCAAACATAAGTTGTTTATAAAGTAATATATTCAGAGTTGGCATTGAAATGTGAGATTTTCTATCCGATTACATCACCAATTAAAAATCGCTTACGATTTTCAAAAGCTTGTTGAAAACAAATTCACGAATACGTGCCTGTTAAGCCATAGTTAATATTATTGAAATGCAAAATACGCGCATCGGTTTAGATATGACGGATATGAAATGTGTTTACAGTATATTCAGATAAGAGATAGACCGGATGTAAACAAAAGGTTCGGGTGATTTTCACGCTAACGCCGCCGTCTCGACGTAAAACAGGAGCCCTCATTGGTCAATTCGCAATTAAATGCCTATGCCGAGCGGCAGAGCAGTCGTATCAAGGCAGAGTCACATTCAGGTTCAGACGTGTTACGTATGTCGTGTGCATCATTGCAATTTGATATTTCTTTGGACGTTTTCGTTTGTTATCTTATTAAGTTGTTGAGTTTGTCGTTGTTATTGTTATACCTTGTTATTGATTGTTATTGTTATCAACTGCTTGCGCAAAATACCCAGTAGTACAGATACTGCCGATGAAGTTGTAAACTCCTGTAGTCCACCTAGGAAACGCTCTAACAAAAGACACCTGAGTGCAGAAATGAAAGAGGTCATTTTGAATATATATAAGATCGAGCGCGAGGAGAACGAGGCATCAACCATCAAAGAAATTGTTGTGAAGGTTTCTCACAAAGTTGGGGTGTGTCGCGCATCAGTGTTTAATGTGTTAAGACAATACAAAAAAAATCACTCCTTTTCTGAGCCAATGACCAGTAAACATCGCAAAAGTATTGTTAAATCATTGGATGAAGCTGATAAGCATGCGATTAGGAGGAAAGTGCATGAATTCTTCTTTAGGAATGAAATACCTACTATAGATAAAGTACTGCAGGAGGTAGATGGAGATACAACGTTGCCAAACTTCAAACGATCAACTTTCCATGCGTTACTGAAGCATTTAAATTTCAAATGGAAAAAACGGGGTCGTAATAGTTTACTACTGGATAGAGAAGAAATTGTGCTATGGAGGAGGGATTATTTAACAAAAATTGGGAAATATAGAAATCAAAACAGAAAGATTTATTACCTTGATGAAACGTGGGTAAACGCAGGACATACTACAAGTAAAGTATGGGTTGATGATTCTGTAACTTCATCCAGGAGGGCCTTTCTAGATGGACTGTCCACCGGATTAAAAAATCCAGCAGGTAAATACGAGTAATAGACAACAATCGGATATTTTTCAAACCTTGGGAACAAGGTTCTAAACATTAATTCCAGGGGGCAGATAAAACATATTACAAGTAACAAAACTTTTATAACTTTCGATAAAATGCGTGGATGTTTTATTGTCATTTTCATTTGTTAGAACTTTTTTAAGCCATCTTTTTATGTGTTTTCGATATTTCAATAATTTTTTAATATAATCTTAAAATATGTCGAATATTATAAACTTAAAAAAGTTACTAAGTTTTATATTGTGTACCGTTCCTAATATTTCTAATCATTTTAATTCATACTTTAAGCTTTATAAAGTTGTAATTTGTTAATATTAATATTTGCGCGTATTTCAGGTTCCTGATCATTCATTTTTTAAAGGTTTATAACTTTAAATTAAATTGTGAAGCGCTGAGTAATCATACGACGTTCAATATTCTTTCTTTCAATATGACTAAATAATCCCAATTATAGCAATCTGATACTCATGTATCAATGTTTTTTCGCTGAATGTGATGAAAACATTTGAAAAAGGTTCGCTTATTGAAATAAATCTACACCACTTGTTGACGGTCTGTGGTGCTTTGAGTCTAAGAAAACTGGAGATTACCACGAGGAAATGAATGGCGAATCGTTTGAACAGTGGTTTTCAAAAATTTTACCGAACTTAGAGGAAAACGCAGTAATTGTGTTGGATAATGAATGCGCCTTATCATTCTCGAAGAATGGAGAAGGTCCCAACAACGGCTTCAAGGAAAGTTGATGTTCAAAATTGGCTCCGCTCGAAAAATATCAACTTTGAAGAAGCAATGCTGAAAGTACAATTAATAAGAATTGTCAAGGATCACAAGGCGGAATATCAAAAATACGCCATTGACGAAATGGCAGCAAGTCAAAATAAAACTGTGCTCCGTTTACCTCCATACCATTGCGAGCTCAATCCCATTGAGCTCATATGGGCAGAGGTTAAAAATTATATAGCTAAGCACAATACAACTTTTAAATTTTGTGACCTCAAAGGACTTTTCAAAGAAGCACTAGAATTAATAACAGCGCAAAAATGGGAAAACTGTATTAAGCACGTGAAAGACAAAGTTGAAAAGAGAATGTGGGAACTGGACAATATTTTAGAGGAAAAAGTCGAGCCATTCATTATTGACGTTGGTGCTTCAGGCAGTAGCGATGATGAAAGCTCATCAAGCTCATCTTTCCAATAAAAGATGTCGTTCATCAAATTCGGTAAGTTATAAGTAATTATAAAGCTACTGTATTTTTTAATTAATTATTGACATTTTTGAACCCATTTTGGCAAAACCTATTCAAGAATCTACTTTCTGACAATGTTCAACCATGCACATTTTTTTACGTTTTGAACGTTTTAATTTGGTTACATATTTACCTAGAAATCAAAAAATATACTAATCAATATTCTAAAAGCAATTTTAAGAGATATACGATTATTTTTAATTTAGGCTAATTTAAACGCCATTTTGAGATTATATTCGACTGTATTTCACCAAACATCAGGTGGCATCCGAAGCTGGAAATCGAAGCGAAAATTTTGAAACCCTTATGTATATTTACATCATTATATATTTCTTACCCCACCCCCACATGATCCTATATCCATCACCAATCGTATACACATCGAATTGTGCTAATTTACTACAAAGTTACGCAAAGCAGCATCTACTATGTAAAATATGTACTGCGTGACTCTTAATACGTCCCTGCCGAATGTTACAGCGTTCGATGGTCACGTGGTCTTGTTTATGTCCGGTCTATCTCTTATCTGAATATACTGTAGAAACCTGCAACATCGTCTCAGTTTCAGCTTTTTTTCTTGCTACGGCGAGGAAGAATTTTTTATTATGTTTTTTGGATGTTATATGACATATACAGGGTGGCCAACTAAGAATGCGAGGTACTGTATCTAGGAACCTATCAATCGTAGAGGCTTGCGGCAAAAAAATTCTTACTAAAGCGGTCAAGAGAAAAACATGGAAAATATTGTCGAGTTTCTGAAAAGGCCGTAACTGCAATGTTGAATCTAAAAAAGTGATGTTTCTGTTAATTTCGATATATCAACGTAACAAAAAATATATGACCTTTAAAGTAGAGGATAATTCGAACGTTTTTTGTTTGACAATTTTTGCTGTAGCTCTAAAAATAAAATGGTGGGGTCATTCAAAGGTTTCTGTAAAAAACACCCTGTATCTTCGATACGGCTACAGCGATTTTAGCAAACTTAAGCTAGATGGAAAGAGCTATTTTTGGGCTACAAATGTTATGATATGTAATGTTTTTTCGGTTTCACAAATGTTATGATATTTGATGTTTTTTTAGTTTCACATATGGCCGCTATAGAGCTTTCTTCGACATTCCGATAGATATCAATCAAATCAAATGCATTGCTATGAAAAAGTAGCTAAATGATGCCTAAACAAGCTCACGAAAACCGCATCCTGATATCTTGGTCCTAACCTAAGATTTAGGCCAAAGAAATTTTTATACGGAAATCCTTTGAGTTTTAATTTTTTAAAACAAATTTGTCTGGAATTATTTTTTCGTCTCCGAAAGTGCATTCAACACTTTGACCCTCTAAGTGCCATTTTCTTCGTTATCTGAACGGTGAGACTCAAAGTTGAAACACCCGGTATATTTAAACGCTCTTCTTGAACCCCCGCTGCGAAAATGACGTCTGTGCTGCATTTTTAATTAAGGCTGGACATACGAAATTTTAATTCCTTATTAGAGCAAGCGGCGCGGTCTTTTTCCGTAAGCTTTTTCATTTTTCAACGTGAAATTATACGCTTGGTAGCGCGGAAGAATGTTAATTTCGAAATTTACATTAAATTTATGACAGTTGTCATTTACGGGGATTGAGACGCTGCTTGATATTATTATTTACATGAAATAACAGGGCTCGTTCAGTTTCTGTGTTGATTGTAATGACGGGGATTTTGTTACTGAAATAGACCTTTTGATGCACATAAAGATACGCCTTCATTTGTTCTGTTTATGAAATACAGGGTGTTAATTAAATTTGCATCATAAATTCATTGAGTAATTTGAGTCCACACATCCCACACATGTTTCACTCGGGGAGTTTTGAAATGCAATAATCAGCTGTATTCGAATAATGTCTAATATAAATATAACCTAGAATGTGTACTCGTGAAAAAAGAAAAATATGGCAAATTTGTAGTTTTTTTGCAGGTTTTAGGTTTGCTGGTAGCTTTAACGCATATATTTGGGAATTTCTTAATCGCTGTGAATATAGTGTGGATGTTTGTTCAGTTCTCTCTTGAGTATATTTTCCATGACTTTATGGTAGGTTTCGGGAGGAATATTTTCAATCGCTTCCGTAATATCGTTCTTCAACTGGTCATGATCGACTGTACAACCTTGCATCTTGCAGACGGTCGAAGCCCAACTCAGGCTTAATGGCAACATTCGCAATGAACAAGGTGAGAAAGCAATACCTTGAAAAAGTATCTGCCTTCGTCTGCTACAGAAGATGTATAAAAGAATTTGTCAATCCTGGCGGTCCTAATAAGGATAATGGAAGACTGTTATCAAATGATTGCATTTACATCGGTTCTTGAAACGTGTGCGAAGTTTCAAATTAATCAAACTTCTGGAAATTATGCTCAAAGATTCCATTTCATACATACATACAGGCCAAGCCAATAAAAGCGTGTTGAAAATCGTTTCCTTACCGATGGTCCCTGAGATGGTCCTGCCTCCTGAACGCCTTCCCGCAAATATCGCACGAGTACGGTCTCTCGTCGGTGTGCGTCCTCTCGTGTATCAACAGGTTGTAGCTCTTGGTGAACTGCCGGTTGCAGAATTTGCAAATGAACTGCTTCTTGGGGCGCGACGCGCGTCCCGGGGCCCTTAGCAGACGCCTGTCGAGATGTGCGTGCATTTGGGGGGGTCCGGCGGGGAACAGTGCCCCTGCCGCGCCGGCTGGGAACGTAAAGGAAGCCGCGGGGTTCGCTGGAGAACCGGGGAGGAAACCGGAGTACGAGTGAGCCTGAAAAATGCAAAACATCGTTTAGGATACAAGTATCTAATTAATCGTTCACTTATTGTTTGTAAGTTTTTCTGAAAAACCTGTTTCGTTTATTTTTCAAAAAGTTCATCTAAATCATCGAAATGGTATCTAAATCTCGTCTCCTGTAATATTATTACAAATTTGTTCTCACTATTGACTGCAACGCACCACTAACATCAAAGAAACAAACCTGTGATCCGGCTTGCGCGTCCAACATGGCGGGCGGGGGCCCAGGTCTGTGGGGCAGCATCAGGGCAGCTGCATGAGCGGCAGCTACGCAAGCTGCTTCCTCTCGAAGCTGCAGCTCTTTGCGTTTGTCGGCCATCATCGCCATCAGGTCGAAACCGCTAGAGGAGGACTTTCTGCTGAAGCTGGAACAATGGGGAAAATATAAGAAAGCGAAAGCGATGTACAACATCGACTACATATAATTTGTCTTTTTAGTTTTATGGTTGGTTAAAGTTCTTTTTCGGTAGAAAAATTTAGAAATATCTGGATTAGTTTAGGTAGATAAAGTCTCATCTGTATCAGACGCAAACTCAGTCCTATACACGTCACTGTTCCCGTGTTTTTTCAAAATACTTCATGCCCCATCTAGCGGCGTTCAAGTGAAAGGTATCTTTTCGTTGCACCACGTCGCCTCGTAGGCAGTTACCACGGTACCACCGTGTAAGAACAGCAGCCTGTATACGATTTTTCGGATGAGCGATAAGAGATAGGCTGCTACATCCTATCCAAATCCATGATACACGCAGCGATTCTACTTTTCATATATTTTGACAATATTCACCTTTGCCCAGAAGTGCTGGCACCATCGCCTCCTTTGCCCTCGCTGCGATCTCTATTTTCCCGCATCAGTTCCTGACCCAAGAGAGGATGGATTTCTCCCGGGTACAACATGTGCACGTTTCGAGATGGTACCACCGGAACGAAAGCTGAGCTTTCCCTGTGATGACTCATTGCGCTTTGTAAAGGTGGGATCTGGAACAAAATAAAAGAAAATATGGTTAGACGATGTCGCAAAAATAATTAGGCATTTGGGAACTATTGACCTTTTGGTCTTTAATCGAAAAGACTTGTTTGTCTAAGCACTGGTGGTATTAAGAAAAAACGGCGACAAGATTACTTATTTCGTATGACTTTTTGCTGTTACCACCAGGATCTGTGAAAAGATCTGAACTGAATTCAGTTCAGTATAAATGTAGCGTTTTATGAACATTTTATGTCAGTTTGGCAACGCCGCCTCGGTAAATGCAGGGTCGAAACGCGCAGGTTCACGGCAGAATGTCGGGTCATCTATGAGCGAATCGTCAAACCAAGGACGGATCCCAATTAGATCGCTGTTTTTTGTCGTTCGCAAAGTTTTGTTTACTTCATCTACCCTTACAGCTAATGATGTTATAGAATTAATATAATTGAATTCGGATCTGGTGCATAAGATATGGGACAATCTGCGTACGCCCTTCTATCATTACATCGTCCCGAGTCGTCGACGACCCTGGTGCGCTGAGGTACAACGTCGCGGCGTTGCTGAATTCAGATCAGACCCTCCGTAGGTGTTTCTTGATAGCTGGTATTGCTGGAGTCACAAACTTTAATACTATGCGAAATATGTGGGTAATTCTACTGGGATCACGGATTTCTTAATAGTAAAAGGCGTAACCCTTTATGAGAATAAATGCACTTATAACAATTTAAGAGTCGTGCCCGTAAGTCTCCAGCGCCCACAAGGAGGAGTTATCGCCCACTTTGAGAAAGACTGGTTCAAATGAAAGCAAAAACGCACCCTCCCTAACGACTACTTTTTACATCGTTACTATGTGGCAAATTTTACAGCCGTTCTTACATAATGCCATGCAAATCATGCTAAAGTATCAACATTAACACGTTAAAATTAAATTGATAATCGACGCCGAAGCAATATCTGTAACATCTGTCGACATGTGAACGGCTTCCGTAAAGATACAAGTCAGATAATGAAATTAATGGAATTAATAAACGTGATAAAGACGTGGTTGGTAATGATATGGCAGCTGTTGCATAAACACAGGGTGACTAGAAAAAACAGTGGCAGAAGAAATGGAAGGTGCATCGAAAAATATACGTAAAGTTAGCGAAATGTCAAGGGCATTCTAGTCCATTTCACTAAAACGAACTAGTTCTAGGAGTTAGTTACGTTATAATGCCAGATAACGCGTTAGTTAGTAGGTTAGTAATCGCGCGGTTCTTCCAACACATGCCAGCAAGATGGGATGAAGAGTCATTGGAACGTTTTCGATAACTTTAGATAAAGCTTTGCGATATAGTATTTTCAGAAACAAAGCATTACCTCTGTTTACTTAAAACACCATCTTTTGATCACATGCTTGACTTTAAAACACCCTCTATAATAACGAAGACTTACTTGATGATGATATGACAGCTGCTGCTGGGCGGCAGAGTTGTCGTAACGTCCACCAGATGGCGACCGGCCTGTGCTGCTTCCGGGGGAGGGGAGGGGGAAATCGCGACGCGATAACGCCAGAGGGCGATCTTCGCTCGATGACGTGGTGACAGTCGGCGGCGTTGCCGCCACTGTTTCGGGCATCTTTTATCTGAAAACAAGAAGAAAATATAAAAAAATTGGATCAAAGCAAACGCACAATAAAAATGGTATAGGTATCTTTTTCGAGAAAATGCCCAAACCTTTGTTGTACTTGGAAATTTACATACAATTTGCATCGTCGCTTTTCCGATTTTTGAGCTGCGTAAGGTTAATACAACGTGGAAAAGCCTCCTCACGAAAGTGGTGAGGCACTGCGAAAATGTTTGCATTTCTATGATGTGGCTTTAAGGGTGAGTGAATATATTTATTTTTTGAAATAAAGCCTTTGATATAGCTTTGAACATAACCTCTCATTTGAAAGGACAACCTTTTATGGATCGTTTATGGAGCATCTCTACCAAGAGTCCAACAGTAGTCTGCAAGCATGGAAGGATTCCACTTTCCCTGGTACCTATTTTCCATTGTTGAAACATCCTGATGAAAACGTTCGCCGTGCTCATCACTTACGGCTCCGCAATTGTCAGGAAAAAAGTCCAGGTGTGAGTGTAGGAAATGTATCTTAAGAGACATATTACAGCCCATCTTTTGATACGGTGACAGCATATTTTTGACAAGGGTTTTATAGTTGTCAGCTTTTCTATTTCCCAAGAAATTAGTGACCACCAGATGGAAATCATCCCAAGCAGTTTTTTCAATACCTGTTAAAGTGTTTTCAAACTGTGTATCTTTCAAAATATTTCGAATCTGTGGCCCAACAAAAATACCTTCTTTAACCTTTGCCTCACTTAGTCTTGGAAATTTCTGACGCAGGTATTGAAAAGCTGACCCATCTCTATCTAATGCCTTGACAAAGTTTTTCATGAGGCCCAACTTGAAATGCAGTGGTGGTAATAAATTTTTTTTTCGAATCTACTAATGGCATATGCTGTATATTTTTTTGACCTGGCTCTAGGAATTGACGAACAGGCCAGTTTTGTCTGGTGTAATGAAGTGCCTTTGCCCGACTGTCCCATCCACACAAAAAACAGCAAAACTTTGTGTAGCCTAGCTGCAGCCCAAGTAAAAGTGCAACAACTTTCAAATCGCCACAAATATGCCATTGGTGCTCATCGTATTTTATGCATGTCAATAGGTACTTCATATTGTCATATGATTCTTTCATGTGAACTGCATACCCTACAGGAAGAGATGGTAAAATATTTCCAATATGCAATAACACTGCCTTTAAACTCAATGTTGAACTGTCTATAAACAATCTCCATTCTTCTGGGTTATAGTTTATATTTAAAGCCGCCAGTAAGCCGTTAATGTTACTGCAGAAAACCAAGTTATTCTCCATATTGAAAAATGGTTCTAAGTCTTTGTGGCGTTTACGAAAAACACATACCGAAACATCGTCTTCTAACAAGTTCCACTGCTGCAGTCTTGATCCAAGTAACTCTGCCTTACATTTTGGAAGTTCTAAATCTCTTACAAGATCATTTAATTCTGACTGTGTTATTTTGTGCGGTTGGTGGCATGACGTGCTCGGTATAAAATCAAGATCTCTTGACGTTGATGGCATATCTTCTTCCTGACGAATCACTCGATCGCCATGATCTGATTCGTTTTCTGATTCGCAAGTGTAGGATTCTGGGGGTTTTGGAATAGGATTTTCGTCACTGTGAGGCACAGGTCTCATCGCAGATGGTATGTTTGTGTAGTTAATAACTGATTTTTTTTCTTGGACATACCTGTGGCTTGTCCAACACAAGGTACCATGCAAAAGTAACAATCATTAATATGATTTGTAGGCTCTCTCCAAACCATTGGGACAGCAAAGCGCGTAGACCGTTTTTTGCCATTTAACCAGCTCCTCAGACTTGAAGCACATGTATTACAGCAGATGTGGGGTGCCCACTGTTTGTCTTGATCACCTAGTTTACAACCGAAATAAAGCTGATATGCCTTTGTTATCAGTGGAGTAATAGACCGTCTCTGAGACGCAAAAGTCACATCACCACACACGTAACAAAACTGATCTGGATTGTTTACACACTTTCGAGACATCTTGCATGAACGCTGTCAGCCAACTGAGGAAAAAATGGCTAATATAAAACAATATATAATGTACACGTATGTATAACGTAACACAATCATGCCGATAACATCATCTTTCCTTGCCGAATATAAAAATGTAGCACGTGCATTCTTGTGAATTTCAGTATATTAACACTGTCACAGCAGGAACACATATAATTACCGTATCTCTAAAACTTGAACTAATATTGAAAAAATAAGTTTCATTCCGGTTTTAGCACATTAAAAATAGTAATATTTTGTTAATTTTATTTAGGATATTTTTTGGCTGTTGATCAGTGTAATTTATTTTGCTAGATTATCCCAGGACCATCGAGGAAAATACGGACCTGTACAATCTCGTTTTTGTTCATGTTGTGTTTTGTTTGGGCGTAAATGAATTACGAATGGGGTATAGTACATTTTGTCGTTTTTTTGACATCATATATATTTTTTACGTTATAATCTTGCCGTATTAAAATCAATGCCAGACCTGCATGTTTCACGAATTGTCTGGAAACGTTACTCGTTCCATCTCAATGTAGCTTAAAAAGTTGAGTATCATCTCCGCATCTAGCGTCACCTGTGAATCCCGACAGGTACGCGAGATCCAGTTTTTGTTTACATTGACTGTTTATCTTTCTATTATAGAAACCACGGTGTTTGCTTTCGCATTCTTCGAACGGCTAGCGGCTAAGCGGCCAACTTTGTTTGCTTTGAAGATGGTTTTCCTAGAGAGTCGAAAGTCGAAAGGATGGTACTGTGTTCGTTTCTTAACGGGTATTATATCCGTTTTGAATAAGACGATGTACATTGACGTTCTTTAGACTTAAATTAATAGCATTAGATTTTAGTGACGTGCTTTCTAGTTTATTTCCGTGCACAACTTGAAAAGCTGTATACATACATCTAGAAACCAAAATTGACGTATCGGAGAGTTTTTCCCAAAATATACGAGGAGAGTCACAAATATGGGTGCGACCTTATCGTTGGGCCACCCTGTACAAATAAATACGTAGCGTTCACTTAAACGAACTGGTTCTAGAAAAGGTGGTAGAAAATAGCAAAAGTATGACCCAGATTATTTGAGATGGTCACAAAACGTTTGTGCCTTATAGCGACATCTTTGAGGAAGGAATGTATGAAAGGCGAATGCAGTTCCAGAAATAATATTTTTGAATGGAAATTTGTAGCTAATTCACATTTTAATATTGTTTTAATTTCTTTAGCATCAATGAGTGATATGTTGTATAAAAGCTATCTAATTCTTCGGTATCTACAAAAGCAGGCCATACTATGCAGCCTAAGGAGTATTTTTGGTTGAATATGGCTCGTAATTATTTTCTTAGAGAGTAACAAGGTTATTTATCTGAACTCACGTTCCCATAATTGATTCAGCCATCCAACTTGTAAATCTTTTTTAAGGCATATAAATACGACTAATTCTCTTTTAAGATATATACTCATTTTGCCCATATTTTGAACTAGTTGACATTTTCAAAATGTACCTGTTACTTTAACAGCAATTTACCTAATAGATATTGTAAAGGTTTATCGTTAATATTATAACACAATTAATGGAGATTTATGTAAAATTGTATTTATCGTCTTGTTCTGTGGGAAACCCACGCTACTTAGATATGCATTGGCTTTGAGGTAATTAATACGCTACAATTAACAGAATAGTGTCGCGGATGTAGTGATTAAGATTGAAATTATCATATCTGTAAGCTGTCATATAATACTGGTACCAAGGATTTCTCAAGAGATCGGACTGTATATATGTATGCAGATATCTGACTGTTTATATAGGAATGTGCAACAATTATATTATTTACTGCAACCACGGAAAAAGGAATACAGAAAATACAAACCGGGAAAAATGAGAAGGATGTAACGTTTGAATAATTTTTATTCTGTTTGAGGATCTCCCAAGATTCGTTTTAAATTTCGCCTCAAAATAAGTTTTCATAACATACAAGAATCAGATTAGCTGTTTCTTGATTCATTTTTGTTTATTGCTTTCTTTCCGCCAATCAACTGATTTTGACCAAAAATAAAAGACGTATATACTGGCAGCAAAAAGCCAGTTCCAATGACTGTTGAAAAATATAATATACAGGGTGTTTCAGTTTATTGTTGCATAATTTTAAGATTCGATAGAACTTTTAAAATTAATGCATAAAGTCTATGTAAACATGGGTCGAAAAATGCGTGGCTTCCGAAATAAATTTACTTTCTAAAATAGTTTTTTTTTTCGAACAATATTTGATGTATAATAGTGAAAATTGGTATACGAGGGTTTTTTGGTACGACAAAACGAACCATGGGCATAGTTTTACTGTAGCCGCTAGAGGGCGCTCTCTACTGTACCTGTAGTGTATTAAAATGACCGAAATTTTTTTCCTAATGCAATTTTTTGCTTTTTGAATAAAAAAACTGATTCTTCGCACTTTTCAATATAAAAAAGCTCTCTTGTGAATTTTCGTTATAGTTAGCCGTTTTTGAGATATTTCGATTTTTAAGGTTCGATGCATTTTTAATTATTTATGATAAAATAACATTAAAAAGTCGTATCTCGATAATTTTTAGAAGTAGGCTGTGCCTGCAAATATTTTTAAAATTGAAAGCAGAATAAGGTTAAACGTCAATTAGTTGACAGATAGTTTTGTTGTCTGTTGAAACCTGAAACGTTTTTTTGCAATTGTGAATGCACGAAATTTAGTTTCTTTTACCTTTTTTTTTGTAATTTTTATAAAAATGCCATTTTTATTCTCCAATCAAGAGTTAGCGGATATTCATTTTGTGTATGGCTTTGTAAATGGAAACGCAGCAGAAGCAGCCAGAGAATACGCACGAAGATTTCCAAACAGACGATATCCAACTCGCTCAGTATTTGTAAGAGTGCATCGCCAAATAATTGAAAATGGTTTTGGAAATCTCCAAAGGGATCAAAACATAAATGTTCGTCAGCGCAGATTTACCCGTATGATTCTGCGTGAGTTTGATAGAGATCCGGAACCACAAGAGATATGCTAATAGACAGAGTCAGGAATGCATGTGATGAAATAAGGCCTTATTTGAATAAGGTATATGGTATACCACGTTCGATCATTCGTAGATGTGAATTGTGTATTGAACAATTGGGTTTACATTTCGAGCAACTACTTTAGATTTTGTATGTTTGTCCTAACTATCCAATAGCATTTTAGTTGTAAATAATTGATTTAATTTGTTAAAAATAATATTGGAAAATTAAACAAATTAATATTCTGTTTTTTGTGTTTATTTGGAGTTAGGAATTATTGCTGTGTTTAAAAACACAATCTAAACGATCATCTTAATTACTTGTAATGCCCAAATCGAAAATGTAAAAAAAAAATATTATTTTCCCATAAATAATTAAAAATGCATCGAACCTTAAAAATCAAAATATCTGAAAAACGTCTAACTATAACGAAAATTCACAAGAGAGCTTTTTTATGTTGAAAAGTGCGATGAATCAGTTTTTTTATTCAAAAAGCAAAAAATTGCAATAAGAAAAAATTTTCGGTCATTTTAATACACTACAGGTACAGTAGAGAGCGCCCTCTAGCGGCTACAGTAAAACTATGCTCATGGTTCGTTTTGTCATACCAAAAAACCCTTGTATACCAATTTTCACTGTTATACATCAAATATTGTTCGAAATATTCAAAAAAAAACTATTTTAGAAAGTAAATTTACACACCCTGTATTTCGAAAGCCACGCATTTTTCGACCCATGTTTATATAGACTTTATGCATTAATTTTAAAAGTTCAATAAACTGAAGCACCCTGTATAATTAGGTATATCGAAGCATAAATTTTCAAGGTTTTCTTGATGGTTTATTTTTTTTCTACGCGAGACCCTGAAACGAACCCGCAGAAATAACACCGTTTCTCGGTTTCTTTCATGCACATAAGCATTTGCATAATTTATTAGATTTGCATTCTACTATTCGCCAAAACGAGATACCTGCTTGATTTATCAGGTATATCTAGCAAATGTCATGTCGGTACAACCACATACGCAATTATTGTATTGTACGGTGTATAGACACACATTATAACATTTATACAGGGTGCCAATAAACGTGTATCGATACATTTCACGAGTATCGATACTTCCTAAAACGATACATATCGATACTTTTCGTGGATCTAAACATCTCTAATCTTGACAGCTTGTCGTTCTTGTCAACTGGGCTGCGGGGTGCGGTGTTGCCTTTACTATCTTACGTTTTGCTGAAATCTTATGACAAATAAAAGCTTCAAATGAAATATTGACGAATATGAACGGATAGGATATAAATTCATATTGCAAATTTCAGATTGTCTATGCATGGACGTGAACCGGATTTTTCGATATTTTTACCGATAGACGTAGATTTGGGTTGCCTAAGATTACGAACGCACATCCTCATCCCTTACTGCGCTTGCCCTGAGTTGATTTTTGTGCATATAAAAGGTACAGATTGGTGGATTACCGTCATTACCTCATCTCCGGACAAGCGATAAAGAAACCGAAATCTGCCTGTTTACAAAATAAATATTTAATTAAAATGAGAGGTGTGTTCATGAAACAGAAAAATATTCACAATCCTATAAGCAAGAATCGAAAAAGGAGTTTGCAGAATGGTTGCAAAGTACTTTGAAAGAGCGGCCAGTATGCACATTGTAGAAGTTGTAATATAGAACTATGCCCTCAAAAAACGTGTTGTGTGTGCGTCCAATACAATAACAGACGTTTTTCATGACTCAAAGGTCCTTGATCTTGGGACGGCATTTAACTTATACCGAATTCAACGGCACTATTTACCGATTCCGTTTTTTTTACCGGTTCGGCAACACTGCAGATGTGCAGATCTCTTTGAAAGCAATTGCTATCCCAGACTTGCTATAATAATAGAAATAACAGGAATTAAAACAAGAAAGATTGTTATTCAAATCAAGTTGGGTACTTTATTTTGAAGGTTCATTTGTACCATTTATGTATGAAAAATAAAATCGCTCAAATGTTCACCACGACTGCATTTACAGACGTCCACGCGATAGTCGAAATTTTCAATGACATTTTGCAACATGGTCGGTTCTATGGCATTTATCTCGGCAATGATGTTGTTTTTGAGTTCCTGTAGGGTGGCTGGTTTGTTGACGTAGACTTTGCTTTTCAAATATCCCCATAAAAAGAAGTCCAAGGGAGTCAAATCGCACGATCTTGGTGGCCATGGCACATTTCCTCTGCGCGAAATCACGCGATCACCGAAGAAGGACTGCAATCGATGGATATTGACGTTGGTTGTGTGGCATGTTGCACCGTCTTGTTGGAAATAAACATCGTCCATATCCATTCCTTCAAGTTGCGGCAAAAAATAGTCCTCTATCATCACGTGATATCGCTCAGAATTGACGGTAACGGCGTCCCCGGCCGCATTTTCGAAAAAGTAAGGTCCGATGATGCCTTTTGACCACACAGTCACTTTTTGAGGATGCATCGGCTGCTCACGGGGAGTTTTGCTTGTTTACCGTCCCATTCAAAGTGAAATGCGCTTCGTCGCTGAACATGATTTATTGATGAAAAATTGGCATCAATTTGGCGGTGTTCAAGGAGCCAATCTGAGAACGTTCGGCGCGAAAAATGGTCGGCCCGACGCAGCTCTTGCGTCAATTGGATCTTGTAGGCGTGTACATTCAAATCCCTGTGGAGAATGCGGAGCAAACTGGTTCTCGAAATGCCCAATTCTTGGGATCGACGCGTTGTTGATTGTTTCGGATCGTCTCTCACACTCTCCTTCACAACAGCAATATTTTCCGGTGTGCGAACGCTCCTTGGCCGGCCAGAGCCTGGCAGATTTGCCACAGAACCTGTTGCCTCGAATTTACGCACCGGACGATCGATGGTTGTTTCGTTTGGGCGGTTGTTGCGACCGAAATGTTCACGAAGCGCGCGAAACGTGTTTTTTATTTTTGCACCATTTTTGTAGTGCTCTTGAATAACTTTAATGCGGTCTTCAATCGAATACGACTCCATAGCGATCAATGGTAAACATTCAACTAACAAAATGACATGTCGGTGACAGAAAACAAAGATGGCGTCTATGTCAAATTGACGTTTACTTTCCTGCGTCCCTATTGGACAACCCTATATAACAATGTTTGGAGATATATCTTCATAAATAGGTACTTTTGATTCTGACTTATAATATCTAGACGATGAATAATAGGTGGATGCGGATACTTTTACAAATATCGATGTTTTAGGACCCAGAAATGCAGAATGTGCTGTTTGTTTACATTTGGTGTGGATTTCTAGGTCATAAATTTTCAAAAATTTTTTTTGATGTAACATAAGATGATGAAACGTTTTATATCCTTTTTTTTTGCAGAATAACAAAAATCGATACATTTCTACAGGTACGTATTATGTACAACACCCTGTACGTGATATACAGACAAAACTATATTGCCATGCATGGACAGTCATCAAAAACAGTGAAAAAATCCTACTAAATATAATAGCTAGAAAATTGACCTGTTATTTGTCTCATTTTCATTGGTCCATTTAAATAACTGACCGTCTTTTGCAAAAATTTGAAATTCTGTTAAATATAAAAAAAATCAATGTTTTTGGCAGAGTTGCTAAAAAATTGTGCTATAGTTTATGCAGGAGTGGGGGGAGTTTTCACCTTTCGGTTTTTTTTTAAAAGTCAAATATTAGGACGCCTAGTAAAACACAAGTGTTCTGACTATCGGTACCTGGAATATCTTAAAAAATGTGTTTGACGTATTACTTACTTTAAGACACGTAGGTGAGTAGGTGTAGCTATTCATTTTCTTTTTCAGAAACTGGGCGAGCTATTATTGTAGTTAAAAATTGTAGTCAATTACGTTGTCCATTAAAAGGATGTATCTGTTGGGCAATACGTCAAAGACGACATTTTTCTTGCATTCCAGAACAATTTAGGATATTTGATTGCGGCAATATTGTGGTAGGAGATACGGGCGAGCAGGTTACTTTTTAAGGGCAGGTTGCATACAGGGTGTTCCAATATCATGTGGACGTAGAAGTAGCATGTAATGGGTTGTCCAATAGGGACGCAGGAAAGTAAACGTCAATTTGACATAGACGTCATCTTTGTTTTCTGTCACCGACGTGTCATTTTGTTAGTTGAATGTTTACCATTGATCGCTATGGAGTCGTATTCGATTGAAGACCGCATTAAAGTTAAAAAATGGTGCAAAAATAAAAAACACGTTTCGCGCGCTTCGTGAACATTTCGGTCGCAACAACCGCCCAAACGAAACAACCGTCGGTCGTCCGGTGCGTAAATTCGAGGCAACAGGTTCTGTGGCAAATCTGCCAGGCTCTGGCCGGCCAAGGAGCGTTCGCACACCGGAAAATATTGCTGTTGTGAAGGAGAGTGTGAGAGACGATCCGAAACAATTAACAACGCGTCGATCCCAAGAATTGGGCATTTCGAGAACCAGTTTGCTCCGCATTCTCCACAAGGATTTGAATGTACACGCCTACAAGATCCAATTGACGCAAGAGCTGCGTCGGGCCGACCATTTTTCGCGCCGAACGTTCTCAGATTGGCTCCTTGAACACCGCCAAATTGATGCCAATTTTTCATCAAAAATCATGTTCAGCGACGAAGCGCATTTCACTTTGAATGGGACGGTAAACAAGCAAAACTGCCGCATCTGGGCGAACGAAAATCCCCGTGAGTATCAAGAGCAGCCGATGCATCCTCAAAAAGTGACTGTGTGGTGCGCATTGTGGTCAAAATGCATCATCGGACCTTACTTTTTCGAAAATGCGGCCGGGGACGCCGTTACCGTCAATTCTGAGCGATATCACGTGATGATAGAGGACTATTTTTTGCCGCAACTTGAAGGAATGGATATGGACGATGTTTATTTCCAACAAGACGGTGCAACATGCCACACAACCAACGTCAATATCCATCGATTGCAGTCGTTCTTCGGTGATCGCGTGATTTCGCGCAGAGGAAATGTGCTATGGCCACCAAGATCGTGCGATTTGACTCCCTTGGACTTTATGGGGGATATTTGAAAAGCAAAATCTACGTCAACAAACCAGCCACCCTCCAAGAACTCAAAAACAACATCATTGCCGAGATAAATGCCATAGAACCGATCATGTTGCAAAATGTCATTGAAAATTTCGACCATCGCGTGGACGTCTATAAATCCAGTCGTGGTGAACATTTGAGCGATATTATTTCTCATACATAAATGGTATAAATGAACCTTCAAAATAAAGTACCCAATTTGATTTGAATATCAATCCTTCTTGTTTTAATATGCGTTTACTTTCCTGCGTCCGCGGAATATTGGGACACCCTGCAGAATACCGAATAACGAACACCCTGTATACGGTACCAAGTCGGCGTACAGCCACGCTTTTATAACCAATACGAAGTGTCACGGCGTTCAGCACATTGCGGCGTCATTTAATACACCTGAATAGCAAATTTGCATATCTAGGTGGCTACTTACTGTTAGAATCGGCGTAGGATGCTTTACGAAGCGGATGTCGGCAATTTTTCATTTTGAGACGTTGTCTAGGCGATTGGAAAGGAGCGTGAAAAAATTCGCACGGAATCGTTGGTAGCTTTAAAGGTTGACTCGAATACGAGACAGATGTTCAACGAACCGGGATTCGAATTGGTAATTGTACCAGAGATACTGATGGATTGAAACAGACAAGGAAAAGAATCCATCAGGCTGCAAATGAAATAAGAAGAAAAAGGTTTTCCACTTTTCGGGCTACGCAATCATTAGTTCGTCGAGCGAGACTCAGGGAATTTATTTGAACACTTATTGTAAAGATAGTTTTAAGTATATCCAACTGTATGTTTCTTTTTTAAACAAATTTCAATTTCGTTAGTAGAAAAACTTTATTTCTTTTGTTTTTGCCTAAATGTTAGGTATGTTGCAATAGAAATATGTGTTTATGTAATATTTACCAAATATTAAATTATTTTTTCCCTTACCATGGCTAATTATTCGACAATTCATTTAAAATCGCAGTACATTTGCTATCATGTAACAAATTCTTTAGTTTGATTTTATTCAAAAATGGCACAATTTATCGATATTCAATAAGAGTACCTTTTTCATGAAGAAAAGCCTAAATTTTCAAATTCTAAAATTGAATTTCAAAAATAGAATCACACAAAAGTTTTGGGGCTAAAATAACCTGAGTCCGTCTCTGTTACATACGCTTCCAAACAAAACTGTCTAAAACTGTTAATATTTTTAAATCCAGCATAAAAAACTAGGCCAGCATACCAAATTTTATGTCTTTAGCTCAACACGTTTCGGAAATATTAAGGGAAAACCATCTTCAGGGGAGGCCCTTTGAAAGACCGTAGCGCCCTTAGGGGACGTTTGACGACCTATGTTTATATAAACTTTTCTTCCTATTTTAAGCTCTAGAAACCGGTGGTAGAATATTGCGCACTTTTTTCGAGTATAAGTTTTCTTCTTTTGAATTGCAATAAAATTTGAAGAAATTTGAAAAATCTCAACTTTCATATGTAGGTCGAAATTGGGACACCCTGTATAATGACCAATATTTTTGACATGTGCTCTCAGATGTCGTGTATAACATATCATAAATAGATTTTCCCAAAATGTATTTGTTTATGAGTAATATTCCGTCCACGCATGGACGGGCTACCCTGTATACAAAAAAATATTAGACTTCGTGACATGGGATATTTGAAAGAACAACGAAGACCTGCTCAACCCGAGCGGTTACAAATTGGGGAAGACATTTTAGGAATGGTCTAAGACGACCCAAAAATGAGTACTTATCGTATACTATAATCGTTCTTTTTCGACAATATCTTCAACAAGAGCTGGAGGAGCAGCGAAATTTGTAAACATTGCCAATGAAGGCGAAGCTATAACGAAAAATGAAACAGTTCAGAAGCAGCTTCCCAAGCGTCGGAAGTAAAATGTAGAAGCAGTCAAAAATTTGTTTTGAAGAAAAAATATATAATTGACGTTTTTTCGTTGAACGTTTTTCAACTTAAAGGTCACTTCAAGGTGTAGCAAAAATAGTTTTATGGACAAATGAAGATTCCGAGTCAGCCCACTCTACTTCATTTTTTGGAAGGTGAGTACCCCATTACATCACTGAAAACCGCGACATATCAGACACCTTCAAGCCGCAGCATATGAACAGAATTTATACTTCTACATAGGCAGAAGGTACAGTTAATCCTTTTACCTTTCTCTCGTTAGTCGCGCCCGATTAAAGATGGCTGTCATTAATGAAGATTTACCTCTTTCGATAGACGAATAAAATACTTATATCCCAATAACGTGAGAAACGTGACGTTACAGATATTAAACTTAATGAGTTCTAACACCGAGATATACGAGGCTTGTCCGTAAAATAAGTTCCACGGGCTGCCGCTGGCGCTAAGATCGTTTCTATGCACAGCCAGGCAACAGAGGCAGATTGTTTGGTTCCCCCACTCCAATCCGTCACCAAGCCAGCGTCGCTGCGACGTTTAGTCTTGGCTCAGCAGCCGTCAGCGATGGAGCTTCCTCTTGCGTCTCCCGCCAGCTGCGAGTTGCGGTCTGTTATTCGTTTCCTGGCCGCTAAGAAGAAATCGGCGAAGGAAATTCACGAAGAACTTTGTCAAGTGTATGGAGAAGACTGTATGAGCTGCGGGATGGTGCGCAGATGGGTCAGGGACTTTAAAAATGGCCGAACAGACGTCCACGACGAAGCCCGTGCAGGACGGCCATCGGTTTCCGACGAAACAATTGCCAAAGTCGAAGCGGCAATGCTTGAAGATCGACGGATTACAGTTCGGGAGCTGTGCACAAAGATTCCGGAGGTCAGCAAAACCACAATTGACAAGATTTTGACTGAACATTTAGGCTATTCAAAGGTCTGCGCAAGATGGGTACCAAGAACGCTCACTGCAGACCACCGGCGGCAGCGGGTTGAAGCGGCCCAAGAATTTCTCGCTTTTCACGGAACAACCGAAGAGGAATTTCTGGACTCTATTGTTACTGGTGACGAGACCTGGGTACACTACACCACACCGGAAAGAAAGGAGCAATCGAAGCAGTGGAAGCACTCTTCTTCACCAAGAGCAAAGAAGTTCAAACAAATCCTGTCTGCCGGGAAAATCATGGCTAGCGTTTTTTGGGATCGAAAGGGCGTATTGTTGTGCGAGTTTATGCCTCGCGGGACAACAATCAATGCTGACCGGTACTGTGAGACCTTGAAAAAACTTTGACGTGCCATTCAGAACAAGAGAAGAGGAATGCTGACGAAAGGAGTGCGTGTTCACCATGACAATGCCCGACCGCACACCGCCAATCGAACCACAGCCCTCATCGAAAGATTTGGATGGAAAATGGTGTCTCACCCACCCTACAGCCCAGACTTAGCACCAAGTGACTTCCATCTCTTCCCTGAGTTGAAGAAAAACCTTGGCGGAACCCAATTCCAGACAGATGAAGAGGTGCAAAACGCGGTTGTTAGTTTTCTACACGGAGAGGCGGCAGAGTTCTATGACTCTGGTTTGGAGAAGTGGGTGCCTCGAATGCAGAGATGCATAGAACGCAACGGCGATTATGTAGAAAAATAAAAGAAAGACTGAACTTTCCAAAAATGTATTTTCTTTGCAATTAAACCAATTTTTTGATATGAAAAAAATTTGTGGAACTTATTTTACGGACACGCCTCGTATATGGAATCTAGGTAGTTGAAACATATTCTTAATGCAGGTGTTCAAATATACTGAGTTACAGAAGAAGGTAAACACAGCTAGCGAGGCGTTCTGGACATCCCAGAAGGACCACAGAGCGACAAGACCGCCGGTTAAGTCTCTGAGTAATTTGAATTTCTCTTTATTGATTATAGAGTGCCCATTCCTGGACCAAACCTTTTTTAATGATTTTCTTTTGTCAAATTTTATAGTTTATTGATTGTAGAATTTCTCACGAATTATATCTGTCATTCTCAGCGACTCAATATGGTATGGAAATCTTTCTTCTATCTGAGAAATCTCCTCATAAAATATTGTTGGTCCCTCGTAGACAGATTTGTTTCTGCCCAGTGGCAACCAGCGCGCCACCTTGTGACTTTACACGTACTAGCAGTATAGGGACATTTCGTTCTATCAACATACCTTCTTCAAGGCCATTCATTTAACCATCTTTCAATGTTTACTTTCCTATCAAGATACCTTCTGTTAAAATTTGATTCACTATCAAGTTACCTTCTTTTGAAATGTGATTTACTATCAAGATACCTTCGTTTAATTGCGTACCGACGCGTCGAGCGTCATTTTACTGTTGCTTTTCCGCTGTGTTTTTGGTTATGTGTGGGCGTTTTTTCGTTAACCTCCACATTTTGGGATATTAACGCCCCAAGCACCAGTTTATGGAGTAGTACCACTTTATCTTGTACCTTACGTTTAGTTGTGTTGGTTAGGGTACTACCCCGTCCAATTTGTAATGGGATTTTAACCTCATGCGGTAAGTTCTCTTTTGTATACGTCCTTTAATGCTTGTCCTGAAGAAGTTTGTTCAATATCTGATTCCTTTTAGTGGAAAGCCATTGTGGACAATCACCATTCACACTCCTCCAGGTTTGTTTTGCAGCTGCCTCGTATCTCTTCCCCTTTATAAAAATTAAAATATCATTTTAATTGGGTATTTTATAGATATTGTCACTGCCTTTTGGGCTTATTAGATTACATTGATCATGATTTTGGATTTTGAGCTGCCATAACTTATTTTAGAATAAGGGATCACTTTCTGATGGTATATCACTTGGGTAAATTTTTATCTTTTCTTGACCTTGCAGAAAGAAGAGTAAATTTCTAGTAACAGAGGATGTACATGGATTTCTCTTCAAGTTTTGAGTTTTTCAAATGTGTAGTTCCGTCTCAGACATACAGTAGAAAGTAGATTTTTAAACAGTCTTTTTCTCAGAAATTGCAACTTTGTTAGACTTATCGCGGTACAGTGTGAGAAATATTGTTAGAAGATATAACGTAACTGGTTCAGTTAATATTAAGCCACGATACGTGAAAGAAAGTAATATCACAAATGCCGACCGAATAATAATTATAATAATAATAATAGTATATATATTAATGACTCGACTTCAAAGTCACCCTGTATAAAATGTTTAAATGCAAACACTTGATATATACTAAGTGACATATAAATCCGAACACCCAGTTTAAATGGTTTTATTTTAATAAAAGTTGGTGAATGTATTTATCTTACTGTAAATAACAAGTGAAAAAATGTTCAGCCTTATCAGTTGGACATTCCGGTTTTTATACTGCTTTTTTTTAATTCACTAACGCTCTAAAAATGAATATTTCAGCCGCAGTAAAGAATCAACGTTGGCGGATTTTAGTCCTTGACATCCTTTACGATCGGTTACGATGCCTAGAGTACGGAGACCTGTACGATTTCGTCAAATTAGTGAGTTTGATAGGGGTCGTATAGTGGGACTTCGGGAAGCTGGACTTTCTTTTCGGGCAATTGCAGTTAGAGTGCAAAGAAGTGTAGACACTGTGGTTAGGTGTTGTCAGGCATGGCTTCGAGAAGGCCGTACGCAAAGAGCAAGGAGCACTGGACGCCGCCGTAGAACAACAGACCGTGAAGATCGCCGCCTAAGATTATTTGCCTTAAGGGACCGTTTCTCCACTACCAGGTCCATTGCAAATGAAAGTTTCGGCTTGTTTTCATACCAGCCACACTGGGTCCTCCCTTTAACTCGAGAACACCGACGTAATCGCCTTGAGTGGTGCAGACAACGGTCACCCTGGGATCAGGAATGGCACAGTATTGTCTTTAGTGACGAGTCTCGATTTGGTTTAGGCATGCACGATGGTCGTGCCAGGGTTAGAAGGCGACGTGGTGAAAGGAGGAATCCACAGTTTTTTGTTGAAAGACATGTTCATCAGACTGTTGGAGTTATGGTTTGGGGTGCTATAGATTATGGTTCCAGGTGACCTTTAATCTTCATCAGAGGTAACATTAACGCGCAGCGTTATATCCACGAAGTTCTAGAACCCCATCTTTTACCCTATCTTGACACCCTGGCAGATCCAACTTTCCAACAAGATAATGCCCGACCACATGTTGCAAGAGTCACAATAGACTTCTTTCAACATAATGGTGTCACATTGTTACCATGGCCACCAAGATCTCCCGACTTATCCCCAATTGAGCACGTGTGGGATATGATGGGTAGGAGATTGCTCAATTTGCAACGTGCTCCTCAGACTCTAGAAGCACTTCGAGAGGAGTTGGTGGTTGCCTGGAATGAGATACCACAGGAGGACATTGACCACCTGATCAGAAGCATGCCTAGGCGCGTTGGAGAATGCGTAGCACATCAGGGTGCATCCACACATTATTAAAGGTCAAAGAGCTTTAAAGCAGTGCAATCATTTTGAAATTTTTATCATTTACTTATTATGCTTCATTAAGTACTTATACAAAATTTTATTAAAATAAAACCATTTAAACTGGGTGTTCGGATTTATGTCACTTAGTATATATATATAACTTGAGACGTGGTCATTGTCGTCTAGACCAGTTAGGTGAAAAATTAAAGCTTCCGCCTTTTGTTGGGTATTTTGACAAAATTTAAGCAAAGAGGACTCTTTATACTTTTTTAATTCTCTCTAGCTTTCAATGGACTTTGCCATCATCATCAGGAGCTGCAATTACAATGATAACAGATAACACTTTTGTTGCTACTGTTATCATTGTAATTGCAGCTCCTGATGATGATGGCAAAGTCCATTGAAAGCTAGAGAGAATTAAAAAAGTATAAAGAGTCCTCTTTGCTTAAATTTTATCGAAGTACCCAACAAAAGGCGGAAGCTTGAATATATATATATATATATATATATATCTTGGTTTAGTAAAATTCATTGGTTTAGATGTTAATTTAATTTAATTCAGTGTTTATTAGTCGTTTTTACATAATTAGTAATATAATTATTTCCAAAAGAAACTTTTCTCCATAATGCTTGTGTGGTCCCGAGACAAACTATGAAGTGAAATTTGTTTCTCGAAAACTAAGCAAGATATGAAAATAATACTAAAGACAAAAAAGTAGTTTTTTTATTTGCTTAATCCAAAGAACATAATAAAAATTGCACAAACTTTAGCGGCGTACATTTTTTTGTCACAAATATTCGTTCTGGTCCCGTTGGAGACGTCACTGGAGTTGGCAAATTTAATCAAGTTAGAGTTAAATTATCTCCTTAATGTTACAAATACCACCGCCAAATTACACCAAAATTAGAGAAAGGATATTTACGAAAAATCTCTTTTTTTAAATTTTAACTCACTGTATCTTAAAAACGAAAAACTTGCGGACAAAGTTTATATGAACTTTTTGTCTTAAAATAACTTTATGGTAATGCCTGACCAACTCTAAATATCTCCTTTTCAAAATGTTTCGCGATTGCAGTACCAGGGGCGTGGGAAGTAAAAAACACCCGCTAAAAAATCAGAATCAGCAAACTTTGCGGACTTGGTCCGCCTTGATAGCAATTTCACAAGAACAACTCATAATACCACACCTTATCGTGATATTTTTACATTTGAATTATTATAAATAGCCTGACGGATATGTACGTTGCGGTTACACTGAAAAAATTGCTGGGAAAAAGCGCGGCAAGCGTGATCTAAATAGAAATACGCGGATAGATGGCGTCATAGATTTCTTTCGAACTGGTAACCACGGAGTTCCAGACAATGCTGATAGCGATCTCGGATCTTGGCAAATTGTTCGTTTCGCTTGAATTAAGTTCGTTGAAATGTTGAAAACTATTGTGTGGATATGTGACGGTTAAAAGTTGAATGTGTGTGTGTGACTAACCTTGGATATGTTTCCTGTTATGCCGAAAACTATGATGGAATGAATGTCAAATATATCCATTGTTCGTTCAGTCGTCTATCGTTGAAAAGTATCTAGTTAAATTGGATATTAGTATTATTATTTCAAAATAAAATATCGTATTCATATACAGTACTTTTCAAAGGTGTCCTTCGATTTATTTTTTGAACGGCAGGGCTTTACGTATAAAACGCCAAAGAAAACCGACAAAATAATGCCATCTCTGAAGCAGATGCTAAATCACATCAAAGCCAAGCACTGGCAGCTGAAGCATCATGACCTTAGGCAACACGTATGGCTACGGAACCAGTACACAACAAGTGTACAAATGTCACAAAAAGCCTACATAATGTCAAAAAAAAACAATGTTACTTTTCAAGATACGTCTAATACCACTGCGGGTCAAGTAAGTCTCACAGGATGAGTGATGAAAATAACTATCAAGGTCAGGTCTTCGGAAATTTTAACGATGACCTTGGATTTGATCTTGAACTTCACCGCCAAGGTTATTTCAAGGTCAACTTTATTTTTTTAATGAAAATCCCTATTTAGATCGCCGGCAATCGAAAGAACGAAAAATTTTATGTTCAAATACAAATTAAAGTTCAAGGTCAGGATGTCATCTAAAGGTCAAATCTGTGCTGCTAAGAAAACCACTATAAATCTCACAGGATTAATTATGAAAACAGGTCTTTGGTAAATTTTAACGAGCGAGTAAACGGTAATCTTGGATTTGACCTCAATCCTCACCTTCAAAGTCATTTTAAGGTCAACTTGATTTTTTTAATGAAAACCGCTATTTTTGATGCCGGAAATCAGAAGGGAGGGACATCTTATACAGGGTGACTTCGAAGTTGAGTCATTTATTTTAACAGTGAGTAGATCTGATCAAAAGAAATGTTTTTTCCTTTACCATTTTTCTGGTAAAATTAAAGTAACAAAGTTATAACCCTTTGGAAGTTTGAGTACCGCCCTGTCTCAATAATAATATTATGTGCTCGTGTTTGGTTCATCGCATCGGAAACAAAAAAGCGAAAGAATTTGGAACGATGTTTTTACAATTATTCTAGTCAGTTGTATACAGTCAGTGTCAGTCGGTAACGCGTTTGAATAGTGGTGTCTGTTGCGTGGCTCAAACGAAATAAAAAATGGCTCTTGTTTATGCGGATCGGTTTCCCAATCGAGTGCAACTAACCACTCGTGCCTTCGTTAATGTAGTACAACGGGCTCGTGAATCAGGTTTTAGACCACACAGGGGACTGCATGCCGGTGCTCCAAGACCTCACGATCAAATACAGGTCCGCACTGAAATACTTGTCGGGAGGATACTTTATAAAACAAGGTAAAAAATTTTTTTAATTTTTTTTATTTTTACACACATATTTTGGTTTATCTTCCTTCTACAATCATTATCTGAAAATTAATGACTCAACTTCAAAGTCACCCTGTATATATATATATAATTCAAGATTAAAAAGACTGGATGTCAAATAGGTTAAATAAAGGTCAAATATGTGCTGCTAGGAAGATCTCTAGTAATATCGCATAGACCGTGACAAAAAAACTGGTAAGGTCAGGTTTTTAGTATACTTTCACGATTAGCGACTTGACCTTGAACCTTGACCTTCAAGGTCATTTTAAGATCAACACTTTTTCCAAATAGAAACGCCTATTTGATGGCGACACTCCAGAGAGCCGGAATTTTATGTTCAAACGTATGTTAGAATTCAAGGTCAAGGTGAGCACTAGAGGTCACATGGAGGACAAATGTATAATGACGCAAAATACTGGCAAGGACATATCATCGGGGTAAGTTTTAGCGAGTGAACTACGATGCTAGCTACAAATGCTTTTTAAACGATACTGTTCCTGCGGGTTTCTATTTGAAAAAAAATGACCTTAAAAAGACCTTGAAGTTGGAGTTCAAGGTCAAATCCAAGATAACTTTACTATATATCGGACCTTTCAGCACTAATCGTGTGATATTTATAGAGGTTTTTCTAACAGTACACATTTGATCTTCATTTGACCTTTAGTAGTGATCCTGACCTTGAACTCTAATTGTATTTGAATGTAAAATTTTCCGGCACCAAAAATTAAATAACAAATGACCTTGAAGGTGAGGATTAAGGTCAAATCCAAGATCACCGTTCACTCGCTCGTTAAAATTTACTAAATACATGCCCTTGATAGTTGTTGTTATTAGTATAGGTTTTCCTAGCAGCACACATCTGACCTTTAGATGACACCCTGACCTTGGACTTCAATCTGTACGTAAAATTTTCCGCTCTATCGACTGCCGTTATTAAAATAGGGGCTTTCATTAAAAAAAAGTTGATCCTCAAAATAACTTTGAAGGTGAAGGTCAAGGTCAAATCAAAGGTGAGCGTTCACTTCCTCGTTAAAATTTACCGATTATCCGACCTTGATAGTTATTTTCATCACTCATTATGTGAGATTTACAAAGGTTCTCTTAGCAGTATACATTTGATCTTGACAAATGAATGGTTTGCAGAACACGGAAGACCTATTGGCATGCGAAGTGTTTACCGACGAATGAGAAGTTTTGGCTTGTTTTCACCCACACTGGGTTCTCCCTTTAACTCGAGAACACCGACTTAATCGCCTTGAGTGGTGCAGACAACGGTCACTCTGGGATTAGGAATGGAACAGTATTGTCGTGCCAGGGTTAGAAGGCGACGTGGTGAAAGGAGGAATCCACAGTTTTTTGTTGAAAGACATGTTCATCACGCTGTTGGAGTTATGGTTTGGGGTGCTATAGCTTATGGTTCCAGGTCACTTTTAATCTTCATCAGAGGTAACATGAACGCGCAGCGTTATATCCACGAAGTTCTAGAACCCCATCTTTTACCCTATCTTGACACCCTGGCAGATCCAACTTTCCAACAAGATAATGCCCGACTACATGTTGCAAGAGTCACAATAGACTTCTTTCAACATAATGATGTCTCATTGTTACCTTGGCCACCAAGATCTCCCGACTTATCCCCAATTGAGCACGTGTGGGATATGATGGGTAGGAGATTGCTCAATTTGCAACGTCCTCCTCAGACTCTAGAAGCACTTCGAGAGGAGTTGGTGGTTGCCTGGAATCAGATACCATAGGAGGACATTGACCACCTGATCAGAAGCATGCCTAGGCGCGTTGGAGAATGCGTAGCACAACAGGGTGCATCCACACATTATTAAAGGTCAAAGGGCTTTAAAGCAGTGCAATCATTTTGAAATTTTTATCATTTACTTATTATGCTTCATTAAGTACTTATACAAAATTTTATTAAAATAAAACCATTTAAACTGGGTGTTCGGATTTATATGTCACTTAGTATATTTTTGTCTCACATGGTTTAACTTACGTATGAAGTGCAGAGTCAACTTACTCGACGCCATTTTCTTCCAGCTTTTCATTAATAAGCTTGCACGCGATATCAGCGCGATAATTATTCTATGAAAAAAGCGCACTTATTATCCGTAATTATATTTACCAGAACTTGCAACCTATCTATATGATAATTTATACAGCGTTTAATGATATAATAAGAATATTGTAATTGTATATTGAGGTTCGATTTCGATGATTTAGTACAGTCACTGCGTTTCTGCAAAATTTCAACATTTTTTTCAGCAACCAAAAATCGTCGAGATGTGTCAAGTTCAAAGATAATTTTTGTTTTCAGCTCGTGATTTCAGTACTATTAGATGAATTTGAAACGCTCTAATCCTGCAGCGCGTGATGCTAAGCGAAATCTGGCAACAGCGTCGTGATTGCCGGCTCCCCCACCACGGATCCCAATAAGAAACGCCTATTTGAAATGGCACTCAAAAACGTTACCACCGATAGAAATTAATCGGCACTTGAGTGGGTTGAGCCGTTTGAAATTACTGAGGCTTCTGAGAAAGCCAATTCGAAATCCTCATACCTCACAACAAACGAAGGACTGAGTCGAGCGATTTCGCTGTGAGGTCGGACTTTCTTGAGGCGATAGTGTAAAAGTGAATTTTACGTCCACAAAAAACGCGGCTGATAAAAAAATTCCTTGTGCCTGAGAAAAATGTGGAAACTTTATTTCTGAAACAACCCGCGTATAATCCGTGCAGCAATTGTTGGAATTACGCGTCGGTAGACGGATAACAAAACCACACTTACGAATTTTTCTCCATGTTTTGACAATCAGCAGACTATAATGCCTGGACTATTAATTTCCTGAAAAATTGCACGCATGGCATCTTGAGGTAATGGTTATTACCAATATCAATATGCATTGGATCAGGTAGTAAAAATGGTAATTCTCGGACTTTCAATGCGATCTCCGCAATGTGGAAACTCGTTTGATAAGCATTGATTAAAGTATACAACCTGAAGGTGCAGTATTCCGAAGCCCAAAAAGGGCTACACATACTAGATATCAGTGACTATTTCCCTCGTCTTAATTTCTACCAATCACAAACGCGCAATTTTCCATTACAAATGTTTTCTAGACGGAAAAATTGTATGAGAGCACCTGTCAGCAGTTTTTTCAAGTTTACCCGCGGCAAAACTTGACAGCTGTTGTCACCAAAAATTACGATACCTTTGATAGCAAGTAATTATGGTCTCCTAGGACACCAGAAAACGACGATAAACAATTTTTCTGATTTTATTGTCAATAAATTTTGTGATATTGCTTTTAAACAGTGCTAGTCAGCTTATGTAGTGAGAATGAGTCGCTTTGGAAGTGATTCTTGGACTAGTATTGATCTGGGGATGGAGAAAAGTGTACCGTACAATACCCATCCGTCAAAATGGAATTCTGCAAGGCAAAGAAATTAAATTAAATATTGACAAAAAACATTCGTGCATGTGCAATGTTTTTTTGATTTTTGTTTCGGAAAAATTAGATGCCCTTATGATATTACTTACGATAAATACCTAAGAAATATAAGGTACAGATAAAGCAGTGTTTTAGTCGTCGAATTAGGATTTGAAATCCATACATGGTTTCCCTATTAACTTTCAAAAATAAGTTTGACAGAAAGTCGGCACCGGTTATCGTTCACCGATCGCAATAATATTTGTTTCTTCAGTTTTTAGAATCAAATGGAAAAACATTTAGGGTATGCGTATGTCAATTCGTACAAAAATTTGGAGCGGTAAACCGATCTCTGCCCGTGAGCTGGTAAAAACTTTTTGACTAGGGACCTGGCATTGCTCTTCTGAGGTAGTTTCGCTTGGTACAGGATACAGAATAATTTGATCAGGGTTGAAAAATTTGCTACTACCCCTTGAATGCAAGGTTTATTTGTTGCTGATAACAAATATATCATGTCATGTAGGATTCTTATAAGATTGAGATTAACACACGTTCATACACGATTATTTCTCAATTGGTTAAGTAAAGAGAAAGTTGTATCTACATACAACATGTAATCGGCAACGGCAAAAGTATCTGATAATATGATTGAAATATACTAAGTGACATACATGTATAAATCCGAACACCCAGTTTAAATGGTTTTATTTTAATAAAATTTTGTATAAGTACTTAATGAAGCATAATAGTCTCGTGTTAGGTAAGGATATAGTCCTGAATATAAAAATAAGACCATCTTTTTATTATAGAGTCTGCAATTTTTTATATTATCTGTAACCTCTATTAAACCAAATATCTTCTCTGTCGGGATCACAAATCACATAAAAATTCGCAAAGGTTTATTTCTAGGTTTAAATCCGTCAAATCAACTCTGGATATACCTCAGCATCTTTGTACTATACTAAGTGACATACATATAAATCCGAACGCCCAGTTTGAATGGTTTTATTTTAATAAAAGTTGGTGAATGTATTTATCTTACTGTAAATAATAAGTGAAAAAATTTTCAGCCTTATCAGTTGGACATTCCGGTTTTTATACTGCTTTTTTTTAATTCACTAACGCTCTAAAAGTGAATATTTCAGCCGCAGTAAAGAATCAACGTTGGCGGATTTTGGTTCTTGACATCCTTTACGATCGGTTACGATGCCTAGAGTACGGAGACCTGTACGATTTCGTCAACTTGGTGAGTTTGATAGGGGCCGTATAGTGGGACTTCGGGAAGCTGGACTTTCTTTTCGGGCAATTGCAGCTAGAGTGCAAAGAAGTGTAGACACTGTGGTTAGGTGTTGTCAGGCATGGCTTCGAGAAGGCCGTACGCAAAGAGCAAGGGGCACTGGACGCCGCCGTAGAACAACAGACCGTGAAGATCGCCGCCTAAGATTATTGGCCTTAAGGGACCGCTTCTCCACTACCAGGTCCATTGCAAATGAATGGTTTGCAGAACACGGAAGACCTATTGGCATGCGAAGTGTTTACCGACGAATGAGAAGTTTTGGCTTGTTTTCATACCGGCCACACTGGGTCCTCCCTTTAACTCGAGAACACCGACGTAATCGCCTTGAGTGGTGCAGACAACGGTCACTCTGGGATCAGGAACGGAACAGTATTGTCTTTAGTGACGAGTCTCGATTTTGTTTAGGCATGCACGATGGTCGTGCCAGGGTTAGAAGGCGGCGTGGTGAAAGGAGGAATCCACAGTTTTTTGTTGAAAGACATGTTCATCACACTGTTGGAGTTATGGTTTGGGGTGCTATAGCTTATGGTTGCAGGTCACCTTTAATCTTCATCAGAGGTAACATGAACGCGCAGCGTTATATCCACGAAGTTCTAGAACCCCATCTTTTACCCTATCTTGACACCCTGGCAGATCCAACTTTCCAACAAGATAATGCCCGACTACATGTTGCAAGAGTCACAATAGACTTCTTTCAACATAATGATGTCACATTGTTACCATGGCCACCAAGATCTCCCGACTTATCCCCAATTGAGCACTTGTGGGATATGATGGGTAGGAGATTGCTCAATTTGCAACGTCCTCCTCAGACTCTAGAAGCACTTCGAGAGGAGTTGGTGGTTGCCTGGAATGAGATACCACAGGAGGACATTGACCACCTGATCAGAAGCATGCCTAGGCGCGTTGGAGAATGCGTAGCACATCAGGGTGCATCCACACATTATTAAAGGTCAAAGGGCTTTAAAGCAGTGCAATCATTTTGAAATCATTTACTTATTATGCTTCATTAAGTACTTTTACAAAATTTTATTAAAATAAAACCATTTAAACTGGGTGTTCGCATTTGTATGTCACTTAGTTTACTTTCCATGCCTACTGGCGAAGAATTATTGTAATCGCAGAATCGCGTATACGAAATAACTAAAGTTGGGAAAGGCCAGTGTATGACATATCATTTTTGGAATCGGAATTAAACATTCTAGTTATCTGTGCAAAAATCCAATATGTCCAATATATCCAGTTTCAGTTTTAGTAAGTAGACATTGTTTGCCTATGCGGATAAAACTGCTTTAAAATACAAAAATAATTCGCACGGTTTGTGAATTCCAATTCTGTGTCAATCCAGAGTCCCATGGACTTTAAGGTTAATTACCACTTCGATGGATGATCCTTTGAACCAAAAATCATAACTGAGGATTTAGATGGATTACTTTTTAGATTATGCAAGCAAGAAATGCCTACTATACAGGGTGACTTCGAAGTTGAGTCATTCATTTTAACAGTGAGTAGATCTGATCAAAAGAAATGTTTTTTTCCTTTACCATGTTTCTGGTAAAATTAAAGTAACAAAGTTATAGCCCTTTAGAAGTTTGAGTACAGCCCTGTCTCAATAATAATGTTATGTGCTCGTGTTTGGCAACAACGGATATAATCCGCCTTATCGGTTCATCGCATCGGAAACAAAAAAGCGAAAGAATTTGGAACGATGTTTTTACAATTATTTTATTCAGTTGTATTCAGTCAGTGTCAGTCGGTAACGCGTGAGTGAATAGTGGTGTATGTTGCGTGGCTCAAACGAAATCAAAAATGGCACATGTTTATGCGGATCGGTTTCCCAATCGAGTGCAACCAAACCCTCGTGCCTTTGTTAATGTAGTACAAAGGGCTCGTGAATCAGGTGACTTAAGACCTCACAGGGGACCTCACGATCAAATACAGGTCCGCACTGAAATACTTGTCGGGAGGATACTTTGTAAAACAAGGTAACATTTTTTTTTTTAATTTTTTTTTATTTTTACACATATATTTTGGTTTATCTTCCTTCTACAATCATTATCTGAAAATTAATGACTCAACTTCAAAGTCACCCTGTATATATAGCCTTGTTACATACATGATTCTCACAAAACCTACATCTTTTTGATGTCAATTACACTACACGAAAAATTGTACTGGAAGTTGTGCGAACTCCCACGAGTCAATCTGCTTGACGCCATTTCTTGCGTATAATTTACATACTGAAATTATAGTCCCTAACTGCGACTTTACTTTCCATAAATTGCAACCTTGTCTCGATCCTATCACTGTATACATTAAACAAACATTGCGCAATAAAGTGCAGTTTCTAATTCGAAAACGATTCTAAAATTACCCTTTTATATGATCATTACTCCATAAAAACACGCGGCACCTCTGTGTTTAACATAAATTGCTTTATGATTGGAATACGCAAAAGCTGTGAGAAAAATCAGTTTATCTACCGACGTTTCGTCTATTGTGATCTAGTCGATCGTAAAATTTTATTGTTGTGCAAAAAGCTATGAACAACACAGTGGACACAGAATATGGAAGATAAAGCCAAATGTGTGGACAAGCTTCTGTCTGTACCAAGGAACTTTGATCGGTTAGGATTGAAGCTTATAATATTGCATTGTTGTTGACAAAATTGTGTACAATTTACAGTATATATACAGGGTTTCCGCAAAGTTGGGGTTTTCCTTTACACGACGTGTAGATCTTGAAACATAAGCAATTTTTCTTAGTACCATATACACCAATGTCTTAAGGGAACCGAGATAAAGGACTCTGCAACATCAAAAATATCTGAATACCGTCCTGTTGCCGCGACCCGCCGCGATATCCCCGACTGGTCTCAACCCGACGGCAGAACTGGGTTGGGGTCAGTGTGTCAGGTTAGGATGCAACCTTCAACCGACGGTTACGGTCACGCATGTAGAGGTAATCGCGTAGACGAGAATCCCTCAACAAGCACTAGAGACGTGGCTAGAGAAGTGCAAGTATCAAAAACTAAAGTGTGGCAAACGCTGCGTGAAGAGGGGCTGTATCCATTTCACGTCTAACGTGTACAAGCCCTTCAACCTGACGATTTTCCAGCAAGAGTGCGGTTTTGCGAGTGGTTGTTGCATCAACATGACAATAATCCGGACTTTCTGAAGTGCATATTGGTGAAAGACGAATCTACGTTCACGCGTAATGGGGTGAATAACTTTCGCAACACTCATGTTTGGTCAGTAGAAAATCCGTACGCTGTCCGTCGGGCACATTTTCGGTGAATGTTTGGGCTGGCATGGTGAACGGTATGCTCATTGGACCATTTATTCTCCCAAATCGATTGGACGGGATGCAATACCTAGACTTTTCACGCAACATTTTGCCTTCCTTGTTAGAAGATGTGCCATTAAGTGTAAGACAATCAATGTGGTTTCTGCGTCTGCTCGGTAGCGCTTCTGCTGATTTCATTTTCTGTTGGAGCGGCAGAGACGTACTTAGCCCTTCTCGGCAACTGGAGAGTGAGTACTTTTTCCTTTATTTTTTTTTACTTGCTCGCCCTCGTTTCACTACACATTACCTTTGTTATTTCAAGGGTAGTTGTTCCTGAAAAGGAAAACCCCAACTTTGTGGACACCCTGTATACAATAAAAAAACAAACAGTAAAATGACAAGCAACAACAAACAATAGCTTAGATATATTTAAAATGGACACCATAGGCTAACAACAGCAGATAAAATAGATAAGCTTTCCAGCAGTTAAAATTAATAAATTAACAGAAATACAATATAAAAATATATAAAAGGGCAAACAATAAGTGGATAACAAACAATACAAAAAAAGAAAAACTTCGTCATCGTTCCAGTAATAATTGTAGGACGCCTTAATGGACTTCTTGATTTTCATAATTTTCTGCTCGTCCGTGTCAGCGCTATATTTTGAGGTTATGTTACAAATATCTATTTGCATCAAATTGTTCATGCTTTTGATTGATACTATCTGTTACGTCAGCTTGAAATTTCCTACAACTCAAAAAGTAAAACGTAGCCTCACACAATAGGAGAGCACTGACACTAACACGGAACCGTAGAAATACCCCAGACTATGAAAAGTACGAATTTAGTGTGAAATGTCAACAACTGTCAAACTGGCAAGGGTATCACGTATCTTGAAAAGTGACACTATGTCAATTTTTTTTTACATTATGCTGCTTTTTTGACATTATGTAGGTTATTCTACAAGATGATAACTCAGCACTTAGTTGTACGTGTTGCCTAAACGTCATGCGGCTTGTTATCAATCTTTGGCTCTGATGTGATGTAAAATTTGCTTCTGAGATGGCATTACTGGAGATTTAAGCTGTAAGTTGTATGTGTTGATGATAATTACATTAGGTTCTTGTCTCAAATACACTTAATTCAGATTCAAAGCTAGGAATTAGTTGCGCATCCACTTTTCCTTATCCATTCTGGAAATTACAATACAAATTTGCTGAATTTCAAAAATGAGAGAGCTACGAGATATTTATATTCACTGTACACTGTCGAATTACAAACCATATATAGTCAACGCCAAACAAAGTGGCGTGCACGTCATCAAGGTGGGTGTGTTGAAAAATTTACATTGTTGCCAAACTTTTTGTAAAATAATAAAATTTATTATTTACATATCTAGGTTTATAAGCAATATTAACCTCAAATGAGAACAAAAATAATAGTATAATAAAATTATAGATCTGTACTTGCATAATCATTAAGTATGACAATTATTGATCAGATGACACTATGAAACTACCATATTTAATTGATAGCTTAAAGGTACTGAATAAAAATCCAAATGGGGTCCTCCAAATTTTATGCACGGTATTTATTTTACAGAATTCATACAGAAAAATGCATTCTAAAATTAGGTAAGCTACTGGTGTAAGCTTTTTCTGTACAATAAAGTTAGTCGGAGTTTCTTTCTTCAGCGCTGTCTGAATCTGAATCTTCATCACTCTCAAAGTTGATTATTAAAGGTTCGAAGTCTGGTCGATCAAAAATTCGTTCTCTTTCATACCATTTAAAAATTTCTTGCTCAGTATGTCGAACACTATTTTTCCACATGTCTGGGGTAACCGTTTGTAGAGCCTCGTTCCACATATCCAAACAGTCTTTTTCACTGTTACCATCTCTACCAATATGTCTGTTATAGTAACCTTTTGCTATGCCCCAAATTAACTCAATAGGGTTAAATATACAATGGTAAGGAGGCAGACGAAGAACTTTGTGCCCATGTTGTTCCGCCAATTCATCAATCACGTATATTTTAGGTGGTTTGTTTCTAAAAAAGCAGTTATTTTAAGAATAGGAATAAACAAAAGAAATATAAACTGTTGACCAAAATATATATAATTAAGAAGCATTATGTACCGAGCAACAATACTCAATAGCTCTGTTTTAAACATTGTGTTTAAAAATGGTATGTTTTGATTTGTCAACCAGTCTTGGATATTTTTTTTTGTCCATGCATTGTTGGGCACTTTGTTCAATATCATGCTGTGATAAGGGGCGTTATCCAGTATAATCATAGATGGACTCTCCAATTTTTCTAATAACTGATGTTGAAACCATTTCAAAAAATTGTCCTGGTTCATCTCTCCATGGTAATCGCTCAATTTTGTTTTCGAAGAAAATATCGCTTCACTACCCTCAATAAACCCATTTTCATTTCCAGCATGTGATATAATGTATCTAAAATATATTAGTTTTAAATTTTATAGTGCAAATTGTGTAAAAGTACATACCTTTTACCATCTGTTTTAATAGCTTTCACGCTTTTTTGGTTTCCATTTTGCCAAGAGCGACCTATGGTCCCATTTTGAAATATCCAAGTTTCATCGAGGAAGACAAACTGATATAAGGCCTCAACCTTGGCTTGATTGTATTGCCTTAGAAATTCCACCCTTTTCAAAGCTATACTTGGTAGTTCCATGAGCCCTCGTCGCGGATTGTCCTTAAGCCACTTAAATCCAAGATCTCTAAGCAACCGCCTTAAAGACGTGCCACTACCATCAAATAATGCCCTATCTCTTAATCGAGACCATAAAGTTTGTATCGTAACTTGTTCTTCTGAAACCATGTGTAATATGACATTATAATTTAGTTAACAAATTAATGCAAATTTCTGATAAGTTATTATAATAAGATCTTACTTTTGTGATACATATTATAGATCACTTCTCGAATGGCACTTGTATCCAATGTCGCTGTGTTGGTTACACGTTTAATATAACTCCGCTTTTTCTTGGGCGATTCTAAATTTGCATCACTTTTCACACCCTCGGAAATACGACTAACTGTCCTTAAACTAATTTTTAAAGCAGCAGCAACACGCTACAAAAAATGAAATAAAATTTCACTATTATTAATATACATTACATATAATTATTAGTAACCTACCTCTTGAACAGCATTTAAAGGCAACAAAGGCCCGTTGTTGTCCCTTTCTTGCTCAAAGTAGTGCATTAACGAGGCCACGAGTTCCTTACACCGACTATTTAACTGTTTGGGCATCTTTATATACCAAAATTGCCTTTATCTACTCGTAAAATGAATAATTTTGTTTTGAAACAAACAGTTGTTGATTTACAGTATGCGGGGCCAAAGGATTTATAAAGATTTGAAATGCCACAAATTGATTCAGTGTCAAAATTAATACAAATGTCAGTTCCCAGTTTAAATAAGTTTCAAGGTGACAATGTGTCAACGCTGCGAAATCGGTTTAGTGCGTTTACATGTCGATAAGTGATTGGAGCGTTTGCAAAACATTTTATTTCGCATAATGCGTCTAAATTTATCAGAAAGCAACTTATGTGATATTTTAATAACAATGTTTATATGACTATTAACCATAATAAGAGAGTAATGACCATTTTACAATTTATATATCACATTAATATGAAACTGCAATAGAGCAATTGTTTGTGATAGAAACCTAGGCATTAGGTCGGGGAATTTTTATCGTGATGACGTGCACGCCACTTTGTTTGGCGTTGACTATATTTCCTCTTTCTTCCTAGTCCGAATTCGGTGGACGTAGAGATCTAAGGTCTGATTTTGTAGTCAGAAGTTAACTGTGGCCTTCCTTTTAACTTGAAGTTAACTCAAACATCGTATTATTTATTGGCCAATCAAATTTTCGAACCTTGCTTACAAGATATGGAACGTCTAAAGACACTACTTGTTAATTGCCATCGATCATTTCCATCAGTGATACGGAAAAAATCTTTGGAAAATGTATCAAATGGTTTCTCTGCGCCTGAAGCCAGAATCAGATAAGTCACCAACGGATATCAAGCAGGCGATGAACCGAATTTGAAGACGAGAAGAACAAAAAAGAAGCAAAGCGAGAACGAAGACGTGAACGCCATACCGTCATCCTCGATGGTATCAAGTTACAGGCAACCAGTGAAGAGTAACAGAAGGATGATGGACATCAAGATGGCCGGGCAAGGAGGCTGCGGTATATTGCCCGCGACGTTGCCAAGTCTATTGCGATTTCCCCAATATTGCTTCAACAATATTTCAATATATTTAACGATTTGTGTTTTCTGAACAATTCCGACGTATTATCACCATTTTCGAAGCAGTTTCAGTTCTACAAAAGTAGACATTATTTGACTATGCGAATAAAATTGCTTCAAAATTCAACAAGATGCATATAAATGGATATAACTTTAAATTTTCTGTTTAAAATTGCAATCGTTCATATGAGATATTAAAAATTCTTTCAAGAGAGAAAAAACCATTTGCATCATGTTTGTTAGCTGACGCTGATATAAGGATTTCAAAAAAGATAAAGATGCACCCATTACGCTAGGCATTCTTTAAATAGTTTATGATTTTATTACTTAATCTGTTATATTTGTGGAAGGATTATCGCATGCTTGGGAAAACAAGAAACTACCTGCATACCTAATTTCGAGTTTTATCTAAAGGTGACTTCTGATTTTTTTGGTTGTTATATAGGTTATCTGGATTAAAGGATCAAGTTTTTTACGATCATCCACGAGTTATTACGATTGTAAAATGCTTTTTTTCTGCACCTACTACGAATCCCTACTAAAATTATAAATGTAAAAAAAACTTGATATACAGGGTGGCGCATCGACAACGAAACAGACGCGTTTACTGGCAGCTCAGTTTTTTTTAAAAAAAACGCTCAGACCCGTCGATTTTGTTTTCGAGGTGGACACAAGTCTTCATTAAGTTCTTGTACCAGGTGAATTTTATATGGATGAAAACTATGGGCCTTTAGAATCCGCTGGACAGTACGTAGTAGTGAAGAAAAGCATTTACTTATTAAGTAAATTCTTTTAGTCAAATTTCTTCTGAAAGTAGTACAAACTAATCTGATGTCCCTATTAAAGTCTACTTTAAGCTTTAAATCAATACATCTTCAAAACTACCGAACTGAAGCTCATGTATTTTACATCATTATAAAGCGAATTGAAAGACCTTTAAAATAAGGTATCACTCGACCCCCCTTTCCATTTAAGATTTTAGGGTTGGTGTCACCCCCGCCTAGGGGGCTGCACGTATTAACGTGATTTTTTGCCAAACTTGTGTCTGCCTCGAAAACAAAATCGACGGGTCTGAGCGTTTTTCCAAAAAAAAACTGAGCTACCAGTAAATTCGTCCGTTTCGTTTTCGATGCGCCACCCTGTATATAAAATTGTATAAACTATGTTACCCTACTATGCCAAACCAAATAAATAGTGAGTATTTTTCTTCGATTTCTTTTTTACGTTTTCGATGCCGTTTCACGCCAAATTAACTTTGTTATTTCTGATAAAATGTCAGTCTCAACCTTCAGGACACCTTGTGTATGACTGGTGATACAATTTGTTGTATAAAATTGTATAAACTATGTTACTCTACTATGCCAAACCAAATAAATAGTGAGTATTTTTCTTCGATTTCTTTTTTACGTTTTCGATGCCGTTTCACGCCAAATTAACTTTGTTATTTCCGATAAGATGACAGTGCCAACTTTCAGGACACCTTGTGTATGACTGGTGATACAATTTGTTGTATAAAATTGTATAAACTATGTTACTCTACTATGCCAAACCAAATAAATAGTGAGTATTTTTCTTCGATTTCTTTTTTACGTTTTCGATGCCGTTTCACGCCAAATTAACTTTGTTATTTCTGATAAAATGTCAGTGCCAACTTTCAGGACACCTTGTGTATGACTGGTGATACAATTTGTTGTATAAAATTGTATAAACTATGTTAGTCTACTATGCCAAACCAAATAAATAGTGAGTATTTTTATTCTATTCCTTTTTTACGTTTTCGATGCCGTTTCACGCCAAATTAACTTTGTTATTTCTGATAAAATGTCAGTGCCAACTTTCAGGACACCTTGTGTATGACTGGTGATACAATTTGTTGTATAAAATTGTATAAACTATGTTACTCTACTACGCCAAACCAAATAAATAGTGAGTATTTTTCTTCGATTTCTTTTTTACGTTTTCGACGCGGTTTCACGCCATATTAACTTTGTTATTTCTGATAAAATGTCAGTCTCAACTTTCAGGACACCTTGTGTATGACTGGTGATACAATTTGTTGTATAAAATTGTATAAACTATGTTACTCTACTATGCCAAACCAAATAAATAGTGAGTATTTTTCTTCGATTTCTTTTTTACGTTTTCGATGCGGTTTCACGCCAAATTAACTTTGTTATCTCTGATAAAATGTCAGTCTCAACTTACAGGACACCTTGTGTATGACTGGTGATACAATTTGTTGTATAAAATTGTATAAACTATGTTACTCTACTATGCCAAACCAAATAAATAGTGAGTATTATTCTTCGATTTCTTTTTTACGTTTTCGATGCCGTTTCACGCCATATTAACTTTGTTATTTCTGATAAAATGTCAGTCGCAACTTTCAGGACACCTTGTGTATGACTGGTGATACAATTTGTTGTATAAAATTTTGTATAAACTATGTTACTCTACTATGCCATACCAAATAAATAGTGAGTATTTTTCTTCGATTTCTTTTTTACGTTTTCGATGCCGTTTCACGCCAAATTAACTTTGTTATTTCTGATAAAATGTCAGTCTCAACTTTCAGGACACCTTGTGTATGACTGGTGATACAATTTGTTGTATAAAATTGTATAAACTATGTTACTCTACTATGCCAAACCAAATAAATAGTGAGTATTTTTCTTCGATTTCTTTTTTACGTTTTCGATGCCGTTTCACGCCAAATTAACTTTGTTATTTCTGATAAAATGTCAGTGCCAACTTTCAGGACACCTTGTGTATGACTGGTGATACAATTTGTTGTATAAAATTGTATAAACTATGTTACTCTACTATGCCAAACCAAATAAATAGTGAGTATTTTTCTTCGATTTTTTTTTACGTTTTCGATGCCGTTTCACGCCAAATTAACTTTGTTATTTCTGATAAAATGTCAGTCTCAACTTTCAGGACACCTTGTGTATGACTGGTGATACAATTTGTTGTATAAAATTGTATAAACTATGTTACTCTACTATGCCACACCAAATAAATAGTGAGTATTTTTCTTCGATTTCTTTTTTACGTTTTCGATGCCGTTTCACGCCAAATTAACTTTGTTATTTCTGATAAAATGTCAGTGCCAACTTTCAGGACACCTTGTGTATGACTGGTGATACAATTTGTTGTATAAAATTGTATAAACTATGTTACTCTACTATGCCAAACCAAATAAATAGTGAGTATTTTTCTTCGATTTCTTTTTTACGTTTTCGATGCCGTTTCACGCCAAATTAACTTTGTTATTTCCGATAAAATGACAGTGCCAACTTTCAGGACACCTTGTGTATGACTGGTGATACAATTTGTTGTATAAAATTGTATAAACTATGTTACTCTACTATGCCAAACCAAATAAATAGTGAGTATTTTTCTTCGATTTCTTTTTTACGTTTTCGATGCCGTTTCACGCCAAATTAACTTTGTTATTTCTGATAAAATGTCAGTGCCAACTTTCAGGACACCTTAGTGTATGACTGGTGATACAATTTGTTGTATAAAATTGTATAAACTATGTTAGTCTACTATGCCAAACCAAATAAATAGTGAGTATTTTTATTCTATTCCTTTTTTACGTTTTCGATGCCGTTTCACGCCAAATTAACTTTGTTATTTCTGATAAAATGTCAGTGCCAACTTTCAGGACACCTTGTGTATGACTGGTGATACAATTTGTTGTATAAAATTGTATAAACTATGTTACTCTACTATGCCAAACCAAATAAATAGTGAGTATTTTTCTTCGATTTCTTTTTTACGTTTTCGATGCGGTTTCACGCCAAATTAACTTTGTTATTTCTGATAAAATGTCAGTCTCAACTTTCAGGACACCTTGTGTATGACTGGTGATACAATTTGTTGTATAAAATTGTATAAACTATGTTACTCTACTATGCCAAACCAAATAACTAGTGAGTATTTTTCTTCGATTTCTTTTTTACGTTTTGGATGCTGTTTCACTCCAAATTAACTTTGTTATTTCTGATAAAATGACAGTGCCAACTTTCAGGACACCTTGTGTATGACTGGTGATACAATTTGTTGTATAAAATTGTATAAACTATGTTACTCTACTATGCCAAACCAAATAAATAGTGAGTATTTTTCTTCGATTTCTTTTTTACGTTTTCGATGCCGTTTCACGCCAAATTAACTTTGTTATTTCTGATAAAATGTCAGTCTCAACTTTCAGGACACCTTGTGTATGACTGGTGATACAATTTGTTGTATAAAATTGTATAAACTATGTTACTCTACTATGCCAAACCAAATAAATAGTGAGTATTTTTCTTCGATTTCTTTTTTACGTTTTCGATGCCGTTTCACGCCAAATTAACTTTGTTATTTCTGATAAAATGTCAGTGCCAACTTTCAGGACACCTTGTGTATGACTGGTGATACAATTTGTTGTATAAAATTGTATAAACTATGTTACTCTACTATGCCAAACCAAATAAATAGTGAGTATTTTTCTTCGATTTCTTTTTTACGTTTTCGATGCCGTTTCACGCCAAATTAACTTTGTTATTTCTGATAAAATGTCAGTCTCAACTTTCAGGACACCTTGTGTATGACTGGTGATACAATTTGTTGTATAAAATTGTATAAACTATGTTACTCTACTATGCCAAACCAAATAAATAGTGAGTATTTTTCTTCGATTTCTTTTTTACGTTTTCGATGCCGTTTCACGCCAAATTAACTTTGTTATTTCTGATAAAATGTCAGTCTCAACTTTCAGGACACCTTGTGTATGACTGGTGATACAATTTGTTGTATAAAATTGTATAAACTATGTTACTCTACTATGCCAAACCAAATAAATAGTGAGTATTTTTCTTCGATTTCTTTTTTACGTTTTCGATGCCGTTTCACGCCAAATTAACTTTGTTATTTCTGATAAAATGTCAGTCTCAACTTTCAGGACACCTTGTGTATGACTGGTGATACAATTTGTTGTATAAAATTGTATAAACTATGTTACTCTACTATGCCAAACCAAATAAATAGTGAGTATTTTTCTTCGATTTCTTTTTTACGTTTTCGATGCCGTTTCACGCCAAATTAACTTTGTTATTTCTGATAAAATGTCAGTGCCAACTTTCAGGACACCTTGTGTATGACTGGTGATACAATTTGTTGTATAAAATTGTATAAACTATGTTACTCTACTATGCCAAACCAAATAAATAGTGAGTATTTTTCTTCGATTTCTTTTTTACGTTTTCGATGCCGTTTCACGCCAAATTAACTTTGTTATTTCTGATAAAATGTCAGTCTCAACTTTCAGGACACCTTGTGTATGACTGGTGATACAATTTGTTGTATAAAATTGTATAAACTATGTTACTCTACTATGCCAAACCAAATAAATAGTGAGTATTTTTCTTCGATTTCTTTTTTACGTTTTCGATGCCGTTTCACGCCAAATTAACTTTGTTATTTCTGATAAAATGTCAGTGCCAACTTTCAGGACACCTTGTGTATGACTGGTGATACAATTTGTTGTATAAAATTGTATAAACTATGTTACTCTACTATGCCAAACCAAATAAATAGTGAGTATTTTTCTTCGATTTCTTTTTTACGTTTTCGATGCCGTTTCACGCCAAATTAACTTTGTTATTTCTGATAAAATGTCAGTCTCAACTTTCAGGACACCTTGTGTATGACTGGTGATACAATTTGTTGTATAAAATTGTATAAACTATGTTACTCTACTATGCCAAACCAAATAAATAGTGAGTATTTTTCTTCGATTTCTTTTTTACGTTTTCGATGCCGTTTCACGCCAAATTAACTTTGTTATTTCTGATAAAATGTCAGTGCCAACTTTCAGGACACCTTGTGTATGACTGGTGATACAATTTGTTGTATAAAATTGTATAAACTATGTTACTCTACTATGCCAAACCAAATAAATAGTGAGTATTTTTCTTCGATTTCTTTTTTACGTTTTCGATGCCGTTTCACGCCAAATTAACTTTGTTATTTCTGATAAAATGTCAGTCTCAACTTTCAGGACACCTTGTGTATGACTGGTGATACAATTTGTTGTATAAAATTGTATAAACTATGTTACTCTACTATGCCAAACCAAATAAATAGTGAGTATTTTTCTTCGATTTCTTTTTTACGTTTTCGATGCGTTTCACGCCAAATTAACTTTGTTATTTCTGATAAAATGTCAGTGCCAACTTTCAGGACACCTTGTGTATGACTGGTGATACAATTTGTTGTATAAAATTGTATAAACTATGTTACTCTACTATGCCAAACCAAATAAATAGTGAGTATTTTTCTTCGATTTCTTTTTTACGTTTTCGATGCCGTTTCACGCCAAATTAACTTTGTTATTTCTGATAAAATGTCAGTCGCAACTTTCAGGACACCTTGTGTATGACTGGTGATACAATTTGTTGTATAAAATTGTATAAACTATGTTACTCTACTATGCCAAACCAAATAAATAGTGAGTATTTTTCTTCGATTTCTTTTTTACGTTTTCGATGCCGTTTCACGCCAAATTAACTTTGTTATTTCTGATAAAATGTCAGTGCCAACTTTCAGGACACCTTGTGTATGACTGGTGATACAATTTGTTGTATAAAATTGTATAAACTATGTTACTCTACTATGCCAAACCAAATAAATAGTGAGTATTTTTCTTCGATTTCTTTTTTACGTTTTCGATGCCGTTTCACGCCAAATTAACTTTGTTATTTCTGATAAAATGTCAGTCTCAACTTTCAGGACACCTTGTGTATGACTGGTGATACAATTTGTTGTATAAAATTGTATAAACTATGTTACTCTACTATGCCAAACCAAATAAATAGTGAGTATTTTTCTTCGATTTCTTTTTTACGTTTTCGATGCCGTTTCACGCCAAATTAACTTTGTTATTTCTGATAAAATGTCAGTGCCAACTTTCAGGACACCTTGTGTATGACTGGTGATACAATTTGTTGTATAAAATTGTATAAACTATGTTACTCTACTATGCCAAACCAAATAAATAGTGAGTATTTTTCTTCGATTTCTTTTTTACGTTTTCGATGCCGTTTCACGCCAAATTAACTTTGTTATTTCTGATAAAATGTCAGTGCCAACTTTCAGGACACCTTGTGTATGACTGGTGATACAATTTGTTGTATAAAATTGTATAAACTATGTTACTCTACTATGCCAAACCAAATAAATAGTGAGTATTTTTCTTCGATTTCTTTTTTACGTTTTCGATGCCGTTTCACGCCAAATTAACTTTGTTATTTCTGATAAAATGTCAGTGCCAACTTTCAGGACACCTTGTGTATGACTGGTGATACAATTTGTTGTATAAAATTGTATAAACTATGTTACTCTACTATGCCAAACCAAATAAATAGTGAGTATTTTTCTTCGATTTCTTTTTTACGTTTTCGATGCCGTTTCACGCCAAATTAACTTTGTTATTTCTGATAAAATGTCAGTCTCAACTTTCAGGACACCTTGTGTATGACTGGTGATACAATTTGTTGTATAAAATTGTATAAACTATGTTACTCTACTATGCCAAACCAAATAAATAGTGAGTATTTTTCTTCGATTTCTTTTTACGTTTTCGATGCCGTTTCACGCCAAATTAACTTTGTTATTTCTGATAAAATGTCAGTCTCAACTTTCAGGACACCTTGTGTATGACTGGTGATACAATTTGTTGTATAAAATTGTATAAACTATGTTACTCTACTATGCCAAACCAAATAAATAGTGAGTATTTTTCTTCGATTTCTTTTTTACGTTTTCGATGCCGTTTCACGCCAAATTAACTTTGTTATTTCTGATAAAATGTCAGTGCCAACTTTCAGGACACCTTGTGTATGACTGGTGATACAATTTGTTGTATAAAATTGTATAAACTATGTTACTCTACTATGCCAAACCAAATAAATAGTGAGTATTTTTCTTCGATTTCTTTTTTACGTTTTCGATGCCGTTTCACGCCAAATTAACTTTGTTATTTCTGATAAAATGTCAGTGCCAACTTTCAGGACACCTTGTGTATGACTGGTGATACAATTTGTTGTATAAAATTGTATAAACTATGTTACTCTACTATGCCAAACCAAATAAATAGTGAGTATTTTTCTTCGATTTCTTTTTTACGTTTTCGATGCCGTTTCACGCCAAATTAACTTTGTTATTTCTGATAAAATGTCAGTCTCAACTTTCAGGACACCTTGTGTATGACTGGTGATACAATTTGTTGTATAAAATTGTATAAACTATGTTACTCTACTATGCCAAACCAAATAAATAGTGAGTATTTTTCTTCGATTTCTTTTTTACGTTTTCGATGCCGTTTCACGCCAAATTAACTTTGTTATTTCTGATAAAATGTCAGTCTCAACTTTCAGGACACCTTGTGTATGACTGGTGATACAATTTGTTGTATAAAATTGTATAAACTATGTTACTCTACTATGCCAAACCAAATAAATAGTGAGTATTTTTCTTCGATTTCTTTTTTACGTTTTCGATGCCGTTTCACGCCAAATTAACTTTGTTATTTCTGATAAAATGTCAGTGCCAACTTTCAGGACACCTTGTGTATGACTGGTGATACAATTTGTTGTATAAAATTGTATAAACTATGTTACTCTACTATGCCAAACCAAATAAATAGTGAGTATTTTTCTTCGATTTCTTTTTTACGTTTTCGATGCCGTTTCACGCCAAATTAACTTTGTTATTTCTGATAAAATGTCAGTCTCAACTTTCAGGACACCTTGTGTATGACTGGTGATACAATTTGTTGTATAAAATTGTATAAACTATGTTACTCTACTATGCCAAACCAAATAAATAGTGAGTATTTTTCTTCGATTTCTTTTTTACGTTTTCGATGCCGTTTCACGCCAAATTAACTTTGTTATTTCTGATAAAATGTCAGTGCCAACTTTCAGGACACCTTGTGTATGACTGGTGATACAATTTGTTGTATAAAATTGTATAAACTATGTTACTCTACTATGCCAAACCAAATAAATAGTGAGTATTTTTCTTCGATTTCTTTTTTACGTTTTCGATGCCGTTTCACGCCAAATTAACTTTGTTATTTCTGATAAAATGTCAGTGCCAACTTTCAGGACACCTTGTGTATGACTGGTGATACAATTTGTTGTATAAAATTGTATAAACTATGTTACTCTACTATGCCAAACCAAATAAATAGTGAGTATTTTTCTTCGATTTCTTTTTTACGTTTTCGATGCCGTTTCACGCCAAATTAACTTTGTTATTTCTGATAAAATGTCAGTCTCAACTTTCAGGACACCTTGTGTATGACTGGTGATACAATTTGTTGTATAAAATTGTATAAACTATGTTACTCTACTATGCCAAACCAAATAAATAGTGAGTATTTTTCTTCGATTTCTTTTTTACGTTTTCGATGCCGTTTCACGCCAAATTAACTTTGTTATTTCTGATAAAATGTCAGTGCCAACTTTCAGGACACCTTGTGTATGACTGGTGATACAATTTGTTGTATAAAATTGTATAAACTATGTTACTCTACTATGCCAAACCAAATAAATAGTGAGTATTTTTCTTCGATTTCTTTTTTACGTTTTCGATGCCGTTTCACGCCAAATTAACTTTGTTATTTCTGATAAAATGTCAGTCTCAACTTTCAGGACACCTTGTGTATGACTGGTGATACAATTTGTTGTATAAAATTGTATAAACTATGTTACTCTACTATGCCAAACCAAATAAATAGTGAGTATTTTTCTTCGATTTCTTTTTTACGTTTTCGATGCGTTTCACGCCAAATTAACTTTGTTATTTCTGATAAAATGTCAGTCTCAACTTTCAGGACACCTTGTGTATGACTGGTGATACAATTTGTTGTATAAAATTGTATAAACTATGTTACTCTACTATGCCAAACCAAATAAATAGTGAGTATTTTTCTTCGATTTCTTTTTTACGTTTTCGATGCCGTTTCACGCCAAATTAACTTTGTTATTTCTGATAAAATGTCAGTGCCAACTTTCAGGACACCTTGTGTATGACTGGTGATACAATTTGTTGTATAAAATTGTATAAACTATGTTACTCTACTATGCCAAACCAAATAAATAGTGAGTATTTTTCTTCGATTTCTTTTTTACGTTTTCGATGCCGTTTCACGCCAAATTAACTTTGTTATTTCTGATAAAATGTCAGTCTCAACTTTCAGGACACCTTGTGTATGACTGGTGATACAATTTGTTGTATAAAATTGTATAAACTATGTTACTCTACTATGCCAAACCAAATAAATAGTGAGTATTTTTCTTCGATTTCTTTTTTACGTTTTCGATGCGTTTCACGCCAAATTAACTTTGTTATTTCTGATAAAATGTCAGTGCTCAACTTTCAGGACACCTTGTGTATGACTGGTGATACAATTTGTTGTATAAAATTGTATAAACTATGTTACTCTACTATGCCAAACCAAATAAATAGTGAGTATTTTTCTTCGATTTCTTTTTTACGTTTTCGATGCCGTTTCACGCCAAATTAACTTTGTTATTTCTGATAAAATGTCAGTGCTCAACTTTCAGGACACCTTGTGTATGACTGGTGATACAATTTGTTGTATAAAATTGTATAAACTATGTTACTCTACTATGCCAAACCAAATAAATAGTGAGTATTTTTCTTCGATTTCTTTTTTACGTTTTCGATGCCGTTTCACGCCAAATTAACTTTGTTATTTCTGATAAAATGTCAGTGCCAACTTTCAGGACACCTTGTGTATGACTGGTGATACAATTTGTTGTATAAAATTGTATAAACTATGTTACTCTACTATGCCAAACCAAATAAATAGTGAGTATTTTTCTTCGATTTCTTTTTTACGTTTTCGATGCCGTTTCACGCCAAATTAACTTTGTTATTTCTGATAAAATGTCAGTCTCAACTTTCAGGACACCTTGTGTATGACTGGTGATACAATTTGTTGTATAAAATTGTATAAACTATGTTACTCTACTATGCCAAACCAAATAAATAGTGAGTATTTTTCTTCGATTTCTTTTTTACGTTTTCGATGCCGTTTCACGCCAAATTAACTTTGTTATTTCTGATAAAATGTCAGTGCCAACTTTCAGGACACCTTGTGTATGACTGGTGATACAATTTGTTGTATAAAATTGTATAAACTATGTTACTCTACTATGCCAAACCAAATAAATAGTGAGTATTTTTCTTCGATTTCTTTTTTACGTTTTCGATGCCGTTTCACGCCAAATTAACTTTGTTATTTCTGATAAAATGTCAGTCTCAACTTTCAGGACACCTTGTGTATGACTGGTGATACAATTTGTTGTATAAAATTGTATAAACTATGTTACTCTACTATGCCAAACCAAATAAATAGTGAGTATTTTTCTTCGATTTCTTTTTTACGTTTTCGATGCCGTTTCACGCCAAATTAACTTTGTTATTTCTGATAAAATGTCAGTGCCAACTTTCAGGACACCTTGTGTATGACTGGTGATACAATTTGTTGTATAAAATTGTATAAACTATGTTACTCTACTATGCCAAACCAAATAAATAGTGAGTATTTTTCTTCGATTTCTTTTTTACGTTTTCGATGCCGTTTCACGCCAAATTAACTTTGTTATTTCTGATAAAATGTCAGTCTCAACTTTCAGGACACCTTGTGTATGACTGGTGATACAATTTGTTGTATAAAATTGTATAAACTATGTTACTCTACTATGCCAAACCAAATAAATAGTGAGTATTTTTCTTCGATTTCTTTTTTACGTTTTCGATGCCGTTTCACGCCAAATTAACTTTGTTATTTCTGATAAAATGTCAGTGCCAACTTTCAGGACACCTTGTGTATGACTGGTGATACAATTTGTTGTATAAAATTGTATAAACTATGTTACTCTACTATGCCAAACCAAATAAATAGTGAGTATTTTTCTTCGATTTCTTTTTTACGTTTTCGATGCCGTTTCACGCCAAATTAACTTTGTTATTTCTGATAAAATGTCAGTCTCAACTTTCAGGACACCTTGTGTATGACTGGTGATACAATTTGTTGTATAAAATTGTATAAACTATGTTACTCTACTATGCCAAACCAAATAAATAGTGAGTATTTTTCTTCGATTTCTTTTTTACGTTTTCGATGCCGTTTCACGCCAAATTAACTTTGTTATTTCTGATAAAATGTCAGTGCCAACTTTCAGGACACCTTGTGTATGACTGGTGATACAATTTGTTGTATAAAATTGTATAAACTATGTTACTCTACTATGCCAAACCAAATAAATAGTGAGTATTTTTCTTCGATTTCTTTTTTACGTTTTCGATGCCGTTTCACGCCAAATTAACTTTGTTATTTCTGATAAAATGTCAGTCTCAACTTTCAGGACACCTTGTGTATGACTGGTGATACAATTTGTTGTATAAAATTGTATAAACTATGTTACTCTACTATGCCAAACCAAATAAATAGTGAGTATTTTTCTTCGATTTCTTTTTTACGTTTTCGATGCCGTTTCACGCCAAATTAACTTTGTTATTTCTGATAAAATGTCAGTCGCAACTTTCAGGACACCTTGTGTATGACTGGTGATACAATTTGTTGTATAAAATTGTATAAACTATGTTACTCTACTATGCCAAACCAAATAAATAGTGAGTATTTTTCTTCGATTTCTTTTTTACGTTTTCGATGCCGTTTCACGCCAAATTAACTTTGTTATTTCTGATAAAATGTCAGTGCCAACTTTCAGGACACCTTGTGTATGACTGGTGATACAATTTGTTGTATAAAATTGTATAAACTATGTTACTCTACTATGCCAAACCAAATAAATAGTGAGTATTTTTCTTCGATTTCTTTTTTACGTTTTCGATGCCGTTTCACGCCAAATTAACTTTGTTATTTCTGATAAAATGTCAGTCTCAACTTTCAGGACACCTTGTGTATGACTGGTGATACAATTTGTTGTATAAAATTGTATAAACTATGTTACTCTACTATGCCAAACCAAATAAATAGTGAGTATTTTTCTTCGATTTCTTTTTTACGTTTTCGATGCCGTTTCACGCCAAATTAACTTTGTTATTTCTGATAAAATGTCAGTGCCAACTTTCAGGACACCTTGTGTATGACTGGTGATACAATTTGTTGTATAAAATTGTATAAACTATGTTACTCTACTATGCCAAACCAAATAAATAGTGAGTATTTTTCTTCGATTTCTTTTTTACGTTTTCGATGCCGTTTCACGCCAAATTAACTTTGTTATTTCTGATAAAATGTCAGTCTCAACTTTCAGGACACCTTGTGTATGACTGGTGATACAATTTGTTGTATAAAATTGTATAAACTATGTTACTCTACTATGCCAAACCAAATAAATAGTGAGTATTTTTCTTCGATTTCTTTTTTACGTTTTCGATGCCGTTTCACGCCAAATTAACTTTGTTATTTCTGATAAAATGTCAGTGCCAACTTTCAGGACACCTTGTGTATGACTGGTGATACAATTTGTTGTATAAAATTGTATAAACTATGTTACTCTACTATGCCAAACCAAATAAATAGTGAGTATTTTTCTTCGATTTCTTTTTTACGTTTTCGATGCCGTTTCACGCCAAATTAACTTTGTTATTTCTGATAAAATGTCAGTCTCAACTTTCAGGACACCTTGTGTATGACTGGTGATACAATTTGTTGTATAAAATTGTATAAACTATGTTACTCTACTATGCCAAACCAAATAAATAGTGAGTATTTTTCTTCGATTTCTTTTTTACGTTTTCGATGCCGTTTCACGCCAAATTAACTTTGTTATTTCTGATAAAATGTCAGTCTCAACTTTCAGGACACCTTGTGTATGACTGGTGATACAATTTGTTGTATAAAATTGTATAAACTATGTTACTCTACTATGCCAAACCAAATAAATAGTGAGTATTTTTCTTCGATTTCTTTTTTACGTTTTCGATGCCGTTTCACGCCAAATTAACTTTGTTATTTCTGATAAAATGTCAGTCTCAACTTTCAGGACACCTTGTGTATGACTGGTGATACAATTTGTTGTATAAAATTGTATAAACTATGTTACTCTACTATGCCAAACCAAATAAATAGTGAGTATTTTTCTTCGATTTCTTTTTTACGTTTTCGATGCCGTTTCACGCCAAATTAACTTTGTTATTTCTGATAAAATGTCAGTCTCAACTTTCAGGACACCTTGTGTATGACTGGTGATACAATTTGTTGTATAAAATTGTATAAACTATGTTACTCTACTATGCCAAACCAAATAAATAGTGAGTATTTTTCTTCGATTTCTTTTTTACGTTTTCGATGCCGTTTCACGCCAAATTAACTTTGTTATTTCTGATAAAATGTCAGTCTCAACTTTCAGGACACCTTGTGTATGACTGGTGATACAATTTGTTGTATAAAATTGTATAAACTATGTTACTCTACTATGCCAAACCAAATAAATAGTGAGTATTTTTCTTCGATTTCTTTTTTACGTTTTCGATGCGGTTTCACGCCAAATTAACTTTGTTATTTCTGATAAAATGTCAGTCTCAACTTTCAGGACACCTTGTGTATGACTGGTGATACAATTTGTTGTATAAAATTGTATAAACTATGTTACTCTACTATGCCAAACCAAATAAATAGTGAGTATTTTTCTTCGATTTCTTTTTACGTTTTCGATGCCGTTTCACGCCAAATTAACTTTGTTATTTCTGATAAAATGTCAGTCTCAACTTTCAGGACACCTTGTGTATGACTGGTGATACAATTTGTTGTATAAAATTGTATAAACTATGTTACTCTACTATGCCAAACCAAATAAATAGTGAGTATTTTTCTTCGATTCCTTTTTTACGTTTTCGATGCCGTTTCACGCCAAATTAACTTTGTTATTTCTGATAAAATGTCAGTCTCAACTTTCAGGACACCTTGTGTATGACTGGTGATACAATTTGTTGTATAAAATTGTATAAACTATGTTACTCTACTATGCCAAACCAAATAAATAGTGAGTATTATTCTTCGATTTCTTTTTTACGTTTTCGATGCCGTTTCACGCCAAATTAACTTTGTTATTTCTGATAAAATGTCAGTCTCAACTTTCAGGACACCTTGTGTATGACTGGTGATACAATTTGTTGTATAAAATTGTATAAACTATGTTACTCTACTATGCCAAACGAAATAAATAGTATTTTTCTTCGATTTCTTTTTTACGTTTTCGATGCCGTTTCACGCCAAATTAACTTTGTTATTTCTGATAAAATGTCAGTCTCAACTTTCAGGACACCTTGTGTATGACTGGTGATACAATTTGTTGTATAAAATTGTATAAACTATGTTACTCTACTATGCCAAACCAAATAAATAGTGAGTATTTTTCTTCGATTTCTTTTTTACGTTTTCGATGCCGTTTCACGCCAAATTAACTTTGTTATTTCTGATAAAATGTCAGTGCCAACTTTCAGGACACCTTGTGTATGACTGGTGATACAATTTGTTGTATAAAATTGTATAAACTATGTTACTCTACTACTGCCAAACCAAATAAATAGTGAGTATTTTTCTTCGATTTCTTTTTTACGTTTTCGACTGCGGTTTCACGCCATATTAACTTTGTTATTTCTGATAAAATGTCAGTCTCAACTTTCAGGACACCTTGTGTATGACTGGTGATACAATTTGTTGTATAAAATTGTATAAACTATGTTACTCTACTATGCCAAACCAAATAAATAGTGAGTATTTTTCTTCGATTTCTTTTTTACGTTTTCGATGCGGTTTCACGCCAAATTAACTTTGTTATCTCTGATAAAATGTCAGTCTCAACTTACAGGACACCTTGTGTATGACTGGTGATACAATTTGTTGTATAAAATTGTATAAACTATGTTACTCTACTATGCCAAACCAAATAAATAGTGAGTATTTTTCTTCGATTTCTTTTTTACGTTTTCGATGCCGTTTCACGCCAAATTAACTTTGTTATTTCTGATAAAATGTCAGTGCCAACTTTCAGGACACCTTGTGTATGACTGGTGATACAATTTGTTGTATAAAATTGTATAAACTATGTTACTCTACTATGCCAAACCAAATAAATAGTGAGTATTTTTCTTCGATTTTTTTTTACGTTTTCGATGCCGTTTCACGCCAAATTAACTTTGTTATTTCTGATAAAATGTCAGTCTCAACTTTCAGGACACCTTGTGTATGACTGGTGATACAATTTGTTGTATAAAATTGTATAAACTATGTTACTCTACTATGCCAAACCAAATAAATAGTGAGTATTTTTCTTCGATTTCTTTTTTACGTTTTCGATGCCGTTTCACGCCAAATTAACTTTGTTATTTCTGATAAAATGTCAGTGCCAACTTTCAGGACACCTTGTGTATGACTGGTGATACAATTTGTTGTATAAAATTGTATAAACTATGTTACTCTACTATGCCAAACCAAATAAATAGTGAGTATTTTTCTTCGATTTCTTTTTTACGTTTTCGATGCCGTTTCACGCCAAATTAACTTTGTTATTTCTGATAAAATGTCAGTGCCAACTTTCAGGACACCTTGTGTATGACTGGTGATACAATTTGTTGTATAAAATTGTATAAACTATGTTAGTCTACTATGCCAAACCAAATAAATAGTGAGTATTTTTATTCTATTCCTTTTTTACGTTTTCGATGCCGTTTCACGCCAAATTAACTTTGTTATTTCTGATAAAATGTCAGTGCCAACTTTCAGGACACCTTGTGTATGACTGGTGATACAATTTGTTGTATAAAATTGTATAAACTATGTTACTCTACTATGCCAAACCAAATAAATAGTGAGTATTTTTCTTCGATTTCTTTTTTACGTTTTCGATGCGGTTTCACGCCAAATTAACTTTGTTATTTCTGATAAAATGTCAGTCTCAACTTTCAGGACACCTTGTGTATGACTGGTGATACAATTTGTTGTATAAAATTGTATAAACTATGTTACTCTACTATGCCAAACCAAATAACTAGTGAGTATTTTTCTTCGATTTCTTTTTTACGTTTTGGATGCTGTTTCACTCCAAATTAACTTTGTTATTTCTGATAAAATGACAGTGCCAACTTTCAGGACACCTTGTGTATGACTGGTGATACAATTTGTTGTATAAAATTGTATAAACTATGTTACTCTACTATGCCAAACCAAATAAATAGTATTTTTCTTCGATTTCTTTTTTACGTTTTCGATGCCGTTTCACGCCAAATTAACTTTGTTATTTCTGATAAAATGTCAGTCTCAACTTTCAGGACACCTTGTGTATGACTGGTGATACAATTTGTTGTATAAAATTGTATAAACTATGTTACTCTACTATGCCAAACCAAATAAATAGTGAGTATTTTTCTTCGATTTCTTTTTTACGTTTTCGATGCCGTTTCACGCCAAATTAACTTTGTTATTTCTGATAAAATGTCAGTGCCAACTTTCAGGACACCTTGTGTATGACTGGTGATACAATTTGTTGTATAAAATTGTATAAACTATGTTACTCTACTACGCCAAACCAAATAAATAGTGAGTATTTTTCTTCGATTTCTTTTTTACGTTTTCGACGCGGTTTCACGCCATATTAACTTTGTTATTTCTGATAAAATGTCAGTCTCAACTTTCAGGACACCTTGTGTATGACTGGTGATACAATTTGTTGTATAAAATTGTATAAACTATGTTACTCTACTATGCCAAACCAAATAAATAGTGAGTATTTTTCTTCGATTTCTTTTTTACGTTTTCGATGCGGTTTCACGCCAAATTAACTTTGTTATCTCTGATAAAATGTCAGTCTCAACTTACAGGACACCTTGTGTATGACTGGTGATACAATTTGTTGTATAAAATTGTATAAACTATGTTACTCTACTATGCCAAACCAAATAAATAGTGAGTATTATTCTTCGATTTCTTTTTTACGTTTTCGATGCCGTTTCACGCCAAATTAACTTTGTTATTTCTGATAAAATGTCAGTCGCAACTTTCAGGACACCTTGTGTATGACTGGTGATACAATTTGTTGTATAAAATTTTGTATAAACTATGTTACTCTACTATGCCATACCAAATAAATAGTGAGTATTTTTCTTCTATTCCTTTTTTACGTTTTCGATGCCGTTTCACGCCAAATTAACTTTGTTATTTCTGATAAAATGTCAGTCTCAACTTTCAGGACACCTTGTGTATGACTGGTGATACAATTTGTTGTATAAAATTGTATAAACTATGTTACTCTACTATGCCAAACCAAATAAATAGTGAGTATTTTTCTTCGATTTCTTTTTTACGTTTTCGATGCCGTTTCACGCCAAATTAACTTTGTTATTTCTGATAAAATGTCAGTCTCAACTTTCAGGACACCTTGTGTATGACTGTTGATACAATTTGTTGTATAAAATTGTATAAACTATGTTACTCTACTATGCCAAAACAAATAAATAGTGAGTATTTTTCTTCTATTCCTTTTTTACGTTTTCGATGCCGTTTCACACCAAATTAACTTTGTTATTTCTGATAAAATGTCAGTCTCAACTTTCAGGACACCTTGTGTATGACTGTTGATACAATTTGTTGTATAAAATTGTATAAACTATGTTACTCTACTATGCCAAACCAAATAAATAGTGAGTATTTTTCTTCGATTTCTTTTTTACGTTTTCGATGCCGTTTCACGCCAAATTAACTTTGTTATTTCTGATAAAATGTCAGTCTCAACTTTCAGGACACCTTGTGTATGACTGTTGATACAATTTGTTGTATAAAATTGTATAAACTATGTTACTCTACTATGCCAAAACAAATAAATAGTGAGTATTTTTCTTCTATTCCTTTTTTACGTTTTCGATGCCGTTTCATACCAAATTAACTTTGTTATTTCTGATAAAATGTCAGTCTCAACTTTCAGGACACCTTGTGTATGACTGTTGATACAATTTGTTGTATAAAATTGTATAAACTATGTTACTCTACTATGCCAAACCAAATAAATAGTGAGTATTTTTCTTCGATTTCTTTTTTACGTTTTCGATGCCGTTTCACGCCAAATTAACTTTGTTATTTCCGATAAAATGTCAGTCTCAACTTTCAGGACACCTTGTGTATGACTGGTGATACAATTTGTTGTATAAAATTGTATAAACTATGTTACTCTACTATGCCAAACCAAATAAATAGTGAGTATTTTTCTTCGATTTCTTTTTTACGTTTTCGTTGCCGTTTCACGCCAAATTAACTTTGTTATTTCTGATAAAATGTCAGTCTCAACTTTCAGGACACCTTGTGTATGACTGGTGATACAATTTGTTGTATAAAATTGTATAAACTATGTTACTCTACTATGCCAAACCAAATAAATAGTGAGTATTTTTCTTCGATTTCTTTTTTACGTTTTCGATGCGGTTTCACGCCAAATTAACTTTGTTATTTCTGATAAAATATGTCAGTCTCAACTTTCAGGACACCTTGTGTATGACTGGTGATACAATTTGTTGTATAAAATTGTATAAACTATGTTACTCTACTATGCCAAACCAAATAAATAGTGAGTATTTTTCTTCGATTTCTTTTTTACGTTTTCGATGCGGTTTCACGCCAAATTAACTTTGTTATTTCTGATAAAATATGTCAGTCTCAACTTTCAGGACACCTTGTGTATGACTGGTGATACAATTTGTTGTATAAAATTGTATAAACTATGTTACTCTACTATGCCAAACCAAATAAATAGTGAGTATTTTTCTTCGATTTCTTTTTTACGTTTTCGTTGCCGTTTCACGCCAAATTAACTTTGTTATTTCTGATAAAATGTCAGTCTCAACTTTCAGGACACCTTGTTTATGACTGGTGATACAATTTGTTGTATAAAATTGTATAAACTATGTTACTCTACTATGCCAAACCAAATAAATAGTGAGTATTTTTCTTCGATTTCTTTTTTACGTTTTCGATGCGGTTTCACGCCAAATTAACTTTGTTATTTCTGATAAAATATGTCAGTCTCAACTTTCAGGACACCTTGTGTATGACTGGTGATACAATTTGTTGTATAAAATTGTATAAACTATGTTACTCTACTATGCCAAACCAAATAAATAGTGAGTATTTTTCTTCTATTCCTTTCTAACGTTTTCGATGCCGTTTCACGCCAAATTAACTTTGTTATTTCTGATAAAATGTCAGTCTCAACTTTCAGGACACCTTGTGTATGACTGGTGATACAATTTGTTGTATAAAATTGTATAAACTATGTTACTCTACTATGCCAAACCAAATAAATAGTGAGTATTATTCTTCGATTCCTTTTTTACGTTTTCGATGCCGTTTCACGCCAAATTAACTTTGTTATTTCTGATAAAATGTCAGTCTCAACTTTCAGGACACCTTCTGTATGACTGGTGATACAATTTGTTGTATAAAATTGTATAAACTATGTTACTCTACTATGCCAAACCAAATAAATAGTGAGTATTATTCTTCGATTTCTTTTTTACGTTTTCGATGCCGTTTCACGCCAAATTAACTTTGTTATTTCTGATAAAATGTCAGTCTCAACTTTCGGGACACCTTGTGTATGACTGGTGATACAATTTGTTGTATAAAATTGTATAAACTATGTTACTCTACTATGCCAAATCAAATAAATAGTGAGTATTTTTCTTCGATTCCTTTTTTACGTTTTCGATGCTGTTTCACGCCAAGTTAACTTTGTTATTTCTGATGAAATGACAGTCTAAACTTTCAGGACACCTTGTATATGACTGATGATACAATTTGTTGTATTGTAAAGCTTTGTACAAATGTTTGTACTTTGTGCAACGAATAAGTGAGTGTATTTGAAACAAGACACCAATGGAATTATCATCATACAGATTATTAGCACCCGAATCCTCACTATGCACTTATGCTGCAGCTGTAGTATACAACTTACAGCTTAGACCTCCAGTAATGCCATCTCTGAAGCAGATGTTACATCACATCAAAGCCAAACATTGATAACTGACGCGTCGTATCGTTTAGGCAACGCGTACAGCTACACAACGAGTTCACAAGTGTACACCACCTAGTGCTAAGTTAACATCTTGTAGAAAAACCTACTTAATGTATCAAAAAACCAGTACAATGTCAAAAATAATCGACATATTGTCACTTTTCAAGATACGTAATACCCTACAAAACGTCAAAAAAAAACCTATAAGATGTCAACTTGCATACTAGGTAGTTTTTAGAGCGCAAGCAGTCATTCCACGTTTGCTCACTAGGATCCTTGTGAACGTCCATCTATGGAGGAATCACTCAACTAAGCTACACGCATTATTGGTTGCATAGTTTTGTGAGGCTGAGTAATCCGTGTCTGTAGTTTTTATCTCTGAGAAGAAAGTTAGTTGAATAGCAACTAAGTGCTCAGTTAACATCTTGTAGAAAAACATACATAATGTCAAAAAAACAGCATAATGTCAAAAAAAATCGGCATAATGTCACTTTCAAAATACGTAATACCCGTGCCATGCCGGTTTTTCAGTCGTAAGTTAAGTGTAACTTGGCTGCAACCCAGAAGAAACCTCTCAAAAAGCGTTTTTCAATATCAAGTTTCTCCTAAAGTGGTACTTCAGCTAGAGGACCATGTATGGGATAACTGTCAAGCTTTGGTCAAATCGCAATGTGCTTGACAGTGACATAAGTCGTCATGAGTGACACGAGACACAAATACAGAACATCAAGGGAACGCATAGAACACGATAATTCAGGCATGAAAACAGCGGTTTGTTGATTGTTAATTACAACGTGAAAAACCAATCCACAGACTGATAGTTAACTTCCAAGTCATAGTTACCTGACTTGAAAGTTGAAGTAGTTGCATATGATATTTTCTCAAAATGCTGGTTGAAACATATGATTTGTACTCAATCGCGGATCATTCGACACATGAAATGAGACAGGTGCGTCTCGGCTGCTGTTACCATACGGAAGCGGTTTATGAATATGCAGTGCGTACGATGCATAACAGATTCTCTTGGAGATCGACGAGATGGTTTCGCTTGTATCATATTAATCGGAAAATTATGGAACCACGGTTGTTAACGGTACATTTCTGGCTAGCAGAACTATGGATATATCTTTGGACAGCTGTTTATATTTTTTTACGCATAAGACGGGTGCTCATGTTGATCGACATCAACAGAGCTTCGGGTCCAGTTCACCTGTCCCTAGGGTGTCGGGATTGTGGGGCAACCTGGCTGAAGAAGCCTTTACCTAGTTCTACAAACTTTACAACGTGTCTACATGCTCTTTAGTCTGGCTTCTACATGCTACGATGCCAAACCGTAACCATCCGCAATGCGGTCGAAATTAGGAGAACAATCTGCGTTGAATCAGATCGAATTTGGGAGACAGTTCCTTGCAGAACTCGGACAAGTCTAATAGAGTAATATTGGGAACTCTGCATCTAGGCCACATTCAATTGTGTCCCTTAGTAAACTATGAAATTCTTTGGATTACGCTTCCTCTTCTTCCACTGTGATTTATCAAGAATGTGGTATTGCTTCCACATCTAGAAGAATAACTGTCGATATGTTTTGTCTGACTCTATTCTACGCATCTACATTAATAAGACAGGAAGCTTTATACGCTCCGCTTCATTTTAAGTAGGCCTCTAACGCGTCTTGGAATGAGTGCTTCCCAGTACCATGTCCCACGATTTTGATTATCAAGATCAGTAACATTTTTTTGTTCGAGTTTGAGCTGAGCATGAGTTTAGTTTAAGAACGGAAGTGTGTCCTTGTTTGCTCTATGGACAGCTAGAAAAAGAGGTTTTAGCAGCTTTCTGCAAGCACAAATCGAGAACCTCAAAGTAGTTCTCTCTACAATGTTTTGAAGAAACAATAATGCACCCTGGACTACTCGCGCGTTGTTGTACTGTTCATAGTAGGAAATAGGGGCACCCCTAAGTCGCTGGATACTTGCCCAAGGGTTGCCGTGAGGGCAACTGCAAATACTAGGCAGTCCTAACAATCGCAGGACTCTGGGACCTCGCCCAAGATCGCTCTTAAGGCACCTGCGAAGTGTAGAGAGCGTTACGCTCTAGAAGTGGTTCCAAAACTAGGGGCTTTTATGAACCGCACAGAATCTGGACGCTTCTCCGGAGCGTCCACCGTATATAAGGTACTGAAAGCGGACGGTGCTATGCTTTTCAAAGGAGAACTGGTTCTTATAAGTTCTTACGCCATCTACCTGTGTATTTCCATTGACTGTGGGTTCCAGGGCTCCTAAAAGCCATGGAGACTGCTTCGCTTTGTGAATGTTTTGAGATCAAAATGTATCCCTAATCATCTCACGCCATACAAAGAATTCCTGTAAAACTCAATAAATCTTAGGAGCTTGAGTATTTGCCCCTAGATCCACAGATTGCGGACCCTAAGGCATTTGGGGCCATCAAAATAATTCCCGAAGAGCAAAAAACAGATCACCAGTGATTTGCATGAGCAAAGGACTGCAACGGTTGTAATGCAAAAAACTGGGGATTCAATGAATCCAAGGGTCTTGAGCGCTTGCCCCTAGCCGTGGACCCCAGGACATTTAGAAGCCATTTCTCCGTGTAAACGTTTAACTAAGGATCTCCAATGATGAAAAGTACTAGGGGTTCCCAAGGCGCTTGCTTCTAAACGCTTCTTTCTTACCTGACTATATTATCCAGTCAAAAGAATATCCCATATCGAACGAAATCACAAAAATGTCAAATCACAACAGTATCCACAACGGCACAGTACATGGGGGTGCGTTAAAGCCCCGCGCGCGGAAGGGTTTTTCAACCACTTCAATCGAATATGCGTCGGTAGTGGTTCGCGAGCGTCCTCTTCCAATCGCGGTACGACGTGGAACTGAAGAAGTAGAAGGCGAGGAAGGCTTGCACCGAGCAGGTTAGGCACCCGAGCGACGGGCTGCGGAGCGTCTAGAGACCGAGGGGCAGGCGGTTAGGGGGGCTCGGGCGGTACGGCGGAGCGCACAGTAGTAGTGGCGGGTCCGCTTGCTGCCTGCCTGCCGCTGCGGCAACGGTGGTTCCTGCGTTATTCAACTGTTCTGTGTTAGGTCGACGCCGCTCGCCGCTTGAACCGCGTCGTAGCAGTCGTGCTGCGGCGGTACGGCGTTTTGTCGCAGCGGCTTTGCTGGAGCGACCATTGGCGGTACGACTAAGCGAAATTTCCATACGTTTTTGTATGAATCTTCCATTGTATACAGTGGACCCCCGATAATCCGGCGCCCCCTGTAATCCGACATGTCTTTGAATATGTATTTCATACATACGTATTTGACAATCTTGTATGTATGTCATCAATAAGTGTTGTGGTACTCCGTAATTTGATAATAATAATAATAATAATAATAAAATGTCTTTATTAGGCACATTATATACACTACAACATAATGTGACCTCTACGTAGGCGAAGTCTAGCTCTTGGCTACTCTACTTAACCTACCCAAATACTAAATTGAAACACTCAATCAAAGGAAACTTTGACAAGCAAAAGACGCTTCAAAACAACGAGCTTGATAGCTTCCTAGCATACATATATACACACATATATTACGTAAAATAAAATTAAATGTAAGAATTAAAAACTAACTTTTCCACAATTACTACAATGACAAATAAATCTGTTTCACATGCTTACGAAATCTGTTTACTGGCCAATCCTTTATATTGTCATCTAATTCGTTATAAATCAGGGTAGCATTGTAAGTGTATGAACTACGAAATAAAGTTGTTTTATACATAGGGATCTCTAGTCTTTTTTTGTGTCTGAAATCAATGTTTGAATTATTTCGTCTGAAAACAAATTTCTCATAAAGATACAAGGGGGATCTAGAAGATATGATCTTATGTGTAAACACTGCTATATGGTACTTGCAAGCATTTTCTATACACATCCAACCAAGCTGAAATCTCTTTAAGGAAACATGATCATACTTCTTGAGATTAAATACAAATCGACAACAAGTATTTTGGAGTTTTTGGAGTCTTGCTTTTGTGATAGAATCAAGACAATGATAGAACACAGTGCTACAGTAAAATAAGCTTGGAAATATAATAGCCTCACATAACATTTTCTAACTTTAAAATTCAAAATAGAGCGATTGACATAAAAACACTTCAACGTTGCATAACATTTTTTTAAGATAGACGAAACATGCTCCTTAAACCGTAAAGTATAATCAATAATCAACCCTAAATTTTTGTAGTATTTACGACAGCTAGACGCTCCTTGTCGATTTTTACATCAAGAGAATTCAATACAGTGTTACGTTTGACAGCAGGACAAAAAAGCATCACTGAGCACTTATCCTTATTGAGCTTAAGATTATTACCATTTGAGTATCCTACTATTGCCTCCAAATCATCATTAAGCTCATTGATTGAAGTATGCAAAGTGTTACTATTAAAGCTTTTATATATCTGTGTATCATCGGCATAGCACATCACAGAAGAGTTTTTCACAGAGCTACCCAAGTCTATAGTATAAATTAAGTACAACAAGGGCCCTAAAACTGAACCCTGAGGAACACCTGATGTTATATCAATCGGACTAGATATAGTGTTGTCTATCTCTACTACTTGTTTACGATTTGAAAGATATGTTATAAAAAACATTAGAGGTATGTCTGAAAAACCAAAAAACTTCAATTTAGCACATAAAAGCTCATGATCTATTTTATCGAACGCCTTAGAATAATCTAATGATACAAGTGCTGAAGCATCTCCCTTATCAAGCGAAGCAATGATGTCATCTAAAACCCTTGCTAAAGCTGAAGTTGTACTAAAACCACTGCGGAAACCAGATTGACACTTGGGAAAGAAATCATTATTAGAGAAATAATGATAAACCTGATGTTTAATCAATTTCTCCAATATCTTCGATATAACAGGAATCAAAGTTATAGGTCCTAAGTCTGAGAGACATTTTGGATTTTTACATTTAGGCAAGGGTTTGACAAGAGATAGTTTCCAAGCATCAGGGAAATACCCAGCCTCCAGGCAACAGTTCAATAAATGCGTCAGGGGTAGTAATACTCGAGGCAAGCAAAGCTTCAGCATTGAGACTGTTATACCATCCGAACCTGCTGCATTAGATTTTAGGGACAGAATAATGTCTAGCACATTTTGTGGGGTAGCAAAACTAAATTCAAATCTAGCACTTTCATTAATTTTGGTACTATTAAATTTATCAACTAGATCCTTGCAATTGCCCGAAGGCGTGAAAACGGAAGAAAAATAATTGTTTACTTCATCGGCATTCTTCAACTGTGTAGGTAAAGATTTATCTACATTAGTTTTGAGTTTCAATGAATGTACAGCTTTCCAGAGATGCTTGTTACTATTTAGTTGTTCATTGAAGCTTAGATATGCTGCTTTCTCCCGCCTAATAGCGGAAATGACATCATTTCTTAATTTCTGGTAATATTCGAGACTAGCTGGACTTTTTAAAATCTGATATTTTCTAAAGGCTTTATTTCTCTCGGAGATCAAAAATTTTATGCCACCTGTGAGCCATGGAGCATAAGGTTTAGTAATACGTGATGAAATAACAGGAGCATGGACATCAAACAAATCCAAAATATGATTAGAAAAAAACGTAGCTTTATCCTCTAAGTTAGTGATGTAATATATATCGTCCCATGGGATTTTATACAAATCCACCAAAAACTGATCTTTACAACAGTGTTTAAAATCTCTATATTTGACAGTCTTTTGAAAATTCTTAGGCCGTGTGATGTTGAAGTCACATCTGACTACATTATGATCTGACAAATTCGGAACAGGTACAGAGCTAGTTGAAATTAATGATTCAGCTAAGTTATTTGTTGTACAAATGACATCTATGGAGGTTGCCGATGTCTCGGCGGTTAAGCTGGAGATTTTTTAGGTGCGCCACTGGCGTGTGTGCCTCAACGGCCCTGCCTATGATCCGAAGGTAGGCGTACGATGTGGTCTGCCGGTGTGTCGCCTTAATGTTAATGGTGGTACGAGTAGTACTTTGTTTATTATGTTTATGGTGCACCAGGTCGCCGAATACAAAGGATCATCCTTTTGCGGTCAAAAATCGAAAACAATGCATCGCGCGGCAACGGTTGCATTTGTTGCACTCTAAACATAATAAAATTAATTGCTCGTGAAATGGACATTTCCACTCGATGTAGGGAGCTTCTCGATAATATGCAGCCATCGTATATGTTTAAAATTGATTTTAAAGAAAAACTGATCAGATTCATGCCCTATACGCATCCTCTGCAGACTCGGTAGTTTTTAGTGTTTTTAGTTTATGCCACGTTTGCTCCATCTGTGGAGGAATGACTCAACGACACGACACGCTCAAACATGCATTGTTAGTTGCAGAAAGTCTAGTAGTGTTTATCTATCAGAAGATGTGAAACAAAGAAGCAAAATCGCATTTGGATGATTATGTGTAATCAGTGATATATGCTATGTAAGAAAATTATTACTGAATATGCTGCCAATGAAGTATATCTATTCGCTGTGCCCGACGGGTTATTTATACGTTTTCTGAAGACAGTTTATGAGTTACGATTTCCCCGTCTTTCTTTGTTCTTTTCTAGCTTTGAATATATCTCAAGTGCGTGTATTTGAGACAAGGAGCCAATTAAATTATCAATACAGATTATCGTTTTCTTCCAGCTACAGTATACAACTTACAGCTGCTTAGACCTCCAATAATGCCAGATGCTATATCACAACAGCGCCAAATATTGATAGTTGAGCATCATGACGTTTAGGCAACACGTACAGCTACAAAATGAGTTCACAACAAGTTTAGGACAGGTTGTGCTAAGAACATCTTGTAGAAAAACTTGTCACAAAAAACCTATAAAACGTCAAAAAAAATCCTTTAATGAGCGCGTGTTGATTGTATTTGCAGATACAAACTATTCTTTTGACGATTTTCATTAACAGCTGGCTTTTTTAAATTTTTAAAGATCCTCAATGGAACATTTCCATTTTTGTCCCCTGTGAAACAAGTAAATAAAACTTGTCGGAAGCACCGACCGATTTTAGATAGCTCCAAGCAAAATCCTACTGTAGAAACCTTATTTAAGAAGGCAAAATAGGTACCTATTTTGAGACGATCTCAGGGAAAACTGACAAAAGATTTTGGATCTAAAATTACACATCATCTACATGTTGTCATTAACATTTACAAATCGTAGATCGCCCTTCATTTTTCCGTTTGAGACCTGCCCGTGGCGGTCGATTTTTATTTTACCCCACAATGTAGAGTCAGGATATACATATTTTGGTCTGATATGCCTTATTAATTTGAATTTTTGATTATTTATATTGGTAGTGTCATCTATCGGGAAATTAGTGTTTTATCTGGTACAGCGGAAAGGTTACTAGATAAAAATTATGAAACCTTTGAAACCTGCTCCATAGATGGTGCTGGCGGTAATATTATGGCGTCATCTACTGGCGTCCACGTATACTATAGGATTAAGGTATTATATACAGGGTGACTTTGAAGTTGAGTCATTAATTTTCAGATAATGATTGTAGATGGAAGATAAACCAAAATATGTGTGTAAAAATAAAAAAAAAATGAAAAAAAATGTTACCTTGTTTTATAAAGTATCCTCCCGACAAGTATTTCAGTGCGGACCTGTATTTGATCGTGTGGTCTTGGAGCACCGGTATATTCCCTCCCTTGTGAGGTCTTAAGTCACGAGCCCTTTGTACTACATTAACAAAGGCACGAGGGGTTCATAAGAATCATGTCCACAAGTTCAGCATTTTCGTAAACATGTGCCATTTTTGATTTCGTTTGAGCCACGCAACAGACACCACTATTCACTCCGCGTTACCGACTGACACTGACTGTATACATATACAACTGAGTAAAATAATTGTAAAAACATCGTTCCAAATTCTTTCGCTTTTTTGTTTCCGATGCGATGAACCGATAAGGCGGATTATATCCGTTGTCGCCAAACACGAGCACATAATATTATTATTGAGACAGGGCGGTACTCAAACTTCCAAAGGGCTATAACTTTGTTACTTCAATTTTACCAGAAAAATGGTAAAGGAAAAAACATTTGTTTTGATCAGATCTACTCACTGTTAAAATAAATGACTCAACTTCGAAGTCACCCTGTATAGTAGGCATTTCTTGCTTGCATAATCTAAAAAGTAATCCATCTAAATCCTCAGATATGATTTTTGGTTCAAAGGATCATCCATCGAAGTGGTAATTAACCTTAAAGTCCATGGGACTCTGGATTGACACAGAACTAGAACAGAAATAAAACTGAAACTGTGTGAAACATTAATTATCGTGATACTAGGGTGTTTTAAATTCGACCCTCACCACAAAAAACTGAATTTTCCCAAAATCGTTTTGACTTTTTGCTGACCGTATTCATAGCGAAATTTCAAAATAAATTCCACATTAACCTTGCCACTTTTTCTCCTCTACAAAATGACATAATTAGAATTTCAATATGACGTTTCATATCTTGTCCTCCAACATCAACTTTATTTTTTCTCAGCGTATTTAATTTTTGCACAGATCACTAGAATGTTTAATTCCGATTCCAAAAATTATATGTCATACACTGGCCTTTCCCAACTTTAGTTATTTCGTATACGCGATTCTGCGATTACAATAATTCTTCGCCAGTAGGCATGGAAAGTAAACTAAGTGACATATAAATGCGAACACCCAGTTTAAATGGTTTTATTTTAATAAAATTGTATAAGTACTTAATGAAGCATAATAAGTAAATGATAAAAATTTCAAAATGATTGCACTGCTTTAAAAGCCCTTTGAAAAGTATGTATATTGCAAGAGATGGCGCCACAGGTAACTACGAGCCATCTGTCGGCAACTAGTCGCACTAAGCTGCGAGGACTTTAAAACGGTTTCTGTTCCGAAGCGCTCTTTTTTTGTTAGGCTACACCTCGAGAGATGGCGATCGGAGCTTAGGTATTGGCGCCATCTGTTCGCAATTAATTGTATTATCAGCGATTTTTAATTTTTTTGTTGACGTGTTTTACTGATTTTCGTCAATCTGTCATGTTACGTTGACGTGTATTTGTATTAATCATTTGTCAACAAATCTCGGAATGATTTAAGATGAAATAAATATAATTATAAGCGAAAACGTATTAAAGATGGAATATTTCCGAAGCGGTTTAAAGTCAGTGCTGGGCGCCCCACCCCCTGGTACCCAACCAACAGGCGCCGAAACCGTAAGTCCTAAACAGCCGTCTCGGCCCTGTTTAACCCCAGAATCCTCCGTTCTAGGTGGAAAGATTAGTAAACCGAGTGAGCACTTCAACATTACTAGAGGACCGTCGAGATGCTTGCAGAGCCCTTAAAGCGTTATCAAAAAAGTACCGACTCGAAGTTGGGGCCCAAGGCATGGACATCCTCACGCAGGTGCTCGAATTGGACAGGAGCGACTGTGAGATTGTCGGGTATGTATGAAATTCAAGAAATGGTCTAGGAAAAAATCCTGGTTCTGAATTTGAATTGCACTGGAGTGCTGTAATTAAAGAGCCTTGTCGACTTTAGAATATGTACACAATTATACAGGGTGACTTCGAAGTTGAGTCATTTATTTTAACAGTGAGTAGATCTGATCAAAAGAAATGTTTTTTTCCTTTAACATTTTTGTGGTAAACTTAAAGTAACAAAGTTATAGCCCCTTAGAAGTTGGAGTACCGCCCTGTCTCAATAATAATATTATGTGCTCGTGTTTGGCAACAACGGATATACTCCGCCTTATCGGTTCATCGCATCGGAAACAAAAAAGCGAAAGAATTTGGAACGATGTTTTTACAATTATTTTATTCAGTTGTATACAGTCAGTGTCAGTCGGTAACGCGTGAGTGAATAGTGGTGTCTGTTGCGTGGCTCAAACGAAATAAAAAATGGCACATATTTATGCGGATCGGTTTCCCAATCGAGTGCAACCAACCCCTCGTGCCTTTGTTAATGTAGTACAAAGGGCTCGTGAATCAGGTGACTTAAGACCTCACAGGGGAGGCCATGCCGGTGCTCCAATACCTCACGATCAAATACAGGTCCGCACTGAAATACTTGTCGGGAGGATACTTTATAAAACAAGGTAAAAAATTTGTTTTTATTTTTTTTTATTTTTACACACATATTTTGGTTTATCTTCCTTCTACAATCATTATCTGAAAATTAATGACTCAACTTCAAAGTCACCCTGTATAAATATGAATTTGAATTATAGTTAGAACTACATGTCTCCAAAAATCTGTTAAGGATTTGGAATTAACTGCACAGCAGTGTATTTTAACTTGATTTTAACACCAAAACTGAATTTGCCCCAAAGACCTGAAAATTCTGTACCTCTTGGTTCTTTTATTGCTTTTGTTTCAAAAATACAAAATAATATAAACAATTACTGTCTAATTATCTTTATTATTACATTACCTTGGATTATGGAAATTATTTTTTCAAATGTTTGTCAATAATGTGGGTACATTGTCCCTTTTGAGTTCTAATTTTTGATGATGTAACCAAGCATTTGGTGTAGTTTTAAAAAATTCCACTATCTGAAAATTTGTTCTACAGATCAAAATTGACCAATCAGATGGCATATTTGGATCAATAGATCTAATGAATATAATCATTTTTTTTTCTAAAATATATCTGTAAGAATTATATGGTTTGTGTAAGAACCGCATGTAATCACCCATATTAATAAAGAACTTTTTTAAAAAGCACCTGACTTATGTATAAAAACCCATTTATTAATTTGTTCCTGAGGAATTTCTTGCTTTAATAGATGCATTTAATAAAATTGGGCATAGACGTATCACCCTTTTAATGTGCTGGTTTGTTTGTTTTAGATTTATTTAGCATGATTGCTACAATTACATTATTTTAAAAAGCTACAACAATTACATAACATACAGATATTTAGAAAAACAAAATTTGCATCTCTAAGAATTTTCACTGTCCAGGAAATATTCCTTTAATTTTCTTTTCAAAATTTTTAAATTACAGGTAGACTTTATATCAGTATTTAGTTTATTAAATTCCACTCTGAAATATTGATTTGCTAGTTAGATTATTAATGCAGTCTTTTAAATGAAAATCTATATTGCCTCTTGTCTAATAATGGTAGTAATGATCGCTCAATTCTATGTAGTGTTCTGAATGTGGCAAAAGATGATTTTTTATTTTAAATATAAAAATAAGAACCAAGTGTGAATTTATTTATATTCAACCACCACATTTCTTGGAACATAGATTTTATTTTTGTGTAGTTATTTTTATTCAACATCATAGGTTTATTTTACAGGACTTGTAATTTTGATAATCCAGCCTCATTGGCAGTGAACAAGATAGTTGAATAATATAGTTAATGCAGTAGAGTAATTATTGTATAAATATTATAATTTATTTAATTGCCAAGTCAGAATTTAGCTATTTTAAAGCAGTGTCTATATTTTCATCTGATATGTATACTAAGTGACATATAAATCCGAACACCCAGTTTAAATGGTTTTATTTTAATAAATTTTTGTATAAGTACTTAATGAAGCATAATTAGTAAATAATAAAAATTTCAAAATGATTGCACTGCTTTAAAGCCCTTTGACCTTTAATAATGTGTGGATGCACCCTGATGTGCTACGCGCCTAGGCATGCTTCTGATCAGGTGGTCAATGTCCTCCTGTGGTATCTCATTCCAGGCAACCACCAACTCCTCTCGAAGTGCTTCTAGAGTCTGAGGAGGACGTTGCAAATTGAGCAATTTCCTACCCATCATATCCCACACGTGCTCAATTGGGGATAAGTCGGGAGATCTTGGTGGCCATGGTAACAATGTGACATCATTATGTTGAAAGAAGTCTATTGTGACTCTTGCAACATGTGGTCGGGCATTATCTTGTTGGAAAGTTGGATCTGCCAGGGTGTCAAGATAGGGTAAATGATGGGGTTCTAGAACTTCGTGGATATAACGCTGCGCGTTCATGTTACCTCTGATGAAGATTAAAGGTGACCTGGAACCATAAGCTATAGCACCCCAAACCATAACTCTAACAGTGTGATGAACATGTCTTTCAACAAAAAACTGTGGATTCCTCCTTTCACCACGTCGCCTTCTAACCTTGGCACGACCATCGTGCATGCCTAAACAAAATCGAGACTCGTCACTAAAGACAATACTGTTCCATTCCTGATCCCAGAGTGACCGTTGTCTGCACCACTCAAGGCGATTACGTCGGTGTTCTCGAGTTAAAGGGAGGACCCAGTGTGGCCGGTATGAAAACAAGCCAAAACTTCTCATTCGTCGGTAAACACTTAGCATGCCAATAGGTCTTCCGTGTTCTGCAAACCATTCATTTGCAATGGACCTGGTAGTGGAGAAACGGTCCCTTAAGGCCAATAATCTTAGGCGGCGATCTTCACGGTCTGTTGTTCTACGGCGGCGTCCAGTGTCCCTTGTTCTTTGCGTACGGCCTTCTCGAAGCCATGCCTGACAACGCCTAACCACAGTGTCTACACTTCTTTGCACTCTAACTGCAATTGCCCGAAAAGAAAGTCCAGCTTCCCGAAGTCCCACTATACGGCCCCTATCAAACTCACTAAGTTGACGAAATCGTACAGGTCTCCGTACTCTAGGCATCGTAACCGATCGTAAAGGATGTCAAGAACCAAAATCCGCCAAGCCAACGTGGATTCTTTACTGCGGCTGAAATATTCATTTTTAGAGCGTTAGTGAATTAAAAAAAAGCAGTATAAAAACCGGAATGTCCAACTGATAGGGCTGAAAATTTATCACAGTAAGATAAATACATTCACCAACTTTTATTAAAATAAAACCATTTAAACTGGGTGTTCGGATTTATATGTCACTTAGTATATATTAATATATCATCTGCAAATATCTGAATTTCACAATAATCTTAGATTTTACTAATGCGATTGATGTATAAAATAAATAGTTGTGGACCTAGTTTACAACCTTGCGGTACACCAACAGAAATACGTTTTGAGCTTGATGATCTACATCCGATTTTGTTTTTTTGACTTCTGTCAATTAAATAGTGTTGTAGAATTCTGAATACAGATCCTTTAAATCCATGGTGTTACAATTTTGTAAGTAATTTATCCGCTCTTTTGAAGTCCAAAAACACTTTCACTGTATGTTTCCTATTGTGCATATATCGCCTCCAGTCCTCTTGTATTGCTGTTTCAGTTGAGTGTTTCTTCCTGAATCCAGTTTGAAATTTGGGTAAAATTTTATTTCAATGTCTGGCAGAACATTTATTGGCCGCATATTCGCGTACAACCAAGAATTCTTAACTTTCGATACAGGAGTTATGACAGAACACTTCAGTTTTGTTGAAAAATTGTAAACAGTAATTGGGATTGATATTCTTGTTTCGATTTCAATTTTGATATAATCTTGAGACGGTTAATGTTTATTGTTCTAAACTCACTGAATTATGCATTATACTCTGATCTAATGGAACAATAACTTAACTTGACACTTTCTATGAAACAGGTATTCATTCGATCTGCTATTATTTTTTCATTTTAGATAATGCGTTTCTTCTGATAAAATGTATATTTTAACATCCTTTACAGGTATTGCCTGGACACCTTATGTAACATAACTTCCAGTGAGGTTTTCGAGGAAGAGAGTGAAAATAACATTAATAAACAAGTAAATGTTGGGGAGCAGTTCACTGAGATGTTTCTGAAGAATCCAGAGAACGTCACACTGGTTTTGAGTTTTTTGGAGGAGTATGATTTCAGAGTAAGATGGCCAGCCGTCAAGCTAATGACTTCCCTAGTCATGTCAAAGCCTAAAGAAGTGCAGGACATTATTTTAGTGAGTATAACTAACAACTTATTGTTGCGTAACTTTAAGATTCGATAGAACTTTTAAAATTAATGCATAAAGTCTATATAAACATGGGTCGAAAAATGTGTGGCTACCGAAATACAGGGTGTTTAAATTTACTTTCTAAAATAGTTTTTTTTAAATATTTCGAACAATATTTGATGTATAACAGTGAAAATTGGTATACAAGGGTTTTTTGGTACGACAAAACGAACCATGGGCATAGTTTTACTGTAGCCGCTAGAGGGCGCTCTCTACTGTACCTGTAGTGTTTTAAAATGACCGAACAAATTTTCTTAGTGCAATTTTTTGCTTTTTGAATAAAAAAACTGATTCTTCGCACTTTTCTGCATAAAAAGCTCTCCTGTGAGTTTTCGTTATAGTTAGCCGTTTTTGAGATATTTCGATTTTTAAGGTTCGATGCATTTTTAATTATTTATGGGAAAATAATATTTTTTTTTACATTTTCGATTTGGGCATTACAAGTAATTAAGATGATGATTTAGATTGTATTTTTAAACACAGCAATAATTCCTAACTCCAAATAAACACAAAAAAACAGAATATTAATTTGTTTAATTTTCCAATATTATTTTTAACAAATTAAATTAATTATTTACAACTAAAATGCTATTGGATAGTTAGGACAAACATACAAAATCTAAAGTAGTTGCTCGAAATGTAAACCCAATTGTTCAATACACAGTTCACATCTACGAATGACCGAACGTGGTATAGCATTATTCAAATAAGGCCTTATTTCATCACATGCATTCCTGATTCTGTCTATTAGCATATCTCTGGTGGTTACGGGAATCTGGTACACTTTTTCTTTTAGAAATCCCCACACAAAGATATCTAATGGATTTAGGTCAGGGGACTGGTCCTCCATGGCCGATCCATCTTTCTGGATAATTTTCGTCCAGCCAGTTTCTAACTATTCTCGAATAATGAGCTGGACAACCATCAAGCTGGAACCAGGTCAATCTTCTTAAATCTAACATAACATCATCCCACATATTTGCATGTTCAGCCTTTAAAAATTCCAAGAAGGTCGCAGCATTTAACCTTGCAGGCAAAAGGTAGGGTCCAAATAGTCGATTAGGGTAGATACCAATCCACACGTTCACACTAAATTCATGCTGAAAATTTCTTTCCCGAACTGCATGCGGATTTTCATGCGACCAAATATGTTGATTATGAAAATTTACCACTCCACGTCTAGTGAAGCATGACTCATCGGTCCATAAAACGTTACTTAAAAACTTCCTATTATTATCAGTTCTATCAAGAATCCACTGACAAAATGTGATTCTTCGTTCTCCGTCCCCTGGCTGTAGTCCTTGCACAGGTTGCAAATGGTAAGGACGTCTATGGTCATTTCTAAGAACACGGTGAACATGGCTTGCTGAAATTCCCAGGGCACCAGAAACTCTCCTAACACTTGTGGTCGGATCTCTATCAAACTCACGCAGAATCATACGGGTAAATCTGCGCTGACGAACATTTATGTGTTGATCCCTTTGGAGATTTCCAAAACCATTTTCAATTATTTGGCGATGCACTCTTACAAATACTGAGCGAGTTGGATGTCGTCTGTTTGGAAATCTTGGTGCGTATTCTCTGGCTGCTTCTGCTGCGTTTCCATTTACACAGCGATACACAAAATGAATATCCGCTAACTGTTGATTGGAGAATAAAAATGGCATTTTTATAAAACTTAAAAAAAAACAGGTAAAAGAAACTAAATTTCGTGCATTCACAATTGCAAAAAAACGTTTTAGGTTTCAACAGACAACAAAACTAACTGTCAACTAATTGACGTTTAACCTTATTCTGCTTTCAATTTCAAAACTATTTGCAGGCACAGCCTACTTCTAAAAATTATACTGACTTGTTAACGTTATTTTATCATAAATAATTAAAAATGCATCGAACCTTAAAAATCGAAATATCTCAAAAACGGCTAACTATAACGAAAATTCACAAGAGAGCTTTTTTATGTTGAAAAGTGCGAAGAATCAGTTTTTTTATTCAAAAAGCAAAAAATTGCACTAAGAAAAAATTTTCGGTCATTTTAATACACTACAGGTACAGTAGACAGCGCCCTCTAGCGGCTACAGTAAAACTATGCCCATGGTTCGTTTTGTCGTACCAAAAAACCCTTGTATACGAATTTTCACTGTTATACATCAAATATTGTTCGAAATATTAAAAAAAACTATTTTAGAAAGTAAATTTAAACACCCTGTATTTCGGAAGCCACGCATTTTTCGACCCATGTTTATATAGACTTTATGCATTAATTTTAAAAGTTCTATCGAATCTTAAAGTTATGCAACAATAAACTGAAACACCCTGTATATTGAATAGTGATATAAACAGTTTTTGTAATTCTAGTGATTCCAGAAATCCTAAAATTTTTGTGATTTCAAAGATTTTTTAGTTTGAGACTGCTGGGATTCAAAAACTGCTATATTTCTTCTTGCCACAGTACTGTCAAATTCCCGTATAGTAATTTTAGTCTTATAATATGATTAATTTAAGGGTGTTTTTAAAATATAAAAAATCTGTTATCCAGGTTAGCCCAATGGGTGTCTCAAAGCTAATGGACCTCCTGCTAGAAAATCGCGAGGTAGTGAGAAACGACGCTCTACTTCTTCTTATAAACCTAACAAAATCCAATGCGAACATCCAGAAAATCGTCGCTTTTGAGAACGCTTTTGACCGCCTATTTGACATCATCAAAGATGAAGGCTGGACAGATGGTTGGATAGTTGTGGAAGACTGCCTACTTTTAATCCTGAATCTGCTAAGAAACAACACGAGCAACATCAATTTTTTCAAAGAAGGATCTTACATTCAGAAGTTGACGCCGATGTTCGAACTGCCTGCGAATTTGGAAGAAGTAGGGTGGAGCCCTCAGAAGGTTTCGAATTTTCATTGTCTTCTGCAAGTGATAAGGACTTTGGTGTCGCCCAATAATCCTGTTCAGATTATTACAGCTTGTCAGAAGACTATGAGGAATACAAATCTCTTAGGTAAGTCGGTTATAACGGGTGATTTTTTAAGAGTTACACTGGTCAACACTGGTTTTGCCACACGAACCTTGACAGCTAATTTTGTTTTATCAGTCTACCCTCATTATTACATGACAGCTGTCATATGTCTATTAGCCTCATATTTGTTGTGATACGGTAATACTCATAACTAGTACTACGGCAGTAAATTAACAGAAACGCTTACAAGTAAATCCTTATAAAAATATTTGTTGTTGAATTTGAACACTGTTTTGTGATTTATTAACCCTGTGAATATGTCGAGGAAGTGTAATAATGATCCTAACTCTTTTTGTTATGTCTGCGGAGAACTAACATTCAAAAAACAACGACGAAATTTTACGAATCTTGTGTTGGAGTGTTATCACCAATGTTTTGGTTTTTCTGTCGCCCATCAAGACAAATCCTCGGCCCCTCATGTCTGTTGCATAACGTGTGTGAAAAATTTAACTGACTGGAAGAAAGGTGCACGACCTATGCCGTTTGCTGTACCCATGATATGGACTGAACAGCGAGATCACGTTTCAGATTGCTATTTTTGTCTCACAGACATAAAAGGTATAAATAACAAGAAAAAAACCACAGTTATTTACCCTAACTTATCTTCGGCTATAAGACCAGTCTCTCATTGTAAAAAATTGCCAGAACTAATACCAGTTGCAACTACGTCTGTTGAGAACAATCCACAACCGTCCACTTCAGGTGAATGTGTTGACGAGGACGATGACTTTGAGTTAAAAGGAATTGTAAACGAGCCACATTTGATAACTCAAGGAGACCTAAATGATTTGGTTCGGGATTTAAATTTGTCAAAAAAGCAGTCAGAACTATTAGGATCACGTCTAAAAGAATGGAATTTGCTACATCATAATACAAAAGTTAGCTATTTTCGAAACCGTGATCAACACTTCAGAACGTATTTTTCTCAGGATGGAGATTTGGTGTTTTGCAATAACATAAATGAGATTATGAAAATGTTGGACATAGATTTTGATCTCTCTCAGTGGCGTTTATTCATTGATTCTTCGAAAGCAAGTCTAAAAGCAGTGTTATTGCATAATGGAAATAAGCTTCCGTCTGTACCTCTGGCCCATGCTGCAAATATGAAAGAAACCTATGAAAATATGAAACTTTTACTTGAAAAAATAAATTACAGTACATATTCCTTCAAAATCTGCGGTGATCTTAAAGTTGTTGCACTATTACTTGGACTTCAGCTGGGTTATACAAAGCTATGCTGCTTTTTATGTGAATGGGATAGCCGAGACAGAACTAATCACTATATAAAAAAAACATGGCCTACGCGTGCATCGTTAGTTCCTGGGCAAAAAAACGTAAAGTATTTACCCCTTGTACAAATAATGTGCTTCTACCACCATTGCATATCAAATTAGGATTAATAAAAAATTTTGTGAAGGCAATGGATTGTAATGGGAGTGGATTTTTGTATCTAAAAGAAAAATTCCCTAAAATAAGTGATGCAAAGATAAAAGAGGGTATTTTTGTTGGCCCTCAAATTAGGGAGTTAATAAAAGATTCAAGATTTGAAGAAAAATTAAGCGATTTAGAAACATCTGCATGGAAGGCTTTTAAAAATGTTGTTTCAAATTTTTTGGGTAACCACAAGAGTGACAGCTACAGAGAGTTGGTTAGCGAGCTATTATTGTCATATCAAGCATTGGGTTGCAACATGTCACTTAAGATCCATTTTTTAGACTCGCACTTGGATTTTTTCCTGACAATTTAGGGGCTGTCAGCGACGAGCACGGTGAGAGGTTCCATCAGGACATTTCTAATATGGAAAAGCGGTACCAGGGCAAATGGAGCCCAAATATGTTAGCAGATTACTGCTGGACAATTAAAAGCGACCAACCAGAAGCTAAATATTCAAGAAAATCTTAGATTATTAAGTCATTTATAAAAAAAAATAACTTTTGATTTACGAGATATGTGTTTTTTCTTAATATTTTAAATTACTCAATAGAATAAAATCCTTGTCTAGCAATTTTTTTTTAACTGTTTATTTTTTCTTACAATCACCAATTAAAGTAAAAAATATCAAAAAAGTCCGTGTGGCACGACAAAGTTAAAATTTTGTTGACCAGTGTTATAGACCAAACTGAACAAGTTTGACAATGACACAAGACACGATTCACGCGTCATCTGTCAAAAACAGTGTTGCCAAAAAGATACTAGCAAAAAAATCACCCATTACAAAAAAATGTTTTAGAAAAGTCTGAGATTGAGTTATTTTTAATTTTAGTTTATTGAGATTTTAGGGATCTTCGAGATTATGTATCTTTCAGAGATTTTAGATATTTTGGAGAATGTAGATGTTTTAGAGGTACTCTAAATTTTAGGAAAAAAATAGAGATTTCAAAATTTTTGAGATATAGGGTGCGTCATCTATTACTTTTTTTTCTATTTGAAAAATCAACACGCTTTTTACGAGACGAAATCGATTTTTTTTATTGATAAATGAAGGTTCGTTTATGCCATTTATTTATGAAAAATAACATCAGTCATGTGACCACCGCGGGTTCGTTTACAGGCCAACATCCGGACATCAAAATTTTCAATGACTTTTCCGATAATAATCGGGTCTATGGCCGCAATTGCAGACCGAATATTGCGCTTTAGGTCTTGGATTGTCCGGGGACCATTCGCATACACTTTTCCTTTCAAAAATCCCCAAAGAAAATAGTCAAGAGGTGTTAAATCGCACGATCTCGGGGGCTAACTGAGATGAATTTGCAAGCGTTGTTCGTTGGTAAGTCGATTCATGGTTAAATTATAGACCAAACTGAACAAGTTTGACAATGACACAAGACACGATTCACGCGTCATCTGTCAAAAACAGTGTTGCCAAAAAGATAATACTAGCAAAAAAATCACCCATTACAAAAAATGTTTTAGAAAATTCTGAGATTGAGTTATTTTTAATTTTGAAGCTTTTTTAGTTTATTGAGATTTTAGGTTATCTTCGAGATTATGTATCTTTCAGAGATTTTAGATATTTTGCAGAATGTAGATGTTTTAGAGGTACTCTAAATTTTAAGAAAAAAATAGATTTCAGAATTTTTGAGATATAGGGTGCGTCATCTATTACTTTTTTTTTCTATTTGAAAAATCAACACGCTTTTTACGAGGTGAAATCGAATTTTTTTATTGATAAATGAAGGTTGGTTTATGCCATTTATGTATGAAAAATAACATCAGTCATGTGACCACCGCGGGTTCGATTACAGGCCAACATCCGGACATCAAAATGTTCAATGACTTTTCCGATAATAATCGGGTCTATGGCCGCAATTTCAGTCCGAATATTGCGCTTTAGGTTTTGAATTGTCCGGGGACCATTCGCATACACTTTTCCTTTCGAAAATCCCCAAAGAAAATAGTCAATAGGTGTTAAATCGCGCGATCTCGGGGGCCAACTAACATCTGAATTTCGTGAAATTTCGTGTGCAATAAGGCGAGATCTGTGAGCCGTTGCTTCGTCTTGATGAAACCAAAGATAGTCGGCACCAATACGATCCAATTGTGGCCACAAAAAGTCTGTTAACGTGCCGCGATAACGTTGCCCGTTGACGGTAATGGCCTTGTCTTCGGCATCTTCAAAGAAGGATGGTCCAACGATGCCACCAGCCCATAATCCGCACCAAACAGACACTTTTTCAGGATGGATAGATTTGTGTGGATTTTCAGCATCCCAGAATCCGCAATTTTGCTATTTACGTACCGATTGAGGTGAAAATGAGCCTCATCAGAAAAGAGCACTTTGGCCGAAAATCCGTCTTCTCTTTCCAGCATCCAATCAACAAAAACACGCCGCTGTTGATGGTCTGCCGCTTCAATTCACGTGTTAGTTGGATTTTGTATGGATGGAGGTGTAAATCAATGTATAAAATACGGCGTAAAGTGGTCTCACTAATTCCCAATTTTTGCGAACGGTGCCTAGTCGAGTGGTTGGATCTTCAGTTTCCTCAAAACGATTGACAATCCAACGAATTCCAGGCTCTGTAGGGCGTCCATGTCGGCCAATACTAGTGCGAAGTTTGCGAAAAGTATTTTTTATACTTCGACCGTTTTCGTAATAAGTTTGGATAACCAAAATGCGTTGTTGTGTTGTAAACGAATCCATGACTATAAACGGCATACCTTTGACAGTTCATTTATGCATACCACGTGACTTTTGACTCACATGGCAACCCATGAACTTATAGGTAAAAAAAAGTAAATGATGGCGCACCTAATATTAAGGATTCTAGAGGTTCTGGAGATTTTTAGAGACTAGATTGTACAAATTCTTGTTGCTTCACGATTTTTGCGACTCTACACTCTTGAAATTCTCGAGATTACAGAAATTTAAAAACTTGAAATTTTCGAGGCTTTCAGGAATGTTCCAGATTCTGCGCGTTAACCTTGATATACTAAGTGACATATAAATCCGAACACCCAGTTTAAATGGTTTTATTTTAATAAAAGTTGGTGAATGTATTTATCTTACTGTAAATAACAAGTGAAAAAATTTTCAGCCTTATCAGTTGGACATTCCGGTGTTTATACTGCTTTTTTTTTAATTCACTAACGCTCTAAAAATGAATATTTCAGCCGTAGCAAAGAATCAACGTTGGCGGATTTTGGTTCTTGACATCCTTTACGATCGGTTACGATGCCTAGAGTACGGAGACCTGTACGATTTCGTCAACTTAGTGAGTTTGATAGGGGCCGTATAGTGGGACTTCGGGAAGCTGGACTTTCTTTTCGGGCAATTGCAGTTAGAGTGCAAAGAAGTGTAGACACTGTGGTTAGTTGGCTTCGAGAAGGCCGTACGCAAAGAGCAAGGGGCACTGGACGCCGCCGTAGAACAACAGACCGTGAAGATCGTCGCCTAAGATTATTGGCCTTAAGGGACCGTTTCTCCACTACCAGGTCCATTGCAAATGAATGGTTTGCAGAACACGGAAGACCTATTGGCATGCGAAGTGTTTACCGACGAATGAGAAGTTTTGGCTTGTTTTCATACCGGCCACACTGGGTCCTCCCTTTAACTCGAGAACACTGAAATAGTTCCCGAGCTAGCTCTCTCAGGTTAATGGGACGAAGACGGTGTTACAACGATATCACTTTATTTTCTAAAATAGAGGCCGATTTACAAGTCACACTATACAATTCGAAATAAAAAAAAAAATAGCAGTCACAATGTTCGTACGTCCGTCGGGTCGAGCGACGATATCCGTCCTCTTTCTGCCGATGCTCATGCCCGTCTCCCTCGCAACCCGTCCTCAGGGTCTTACCACCTGCCCTCCGTCGCACTTTGTACTCGACACGCTCGCGCTGTTGCCGAACCTCTTCACAACCCCCCACTTAAGTTTAAGCGCCTGTGATTAAATTTAAGTACAATAAATCTCCTAACCTAACTAAAACTAGTAGTAGATGAGAAGGGCAAAATAAATCACAATACTGCAGAAAAACATCCCTTCCTAGGTGAGGAAATCTAGTTTATCCTTTGAAGAAAAATCTCTATAGGAAAATCCGCATCGGGCCGCTACATCGGGAAATCTGGCGGTAATTCCTTATATCCCTTGAGATTAACGACATTTTGCTTAGACATTTCATTACCTTCTGAGTCCTTCAGAATATAACAGTTAGGTCCAGCCTTCCGGAGAACCACGTAAGGACCGATATACAAATGAAAAAAGTTCTTTATTGTTTTGTCTTCCGCTGAAGATTGCATATGCGTTCTTACGAGTACCTTATCTCCTTCGCTGAACTCTGTAGGAGTGACTTTAGACGCTTGTTTTAGAGCACGCTGTTTGGCCCGCTTATTCATGCGATCAAAATGATTGCACTGCTTTAAAGCCCTTTGACCTTTAATAATGTGTGGATGCACCCTGATGTGCTACGCATTCTCCAACGCGCCTAGGCATGCTTCTGATCAGGTGGTCAATGTCCTCCTGTGGTATCTCATTCCAGGCAACCACCAACTCCTCTCGAAGTGCTTCTAGAGTCTGAGGAGGACGTTGCAAATTGAGCAATCTCCTACCCATCATATCCCACACGTGCTCAATTGGGGATAAGTCGGGAGATCTTGGTGGCCATGGTAACGATGTGACATCATTATGTTGAAAGAAGTCTATTGTGACTCTTGTAACATGTGGTCGGGCATTATCTTGTTGGAAAGTTGGATCTGCCAGGGTGTCAAGATAGGGTAAAAGATGGGGTTCTAGAACTTCGTGGATATAACGCTGCGCGTTCATGTTACCTCTGATGAAGATTAATGGTGACCTGGAACCATAAGCTATAGCACCCCAAACCATAACTTCAACAGTGTGATGAACATGTCTTTCAACAAAAAACTGTGGATTCCTCCTTTCACCACGTCGCCTTGTAACCCTGGCACGACCATCGTGCATGCCTAAACAAAATCGAGACTCGTCACTAAGACAATACTGTTCCATTCCTGATCGAAAGGGAACGGTGTCTGCACCACTCAAGGCGATTACGTCGGTGTTCTCGAGTTAAAGGGAGGACCCAGTGTGGCCGGTATGAAAACAAGCCAAAACTTCTCATTCGTCGGTAAACACTTCGCATGCCAATAGGTCTTCCGTGTTCTGCAAACCATTCATTTGCAATGGACCTGGTAGTGGAGCAACGGTCCCTTAAGGCCAATAATCTTAGGCGGCGATCTTCACGGTCTGTTGTTCTACGGCGGCGTCCAGTGCCTCTTGCTCTTTGCGTACGGCCTTCTCGAAGCCATGCCTGACAACACCTAACCACAGTGTCTACACTTCTTTGCACTCTAACTGCAATTGCCCGAAAAGAAAGTCCAGCTTCCCGAAGTCCCACTATACGGCCCCTATCAAACTCACTAAGTTGACGAAATCGTACAGGTCTCCGTACCCTAGGCATCGTAACCGAACGTAAAGGATGTCAAGAACCAAAATCCGCCAACGATGATTCTTTACTGCGGCTGAAATATTCATTTTTAGAGCGTAAGCGAATTAAAAAAAAGCAGTATAAAAACCGGAATGTCCAACTGATAAGGCTGAAGATTTTTTCACTTGTTATTTACAGTAAGATAAATACATTCACCAACTTTTATTAAAATAAAACCATTTAAACTGGGTGTTCGGATTTATATGTCACTTAGTATATTTTAAATAATCTCTGTAGAAACCTTATGCAACATCCTCATGGCCAATGGAGTACCAGCCGACATCCTCACAGAAACGATCAACACTGTTGGTGAGGTGATCAGAGGCAACTTGACCAATCAGGAGTACTTCTCGAACGTCTTGGCGCCGTCTACGCCACCTAGGCCGGCAATCGTGGTTTTGCTCATGTCCATGGTGAACGAGAAACAACCGTTTTCGCTCAGATGCGCTGTGTTGTACTGCTTTGAGTGTTTCTTGTTCAAGAATGAAATCGGACAAGAGTTGGTGGTTCAGACGCTGTTGCCAAGCAATACAGGTGAGATCTTCGAACTAGTTTGTTTGTTGGTTGAAGATTTATTTAGCATTAGTGCTACAATGTCAATTTTGTATAATTATTCGTTTACACATTTTTTTAATCAATTTTCTATTGTCTATTAAAATTGCATCACAGTGCATTTTGGGGATCCATAAAGTGATTTTTTAATTTCACGTTAAACGTTTTTCAATTCAAACACTAATACTTATTGTTGTTCTTGTTGAAGATTTATTTAGCATTAATGCTACAATGTCAATTTTGTATAATGATTCAGTTAGATATTTTTCTTCAAACCATTTTCTGTAATTTTACATTCTTGTCTATTAAAATTAAAATTACGTCACTATGCATTTTGATTATTCATAAAGTGATTTTTTAATTTCACCTTAAACATTTTTAAATTCGAACTCTGTTTAATATCATTATTTAATTTATTAAATTCAAATACTCCCTTTTAAAATATAGATTTACTAGTTATTACAATTTTGCAGATGAAAATCTATACTGCCTCTGGTTTCGTAGTTATGATAATGACTATTTAATTTTATGAAGTTCTCTAAGTGTGGTGGTAATAAATGATTTTTTAATTTGAATATGAAAACGAGAACTAAATAATATATAAAATTTTTAACGTCCAACCACTGCAGTTCTTCTAATATAGACTTAATCCTGGCATATTTGTTTTTATTTCAAATGATTCTCATAGCTTTATTTTGTAATTTTGAAAATATATTTTCATTTGCTGTAAACAAGATGGTTGAACAATTTACAAAATGGGGAAGAATTATAGTGTTATACGCAATTTTTTTGGAATACATACTAAGATTATGGGAAACTCTATAGAAGTAATTTATCTTTTTCGATATTTTTGAAATAATGTATTCATAATGTTCGTGAAACAGTAGCTTACTATCCACATATACAGGGTGTTTCAGTTTATTGTTGCATAACTTTAAGATTCGATAGAACTTTTAAAATTAATGCATAAAGTCTATATAAACATGGGTCGAAAAATGCGTGGCTTCCGAAATTTACTTTCTAAAATATTTTCCAATAAATAATAAAAAATGCATCGAACCTTAAAAATCGAAATATCTCAAAAACGACTAACTATAACGAAAATTCACAAGACCTTTTTTATGTTAAAAAGTGCGAAGAATCAGTTTTTTTATTCAAAAAGCACAAAATTGCACTAAGAAAAATTTTTCGGTCATTTTAATACACTACAGGTACAGTAGAGAGCGCCCTCTAGCGACTACAGTAAAACTATGCCCATAGTTCGTTTTGTCGTACCAAAAAACCCTTGTATACCAATTTTCACTATTATACATCAAATATTGTTCGAAATATTTAAAAAAAACTATTTTAGAAAGTAAATCTAAACACCCTGTATTTCGGAAGCCACGCATTTTTCGACCCATGTTTATATAGACTTTATGCATTAATTTTAAAAGTTCTATCGAATCTTAAAGTTATGCAACAATATTCTGAAACACCCTGTATACCAAGATATTTAAATGACTCGACTACTTCAATTTTTTCATCATTAATCATGAGCCTAATTGTATTGTCAATTAAACCTTTCCCTATTGGCATACATTTTATATTATTAATGTTTCATTCAAGTTTGACATTTAACCAATTCATAATTTTTTCAATATCACTATTTAACAGTTCTAAAGCAGTGTCCAAATGCTTATGTTCTATATATATATATAAGTATATCGTCCGCAAATATTTGAATTTTGCAGTGTTCTAAAATGTCAGAGATATCATTTATATAAATAATAAATAGTAACGGCCCTAATTTACTCTCCTGTGGCACCCCTACTGATATATTTTGAACACGACATAATATTTCCAACTTTAATTTTTTGACTTATATTTCCTAAATAATTTTGTAAAATGTGTAATACTGATCCTTTGAAGCCATTGTGACACAATTTCATTAACAATTTTTCCCTATCTATAGTCTCAGATGCCCTTTTGAAGTCTAAAAATATTGTTACAATATCTCATCTATACTTCTTCTCCAGCCTTCCACCAACATTTGGATTGCCGTTTCTGTGGAACATTTTTTTATAAAATTCAAATACTCCCTTCTGAAATACAGATTTATGCCACTATTACAATTTTGCAGATGAAAATCTATGCTGCCTCTAGTTTCATAGTTATGTTCAATTTTCTGTTGTCTGTTGTCCAAATGATTTTTGTTAAATACGAAAATATCATGAAATTTTTGACACAATATTTCCAATTTTAGTTTTTTGACTAAATAATTTCTTAAAACTTTAATTTTGATAGGAATTCACCACGCACTTTTAATACACGAATACATTCTTTACATCCAGTTTTTCCTGCTTTTTGTTGGACAAAAACGGTATTTGAATTGCAATCATTTAAATTCTTTATATTTCCTTTAGTCTATACTTTTTGTAGATGAAATATTAATTTCCGTCACATTAAAATTTTGGAAAATATTCCTATTTTACGTAGCGGTTTTTTATATAACTTCCTTTGGTTTTCAGCTACAACAGCTTTGACAACTGGTCAGTTATTGTGCAGCGGCCTGTTCAGTAATGATCACCTGAGCAACTGGTTCTCCGCAGTGGCGCTGTCGCATTGTCTCAATGAAAATCCAGCTCAGAAAGAACAGTTACTGCGGGTACTTTTAGCAACAAACTTAGGAGCTCAACCGGTAAGTAGTTCTCATAGGATTCAAAGTGTATCCAATAAGATCGACATTGGAGAAAACATTCGCCTATTATTTGTTATACAAACGTTTGTTAAGTCATACTGCAAAACTGTTATAGTACCCTTTGTATTTGTATGTTTTTTTTTTAAAGTAGCACAGTATAGCGAAAACTGCAACTCCAAGCAAGATACCCCGTAATATCATCGAAAATGGGACACTCTCTACATATACTGTTTTATTCTAAACAAAAAAAAGTTTTCTTTTGAAAAAAATCTGTACACATTTCTATAAATGTTAATATTACAGCAGGCCATCGTGGTTTATTTTTCTTCACGAATTTCCAATTTATAATTCGGGATGACAAACGACGATTTACGATTTTTTTCTAGGTGAGTCTTCTCCATCAATGTGCCATATTTCTGCAACACACGAGCAAACTTCAAGCAAAAATAGGAGTTTTGATGCTGCTAGCAAACTGGATGGCACATTGTCCTCCGGCTGTGAAAGTTTTCTTGAACGTTCCTGGCGCCATGGCTTTTTTGACGGCACAGACTTCGGCTAGCGAATATGACAGTAACGAAGAATTGTTACAGGTGAGTTTTCGTATGAAATTTCTAGACATCGCAAAGATCGCGAAATTGACCAAATTCGCAAATAAGTTTTTTATCTGCAGGGTGAGTTTTTTTACATAAAAAAGATAATCCAGAACCGTATAAATACAGGGTGACTTCGAAGTTGAGTCATTTATTTTAACAGTGAGTAGATCTGATCAAAAGAAATGTTTTTTTCCTTTACCATTTTTCTGGTAAAATTAAAGTAACAAAGTTATAGCCCTTTGGAAGTTTGAGTACCGCCCTGTCTCAATAATAATATTATGTGCTCGTGTTTGGCAACAACGGATATAATCGGCGTTATCGGTTCATCGCATCGGAAACAAAAAAGCGAAAGAATTTGGAACGATGTTTTTACAATTATTTTATTCAGTTGTATACAGTCAGTGTCAGTCGGTAACGCGTGAGTGAATAGTGGTGTCTGTTGCGTGGCTCAAACGAAATCAAAGATGGCACATGTTTACGAAAATGCTGAACTTGTGGACATGTTTCTTATTTACGCGGCATCACGGATTTATGCGGATCGGTTTCCCAATCGAGTGCAACCAACCCCTCGTGCCTTTGTTAAGGTAGTACGTGAATCAGGTGACTTAAGACCTCACAGGGGAGGGCATGCCGGTGCTCCAAGACCGCACGATCAAATACAGGTCCGCACTGAAATACTTGTCGGGAGGATACTTTATAAATCAAGGTAACATTTTTTTTTTATTTTTACACACATTTTATCTTCCTTCTACAATCATTATCTGAAAATTAATGACTCAACTTCAAAGTCACCCTGTATATAAGGTGTACATTTTGAGTTTATCAACGTACTTTATAGACGGTGCAGAAAGTTTAAAAAAAAGTTTAAGGTGAGTTTTTGTATGAAATTTCTAGACATCGCAAAGATCGCAAAATTGACCAAATTCACAAATAAGTTTTGTATCTGCAGGGTGAGTTTTTAGTACATAAAAGAGATAATCCAGAACCGTATAAATGTATACATTTTGTCTTTATCAACGTACTTCATAGACGGTGCAGAAAGTTTAAAAATACAGTTTAAGGCGGCTCAGACGCAGTGAGTTTCAAGCCATTTAGAAGGGTTCAGCTGCTTCGAAATTCACGCTCTATTTTTCGATATTTTTGAATGAAATTCATACAGTATATTCAGAAGACAATAGCCCAGGGTGCTATCGGAGCACTTTTTAATTTTGTTTTTGCACAAGATTTATGTTGGGTTGAAATGCTTACTTTTTTGTTCAACTTTTTTTAAAAAGAGCCTAATGGAAAGAATTGACAAGTGGCTCACTAGCACCCTGTAGGGTTTTGTTTACAGCACACTATAAAAAGTTCATTCATTTGAAAATATTCGAAACTCGCAAACCTCTACAAACCGGATTATGCACGAAATGACTATATTTAAAGCACGCTGTCAACGTTCTAACCCTGCTGTGCTACTTACTACAGTATATTCAGATAAGAGATAGACCGGACATAAACAAGACCACGTGATCATCGAACGCTGTAACATTCGGCAGGGACGTATTGAGAGTCACGCAGTACATATTTTAGATAGTAGATGCTGCTTTGCGTAACTTTGTAGTAAATTAGCACAATTCGATGTGTATACGATTGGTGATGGATATAGGATCATGTGGGGGTGGGGTAAGAAATATATAATGATGTAAATATACATAAGGGTTTCAAAATTTTCGCTTCGATTTCCAGCTTCGGATGCCGCCTGATGTTTGGTGAAATACAGTCGAATATAATCTCAAAATGGCGTTTAAATTAGCCTAAATTAAAAATAATCGTATATCTCTTAAAATTGCTTTTAGAATATTGATTAGTATATTTTTTGATTTCTAGGTAAATATGTAAATAAATTAAAACGTTCAAAACGTAAAAAAATGTGCATGGTTGAACATTGTCAGAAAGTAGATTCTTGAATAGGTTTTGCCAAAATGGGTTCAAAAATGTCAATAATTAATTAAAAAATACAGTAGCTTTATAATTACTTATAACTTACCGAATTTGATGAACGACATCTTTTATTGGAAAGATGAGCTTGATGAGCTTTCATCATCAATACTGTCTGAAGCACCAACGTCAATAATGAATGGCTCGACTTGTTCCTCTAAAATATTGTCCAGTTCCCACATTCTCTTTTCAACTTTGTCTTTCACGTGCTTAATACAGTTTTCCCATTTTTGCGCTGTTATTAATTATAGTGCTTCTTTGAAAAGTCCTTTGAGGTCACAAAATTTAAAAGTTGTATTGTGCTTAGCTATATAATTTTTAACCTCTGCCCATATGAGCTCAATGGGATTGAGCTCGCAATGGTATGGAGGTAAACGGAGCACAGTTTTATTTTGACTTGCTGCCATTTCGTCAATGGCGTATTTTTGATATTCCGCCTTGTGATCCTTGACAATTCTTAATAATTGTACTTTCAGCATTGCTTCTTCAAAGTTGATATTTTTCGGGCGGAGCCAATTTTGAACATCAACTTTCCTTGAAGCTGTTGTTGGCACCTTCTCCATTCTTCGAGAATGATAAGGCGCATTATCCAACACAATTACTGCGTTTTCCTCTAAGTTCGGTAAAATTTTTGAAAACCACTGTTCAAACGATTCGCCATTCATTTCCTCGTGGTAATCTCCAGTTTTCTTAGACTCAAAGCACCACAGACCGTCAACAACAAATCCATCCTCACTGCCAATATGGCAGATAATGAGCCTTTTCCCTTTACCTGGAAATCGAAGTACTAACTGGTGTAGATTTATTTCAATAAGCGAACCTTTTTCAAATGTTTTCATCACATTCAGCGAAAAAACATTGAGACATGAGTATCAGATTGTTATAATTGGGATTATTTAGTCATATTGAAAGAAAGAATATTGAACGTCGTATGATTACTCAGCGCTTCACAATTTAATTTAAAGTTATAAACCTTTAAAAAATGAATGATCAGGAACCTGAAATACGCGCAAATAATAATATTAACAAATTATAACTTTATAAAGCTTAAAGTATGAATTAAAATGATTAGAAATATTAGGAACGGTACACAATATAAAACTTAGTAACTTTTTTTAAGTTTATAATATTCGACATATTTTAAGATTATATTAAAAAATTATTGAAATATCGAAAACACATAAAAACATGGCTTAAAAAAGTTCTAACAAATGAAAATAACAATAAAACATCCACGCGTTTTATCGAAAGTTATAAAAGTTTTGTTACTTGTAATATGTTTTATCTGCCCCCTGGAATTAATGTTTAGAACTTTGTTCCCAAGGTTTGAAAAACATCCGATTGTTGTCTATTACTCGTATTTACCTGCTGGATTTTTTAATCCGGTGGACAGTCCATCTAGAAAGGCCCTCCTGGATGAAGTTACAGAATCATCAACCCATACTTTACTTGTAGTGTGTCCTGCGTTTACCCACGTTTCATCAAGGTAATAAATCTTCCTGTTTTGATTTCTATATTTCCCAATTTTTGTTAAATAATCCCTCCTCCATAGCACAATTTCTTCTCTATCCATTAGTAAACTATTATGACCCCGTTTTTTCCATTTGAAATTTAAATGCTTCAGTAACGCATGGAAAGTTGATCGTTTGAAATTTGGCAACGTTGTATCTCCATTTACCTCCTGCAGTACTTTATCTATAGTAGGTATTTCATTCCTAAAGAAGAATTCATGCACTTTCCTCCTAATCGCATGCTTATCAGCTTCATCCAATGATTTAACAATACTTTTGCGATGTTTACTGGTCATTGGCTCAGAAAAGGTGTGATTTTTTTTGTATTGTCTTAACACATTAAACACTGATGCGCGACACACCCCAACTTTGTGAGAAACCTTCACAACAATTTCTTTGATGGTTGATGCCTCGTTCTCCTCGCGCTCGATCTTATATATATTCAAAATGACCTGTTTCATTTCTGCACTCAGGTGTCTTGTTTTAGAGCGTTTCCTAGGTGGACTACAGGAGTTTACAACTTCATCGGCAGTATCTGTACTACTGGGCATTTTGCGCAAGCAGTTGATAACAATAACAATCAATAACAAGGTATAACAATAACAACGACAAACTCAACAACTTAATAAGATAACAAACGAAAACGTCCAAAGAAATATCAAATTGCAATGATACACACGACATACGTAACACGTCTGAACCTGAATGTGACTCTGCCTTGATACGACTGCTCTGCCGCTCGGCATAGGCATTTAATTGCGAATTGACCAATGAGGGCTCCTGTTTTACGTCGAGACGGCGGCGTTAGCGTGAAAATCACCCGAACCTTTTGTTTACATCCGGTCTATCTCTTATCTGAATATACTGTAAAAACACACCAACTTCCGTATTTCTTTCAGGGTCTCTGCGCCTTTCTGATGGGCCTGTGCGTAGCTTTCAACGACAACTCGCTACCGAACTACTCGAAAGAGAACCTGTCGCAGCTGATAGAAAAACGCGTCGGCATCGAGACGTACTGCAAAAAACTCGGCGAAATCTCCCGACACGAAGTTTACTCCAAAGCGGCGAAACAGCCGCAAATCAAGGCGCAACATTCCAGCGAACTGCTCCTCGAGTTCGAGTTCTGCAAGCTGTTCAAGAACCTCGAAGGTGTGATAATTCAAGCGTTGGGCGTGCAGAGGGATCTGTCGAACGGTCTGTCCGAGTTGAGTTTGACTGAACATGAAAATGCGCTGCTGTTGCAGTACAAGGAGTTGATCAGGGATCAGGATAAGAAGTTGCAAGATATGCAGAGGAATATCAATAGTTTGCAGAGGAGGAACCAGGAGCTGGAGGTAAGGACTTATCTTGAATTGTTTGCGTAACCTTATTTGATGCATGTTGTTGGTGATCAAGCGGAATCGAACACGGAAAACACTGAAGAAAACAAAATTTTGACACCATGTGTTTCTGTTAAATCCACGTTCTGTTCTTACAATAAGAAGTATGTAAGAACTATATTAATTTTGGAACACCCTAATGTTGCATTTTCAAAGTTTGTTTGTCCAGAATTGCGTGAAAACTCCAAAGTCAATGTATCTGACGCTACTTTTTCGCTATTCCAGGCAAAACTCCAGGAGCTCCAAGAAACCAACACCCAACTGACTGATCAGAATACGTTGCTAAAAGCCCAACTGTCAGCTAGTGGAACCACAGCACAATCTAGCGTTCCTCTAGTTCCACAACCTAACGCTGCGTACCAAGATATGAACGAAGCGCTTTTGACGAAGATCGCAAACTTGGAACAAGAGAACCGGACCAAGGACGAATCTTTGGAAAGGATGAGATCGTTATTGGACAAGAAAATCGAGGAGTTGCAGCTTGTTAACAATAACCAGATGCAAAACGGCAGCGCTGTCAGCTCGCAAGATGCAGCTTCGCAGGCTACCACTTCTTATTCTGATATGAACGAAGCATTGTTGGGGAAGATAGAAAAGTTGATACAGGATAACAAGGAAAAGGACGAGGAATTGGATAGGATCAAGAAGGATCAAGATTCTCTGCTGGATCTGCTGACGGATCAAGAAACCAAACTGGCGACTTACAAAACTAGATTGAGAGAGTTGGGCGATACTGTTGAAGATGATGACGGCGATTCGGACAATAATTCTGAGGAGTTGGTGAACGAGGCGTAGAGAGTGATTGTATATGAGTGTGAATAGTATTGGAATCATTTTTAATATATAAGGTTATCTGTATTTATATCTGTAATATATTATGTAAATGCTTAGTATGGTCGGCAACAACGACCTTGAGTTTATTCTGCATTATAGTAGGAAAGGCGGTAGCAGTAAAAACGACGCCGAAAACTTGACGCGTGGAGTAGCAGTGGTGCTTTGACAGGGTTGCCATGTTGGGCGATTTTTCCCTAAATTTGTGGGACTTTTACTTGAGGAATTTTTTGGAGATATAATGAATAATAGAAAGTATCCTCCCGCTTTTTGAACCAAACCTACCCATTTCCATTAATTAACTGCGCTTTGGGGGATTTTTTTTAAAAAGCAATTCTGAGGGGACTTTGTGCTTGTTTTACTCATCAATTGACCTTGAAGAAGTTCACCGTTGTGTCGAGGATATCATGAGGAATGATATACAGGATGTGACTGCGTTTGCCGGGTAAGGTATTTTTGAAAAACTTAAAGGTCAGGTCTTTTCTGACTTTGAACAAGGGGTTAAATGAGTACTTGGGATTCGGCCTTGGTCCTCACCTTCAAGGTAAACTATTATTTTTTTGGTTTAAAGCAACTGAAATAATAGAACATTATTCGTACAAATATGTATCAAAATTTTTTTTTAATATATATAATATTTTTTTTTAAAATATAAGATCAAGGTCATATCAAGGTGCGTAGGCTATGGAACATTCCTAGAAAGTTTGCAGCATTATTGATTAAAAAGAAAAAAGGGTAATTACTAACTTTTGACAAGTATTTCTATATTGTCTTTGGATTCGACATTGAACCTCACCGTCAAGGTTATTTCAAGGTCAACTATTATTTTTTTGTAGCAGTTGAAATAATAGAACATTCTACGTCCAAACTTGTATCAAAATATAAGGTCACGGTCATCTCTTGAGGTCAAGTGAAGGTCAAATGTTTGAGACTATAGAAGATTCCTAAAAATTTAACAGGATTGTTGATGAAACAATCAAAGACGGATCATTACTAACTTTTTACAAGGATTTCAATATTGACCTTGGATTCGACATTGAACCTCACATTCAAGGTTATTTCAAGGTAAACTATTATTTTCTTTGGTCTGAAGCAATTGAAATGATAGAACATCCTACGCCCGAACATGTATCAAAACATAAGGTCAAGTTCATGTCTTAAGGTTAAGTGTAGGTCAAATGTATGAGACTAGAAGATTCCTAAAAATTTAACAGGTTTGTTGATGAAAAAATCAAAGGCACATCATTACTAACTTTTTACAAGGATTTCAATATTGACCTTGGATGCGACATTGAACCTGACATTCAAGGTTATTTCAAGGTGAACTATTATTTTCTTTGGTTTGAAGTGATAGAACATTCTACACCCGAACATGTATCAAAAGTGAACATAAGGTCAAATTCATGTCTTAAGGTTAAGTGAAGGTCAAATGTGTGAGACTATAGAATATTCCTAAACATTTAACAGAATTGTTGATGAAAAAATCAAAGACAGACCATTACTAACTTTTTACAAGGATTTCAATATTGACCTTGGATGCGACATTGAACCTGACATTCAAGGTTATTTCAAGGTAAACTATTATTTTCTTTGGTTTGAAGTGATAGAACATTCTACGACCGAACATGTATCAAAACATAAGGTTAAGTGAAGGTCAAATGTGTGAGACTATAGAATATTCCTAAACATTTAACAGGATTGTTGATGAAAAAATCAAAGATAGGCCATTACTAACTTTTTACAAGGATTTCAGTATTGACCTTGGATGCGACATTGAACCTGACATTCAAGGTATTTCAAGGTGAACTATTATTTTCTTTGGTTTGAAGTGATAGAACATTCTACGCCCGAACATGTATCAAAAGTGAACATAAGGTCAAATTCATGTCTTAAGGTTAAGTGAAGGTCAAATGTGTGAGACTATAGAATATTCCTAAACATTTAACAGAATTGTTGATGAAAAAATCAAAGACAGACCATTACTAACTTTTTACAAGGATTTCAATATTGACCTTGGATGCGACATTGAACCTGACATTCAAGGTTATTTCAAGGTAAACTATTATTTTCTTTAGTTTGAAGTGATAGAACATTCTACGACCGAACATGTATCAAAACATAAGGTTAAGTGAAGGTCAAATGTGTGAGACTATAGAATATTCCTAAACATTTAACAGGATTGTTGATGAAAAAATCAAAGATAGGCCATTACTAACTTTTTACAAGGATTTCAATATTGACCTTGGATGCGACATTGAACCTGACATTCAAGGTTATTTCAAGGTAAACTATTATTTTCTTAGGTTTGAAGTGATAGAACATTCTACGACCGAACATGTATCAAAACATAAGGTTAAGTGAAGGTCAAATGAATGAGACTATAGAAGATTCCTAAAAATTTAACAGGATTGTTGATGAAACAATCAAAGACGGACCATTACTAACTTTTTACAAAGATTTCAATATTGACCTTGGATTCGACATTGATCCTCACATTCAAGGTTATTTCAAGGTAAACTATTAGTTTCTTTGGTCTGAAGCAATTGAAATGATAGAACATCCTACGCCCGAACATGTATCAAAACATAAGGTCAAGTTCATCTCTTAAGGATAAGTGAAGGTCAAATGTATGAGACTATAGAAGATTCCTAAAAATTTAACAGGATTGTTGATGAAAAAATCAAAGGCAGACCATTAATAACTTTTTACAAGGATATCAATATTCACCTTGGATGCGACATTGAACCTCACATTGAAGATTATTTCAAGGTAAACTGTTATTTCCTTTGGTCTGAAGCAATTGAAATGATAGAACATCCTACGCCCGAACATGTATCAAAACATAAGGTCAAGTTCATCTCTTAAGGTTAAGTGAAGGTCAAATGAATGAGACTATAGAAGATTCCTAAAAATGTAACAGGATTGTTGATGAAAAAATCAAAGGCACACCATTACTAACTTTTTACAAGGATTTCAATATTGACCTTGGATCCGACATTGAACCTCACATTCAAGGTTATTTCAAGGTAAACTATTATTTTCTTTGGTCTGAAGCAATTGAAATGATAGAACATCCTACACCCAAACATGTATCAAAACATAAGGTTAAGTGAAGGTCAAATGAATGGGACTATAGAAGATTCCTAAAAATTTAACAGGATTGTTGATGAAACAATCAAAGACGGACCATTACTAACTGATTACAAGGATTTCAATATTGACCTTGGATTCGACATTGAACCTCACATTCAAGGTTATTTCAAGGTAAACTATTATTTTCTTTGGTCTGAAGCAATTGAAATGATAGAACATCCTACGCCCGAACATGTATCAAAACATAAGGTTAAGTGAAGGTCAAATGAATGAGACTATAGAAGATTCCTAAAAATTTAACAAGATTGTTGATGAAACAATCAAAGACGGACCATTACTAACTCTTTACAAGGATTTCAATATTGACCTTGGATTCGACATTGAACCTCACATTCAAGGTTATTTCAAGGTAAACTATTATTTTCTTTGGTCTGAAGCAATTGAAATGATAGAACATCCTACGCCCGAACATGTATCAAAACATAAGGTCAAGATCATCTCTTAAGGTTAAGTGAAGGTCAAATGAATGAGACTATAGAAGATTCCTAAAAATGTAACAGGATTGTTGATGAAAAAATCAAAGGCACACCATTACTAACTTTTTACAAGGATTTCAATATTGACCTTGGATCCGACATTGAACCTCACATTCAAGGTTATTTCAAGGTAAACTATTATTTTCTTTGGTCTGAAGCAATTGAAATGATAGAACATCCTACGCCCGAACATGTATCAAAACATAAGGTCAAGTTCATGTCTTAAGGTTAAGTGTAGGTCAAATGTATGAGACTAGAAGATTCCTAAAAATTTAACAGGTTTGTTGATGAAAAAATCAAAGGCACATCATTACTAACTTTTTACAAGGATTTCAATATTGACCTTGGATGCGACATTGAACCTGACATTCAAGGTTATTTCAAGGTGAACTATTATTTTCTTTGGTTTGAAGTGATAGAACATTCTACACCCGAACATGTATCAAAAGTGAACATAAGGTCAAATTCATGTCTTAAGGTTAAGTGAAGGTCAAATGTGTGAGACTATAGAATATTCCTAAACATTTAACAGAATTGTTGATGAAAAAATCAAAGACAGACCATTACTAACTTTTTACAAGGATTTCAATATTGACCTTGGATGCGACATTGAACCTGACATTCAAGGTTATTTCAAGGTAAACTATTATTTTCTTTGGTTTGAAGTGATAGAACATTCTACGACCGAACATGTATCAAAACATAAGGTTAAGTGAAGGTCAAATGTGTGAGACTATAGAATATTCCTAAACATTTAACAGGATTGTTGATGAAAAAATCAAAGATAGGCCATTACTAACTTTTTACAAGGATTTCAGTATTGACCTTGGATGCGACATTGAACCTGACATTCAAGGTATTTCAAGGTGAACTATTATTTTCTTTGGTTTGAAGTGATAGAACATTCTACGCCCGAACATGTATCAAAAGTGAACATAAGGTCAAATTCATGTCTTAAGGTTAAGTGAAGGTCAAATGTGTGAGACTATAGAATATTCCTAAACATTTAACAGAATTGTTGATGAAAAAATCAAAGACAGACCATTACTAACTTTTTACAAGGATTTCAATATTGACCTTGGATGCGACATTGAACCTGACATTCAAGGTTATTTCAAGGTAAACTATTATTTTCTTTGGTCTGAAGCAATTGAAATGATAGAACATCCTACGCCCGAACATGTATCAAAACATAAGGTCAAGTTCATGTCTTAAGGTTAAGTGTAGGTCAAATGTATGAGACTAGAAGATTCCTAAAAATTTAACAGGTTTGTTGATGAAAAAATCAAAGGCACATCATTACTAACTTTTTACAAGGATTTCAATATTGACCTTGGATGCGACATTGAACCTGACATTCAAGGTTATTTCAAGGTGAACTATTATTTTCTTTGGTTTGAAGTGATAGAACATTCTACACCCGAACATGTATCAAAAGTGAACATAAGGTCAAATTCATGTCTTAAGGTTAAGTGAAGGTCAAATGTGTGAGACTATAGAATATTCCTAAACATTTAACAGAATTGTTGATGAAAAAATCAAAGACAGACCATTACTAACTTTTTACAAGGATTTCAATATTGACCTTGGATGCGACATTGAACCTGACATTCAAGGTTATTTCAAGGTAAACTATTATTTTCTTTGGTTTGAAGTGATAGAACATTCTACGACCGAACATGTATCAAAACATAAGGTTAAGTGAAGGTCAAATGTGTGAGACTATAGAATATTCCTAAACATTTAACAGGATTGTTGATGAAAAAATCAAAGATAGGCCATTACTAACTTTTTACAAGGATTTCAGTATTGACCTTGGATGCGACATTGAACCTGACATTCAAGGTATTTCAAGGTGAACTATTATTTTCTTTGGTTTGAAGTGATAGAACATTCTACGCCCGAACATGTATCAAAAGTGAACATAAGGTCAAATTCATGTCTTAAGGTTAAGTGAAGGTCAAATGTGTGAGACTATAGAATATTCCTAAACATTTAACAGAATTGTTGATGAAAAAATCAAAGACAGACCATTACTAACTTTTTACAAGGATTTCAATATTGACCTTGGATGCGACATTGAACCTGACATTCAAGGTTATTTCAAGGTAAACTATTATTTTCTTTAGTTTGAAGTGATAGAACATTCTACGACCGAACATGTATCAAAACATAAGGTTAAGTGAAGGTCAAATGTGTGAGACTATAGAATATTCCTAAACATTTAACAGGATTGTTGATGAAAAAATCAAAGATAGGCCATTACTAACTTTTTACAAGGATTTCAATATTGACCTTGGATGCGACATTGAACCTGACATTCAAGGTTATTTCAAGGTAAACTATTATTTTCTTTGGTTTGAAGTGATAGAACATTCTACGACCGAACATGTATCAAAACATAAGGTTAAGTGAAGGTCAAATGAATGAGACTATAGAAGATTCCTAAAAATTTAACAGGATTGTTGATGAAACAATCAAAGACGGACCATTACTAACTTTTTACAAAGATTTCAATATTGACCTTGGATTCGACATTGATCCTCACATTCAAGGTTATTTCAAGGTAAACTATTAGTTTCTTTGGTCTGAAGCAATTGAAATGATAGAACATCCTACGCCCGAACATGTATCAAAACATAAGGTCAAGTTCATCTCTTAAGGATAAGTGAAGGTCAAATGTATGAGACTATAGAAGATTCCTAAAAATTTAACAGGATTGTTGATGAAAAAATCAAAGGCAGACCATTAATAACTTTTTACAAGGATATCAATATTCACCTTGGATGCGACATTGAACCTCACATTGAAGATTATTTCAAGGTAAACTATTATTTTCTTTGGTCTGAAGCAATTGAAATGATAGAACATCCTACGCCCGAACATGTATCAAAACATAAGGTCAAGATCATCTCTTAAGGTTAAGTGAAGGTCAAATGAATGAGACTATAGAAGATTCCTAAAAATGTAACAGGATTGTTGATGAAAAAATCAAAGGCACACCATTACTAACTTTTTACAAGGATTTCAATATTGACCTTGGATCCGACATTGAACCTCACATTCAAGGTTATTTCAAGGTAAACTATTATTTTCTTTGGTCTGAAGCAATTGAAATGATAGAACATCCTACGCCCGAACATGTATCAAAACATAAGGTCAAGTTCATGTCTTAAGGTTAAGTGTAGGTCAAATGTATGAGACTAGAAGATTCCTAAAAATTTAACAGGTTTGTTGATGAAAAAATCAAAGGCACATCATTACTAACTTTTTACAAGGATTTCAATATTGACCTTGGATGCGACATTGAACCTGACATTCAAGGTTATTTCAAGGTGAACTATTATTTTCTTTGGTTTGAAGTGATAGAACATTCTACACCCGAACATGTATCAAAAGTGAACATAAGGTCAAATTCATGTCTTAAGGTTAAGTGAAGGTCAAATGTGTGAGACTATAGAATATTCCTAAACATTTAACAGAATTGTTGATGAAAAAATCAAAGACAGACCATTACTAACTTTTTACAAGGATTTCAATATTGACCTTGGATGCGACATTGAACCTGACATTCAAGGTTATTTCAAGGTAAACTATTATTTTCTTTGGTTTGAAGTGATAGAACATTCTACGACCGAACATGTATCAAAACATAAGGTTAAGTGAAGGTCAAATGTGTGAGACTATAGAATATTCCTAAACATTTAACAGGATTGTTGATGAAAAAATCAAAGATAGGCCATTACTAACTTTTTACAAGGATTTCAGTATTGACCTTGGATGCGACATTGAACCTGACATTCAAGGTATTTCAAGGTGAACTATTATTTTCTTTGGTTTGAAGTGATAGAACATTCTACGCCCGAACATGTATCAAAAGTGAACATAAGGTCAAATTCATGTCTTAAGGTTAAGTGAAGGTCAAATGTGTGAGACTATAGAATATTCCTAAACATTTAACAGAATTGTTGATGAAAAAATCAAAGACAGACCATTACTAACTTTTTACAAGGATTTCAATATTGACCTTGGATGCGACATTGAACCTGACATTCAAGGTTATTTCAAGGTAAACTATTATTTTCTTTAGTTTGAAGTGATAGAACATTCTACGACCGAACATGTATCAAAACATAAGGTTAAGTGAAGGTCAAATGTGTGAGACTATAGAATATTCCTAAACATTTAACAGGATTGTTGATGAAAAAATCAAAGATAGGCCATTACTAACTTTTTACAAGGATTTCAATATTGACCTTGGATGCGACATTGAACCTGACATTCAAGGTTATTTCAAGGTAAACTATTATTTTCTTTGGTTTGAAGTGATAGAACATTCTACGACCGAACATGTATCAAAACATAAGGTTAAGTGAAGGTCAAATGAATGAGACTATAGAAGATTCCTAAAAATTTAACAGGATTGTTGATGAAACAATCAAAGACGGACCATTACTAACTTTTTACAAAGATTTCAATATTGACCTTGGATACGACATTGATCCTCACATTCAAGGTTATTTCAAGGTAAACTATTAGTTTCTTTGGTCTGAAGCAATTGAAATGATAGAACATCCTACGCCCGAACATGTATCAAAACATAAGGTCAAGTTCATCTCTTAAGGATAAGTGAAGGTCAAATGTATGAGACTATAGAAGATTCCTAAAAATTTAACAGGATTGTTGATGAAAAAATCAAAGGCAGACCATTAATAACTTTTTACAAGGATATCAATATTCACCTTGGATGCGACATTGAACCTCACATTGAAGATTATTTCAAGGTAAACTGTTATTTCCTTTGGTCTGAAGCAATTGAAATGATAGAACATCCTACGCCCGAACATGTATCAAAACATAAGGTCAAGTTCATCTCTTAAGGTTAAGTGAAGGTCAAATGAATGAGACTATAGAAGATTCCTAAAAATGTAACAGGATTGTTGATGAAAAAATCAAAGGCACACCATTACTAACTTTTTACAAGGATTTCAATATTGACCTTGGATCCGACATTGAACCTCACATTCAAGGTTATTTCAAGGTAAACTATTATTTTCTTTGGTCTGAAGCAATTGAAATGATAGAACATCCTACACCCAAACATGTATCAAAACATAAGGTTAAGTGAAGGTCAAATGAATGGGACTATAGAAGATTCCTAAAAATTTAACAGGATTGTTGATGAAACAATCAAAGACGGACCATTACTAACTGATTACAAGGATTTCAATATTGACCTTGGATTCGACATTGAACCTCACATTCAAGGTTATTTCAAGGTAAACTATTATTTTCTTTGGTCTGAAGCAATTGAAATGATAGAACATCCTACGCCCGAACATGTATCAAAACATAAGGTCAAGATCATCTCTTAAGGTTAAGTGAAGGTCAAATGAATGAGACTATAGAAGATTCCTAAAAATGTAACAGGATTGTTGATGAAAAAATCAAAGGCACACCATTACTAACTTTTTACAAGGATTTCAATATTGACCTTGGATCCGACATTGAACCTCACATTCAAGGTTATTTCAAGGTAAACTATTATTTTCTTTGGTCTGAAGCAATTGAAATGATAGAACATCCTACACCCAAACATGTATCAAAACATAAGGTTAAGTGAAGGTCAAATGAATGGGACTATAGAAGATTCCTAAAAATTTAACAGGATTGTTGATGAAACAATCAAAGACGGACCATTACTAACTGATTACAAGGATTTCAATATTGACCTTGGATTCGACATTGAACCTCAAATTCAAGGTTATTTCAAGGTAAACTATTATTTTCTTTGGTCTGAAGCAATTGAAATGATAGAACATCCTACGCCCGAACATGTATCAAAACATAAGGTTAAGTGAAGGTCAAATGAATGAGACTATAGAAGATTCCTAAAAATTTAACAAGATTGTTGATGAAAAAATCAAAGACGGACCATTACTAACTCTTTACAAGGATTTCAATATTGACCTTGGATTCGACATTGAACCTCACATTCAAGGTTATTTCAAGGTAAACTATTATTTTCTTTGGTCTGAAGCAATTGAAATGATAGAACATCCTACGCCCGAACATGTATCAAAACATAAGGTCAAGTTCATCTCTTAAGGTTAAGTGAAGGTCAAATGAATGAGACTATAGAAGATTCCTAAAAATGTAACAGGATTGTTGATGAAAAAATCAAAGGCACACCATTACTAACTTTTTACAAGGATTTCAATATTGACCTTGGATCCGACATTGAACCTCACATTCAAGGTTATTTCAAGGTATACTATTATTTTCTTTGGTCTGAAGCAATTGAAATGATAGAACATCCTACACCCAAACATGTATCAAAACATAAGGTTAAGTGAAGGTCAAATGAATGGGACTATAGAAGATTCCTAAAAATTTAACAGGATTGTTGATGAAACAATCAAAGACGGACCATTACTAACTGATTACAAGGATTTCAATATTGACCTTGGATTCGACATTGAACCTCACATTCAAGGTTATTTCAAGGTAAACTATTATTTTCTTTGGTCTGAAGCAATTGAAATGATAGAACATCCTACGCCCGAACATGTATCAAAACATAAGGTTAAGTGAAGGTCAAATGAATGAGACTATAGAAGATTCCTAAAAATTTAACAAGATTGTTGATGAAACAATCAAAGACGGACCATTACTAACTCTTTACAAGGATTTCAATATTGACCTTGGATTCGACATTGAACCTCACATTCAAGGTTATTTCAAGGTAAACTATTCTTTTCTTTGGTCTGAAGCAATTGAAATGATAGAACATCCTACGCCCGAACATGTATCAAAACATAAGGTCAAGTTCATCTCTTAAGGTCAAATGTACGAGACTATAGAAGATTCCTGAAAATTTAACAGGATTGTTGATGAAAAAAGACGGACCATTCCTAACTTTTTACAAGGATTTCAATATTGACCTTGGCTGCGCCATTGCACCTCACCTTCAAGGTTATTTTAAGGTCAACTATTATTTTTTGGCTTAAAGCAATTATAGAACATTCTACGTCCAAATACGTATCAAAATATAAGATCAAGATCACCTCTGAAGGTCAAGACAAGGTTAAATGTGTATGCTATGGAAAATTCCTAGAAATTTAGCAGGGTTATTGATGAAAACCTCAAAGACAGACAATTACCAACTTTTAACAAGAATTTCAATACTGACCTTAATTTTGGTCATTAAACCTCACTTTCAAGGTCAACTATTATTTTGTTTAAAGCAACTGAAATAATAGAACATTCTACGTCCAAGAATGTATCAAAATATAAGATGAAGGTCACATCTAAAGGTCAAGTGAAGGGCAAATGTGTTGTTCAAAGTCAGTAAAGACCTAACCACGATCTTTTTCAAGAGTATATTTCTTGACAAAATACACAGAAATTCCATTACTTTTGGTATATAACAAAATTAATTTCAAGAATTAAAGTTCAGCTACAATCACACGCCTGGACCTTTAATGACACATGGAAAAACTGAAAATCAAGAGACCAAAAAGCAATTTAATTGCGACATTTATTGGTCATGAACTCACCTTTCAGCAATCAGAATTGATTCTTATATCATGCGGTTTAATACCATTGAATTTTTTTATGCACTTATTTGGAGTCAAAGGTCTCTGAAAACAGAATCGTGAATTAAAAAAGGGATTTCAACGAAACATTTATGCAAAATGATCTTTGAAAATTTCGAGAAATGAGTGAGTATGTAGCTAAAAGAATCAAGGAGGCTATTATTTGCCTCACTTGCTCCATATAAACCACATCCTATCATCTTTATTAATCAACAAAGAAACTAAATAAAAACTGTTTTCTATTTAACTCACGTCTTGCGTAAATTTCGTACGTGCCATTACAATGTTACACATTTTTTTTTCATCTGCGCAAATCATTGTCACTCAATCCTATTCAATCGAAAGCCAAATTGATCGTTTCATTTCCTATTTATCCATAATAACTATTATTTAAAACCTCGGCTGCGCCTATTGTTCCTCGGCAATTATTTATACATTTTATGTCGCAGATAAATTCAAAATGCTATCCCACATATCGCTGATAGCATTAATTAGGTTTTTATTAATTCGTTTTTCAACAGAGAAATGACGTGTGCAAGTATTGCGAACACCATCGAAAATGAGCCGCGGTCAAATCTTTTTATACTCGATTTTGTCATGTCTTATTTTGATATGCATCGTAGATGATAGTGAAGTGAGTATATTTTTCAACCTTCCGATTATTGGGTTATTTGCTGGAAGAATTGAACCTGTTCTTAAAACAACGTGATAACGTTGAAAACTAGTGAAACTTTTTAATATTAAGTAACATACAAATGGCTAGAGAAAGCCGTGTATCATAGACTATACGGGGCGTTAAGTATTCGTTAGTTTAGTAAAATTTATTAATTTCAATGTTAATGTAATGTAATTAGTAATAAAAAATATAAAAAGTAATAATTTCCAAAAGAAACTATTACCAATATTCCTTGTAAAATTTTTAAAAATCGTAACCTCTCGACAAAGGTGTTCAGAAAATTGGTAAAGCATACAAAAGCAAACTTTGTTCATATTTTAGTTTGTGATACAATTTACGTTTACAAATATGGTTTCCCTGATTGCGATACAAAAGTATTTACTTAAAAACTGGCCCCGGTACGAAGAAGATAAGAAGAACCAAGATAACGTTTTCAAAATGATTGTGCTGATTCCAGGAATTGCCGGGCTTAACGATAAAGAAACTGCAAGCATGTCCCAAGTATCCGAAAGCTCTCGCAAAACTGAGCAATATCAAACTCAAGAAAGTTAAAGAAAACATGTTAATTTCGTACACTGGTGTGATAAGTCGAGATATTACGAATGACTTGGAGGTAAGTGCAATATGAATAAATCTATCATATCAATCATATTGCTTCTCCTGGAATATTCAAAGAGATTAACACGTCCCCAAATGCTATCGTGGCTTTGCGAGTGGTTAAAGATCGCTTTTCAAGATCATATGTTGCTTTCTTTTTTTTTGTTTGGGGAAAATGAAACGTCCATTCTAAAACGACTACAGAAAACTTTGAACAATACTTACAAATGACAGAGTCGTACTTGAAATTTCCTTTCGATTTTTGTATCTTTAATGGCATTAGTAAATTGACGTTGGTTGGGAATTTCGGTTACCTACACGTTTCGAGGGTAAAACCGCGGGATAGAAAGCTAGTTTTAGAACTAGCTTATACAGGGTGTCCCAGAAGTCGACGTCAAGCCGAAACCGGGTGATAGGCAAAGTCATAACAGCTATCAGAAAAATATTTAAAAAAATTTTATGTATGTGTTTTGAAAATTATAGGTCTTTGAAAAAAATATAGAAATTTCACACCCTACGGCAGTCTGTCAACTCCTGTTACTACAAATATTAACTTTTTTTGGATTTTATTTTTACAATGTAATGATGAATAATGCATCTTCAAACTGGTGTCTCAACCTTACTGCCAACTTTTCTCGTTCAGGAAAAATTGCCACTTATTTCCCAACCAAGTATTCCAAAGTAAAACTTTGCTCAACTTTAACTGGCTGAACAGGAAAAAAATGTACTACGAGAGTTTGGCAAGTAACCTTAAGAGTTGGCGCATTTAATAAGGATTCCAAAATGGTATAACACTTTTCTAAGTAATCTTCTGATTACTCGTTAACTTATGCACAATTTTTATTTGAAGAAAAAAAGAAAAAAATTCCTAATTAAACAGCGGTTATGAAAACGCACAAGGACCCTTAAGGATAACTGTTTGCACAACAGTGGGCGTCAAAATGCTGCTGATGATGATTTACCTTTACAGCAAATGCTCAAACTGTTTTCCTTCAGCCGCAATATACGCTCGACATCTTCTTAAAAAAGATCGGGTTATTAAACGAGCGAATCCACGGTTATTAACAAACTCAGCTGCTTCCAATAGTCTTTGCCGTAGCTCAGCTACATTTTGAATCGGCTTGAAATACACTTTTTCTTTTACAGTTCCCCAGTAAAAAAAAATCTAACGGATTCAAATCTGGTGACCGGGCTGGCCACGGTATTGTACCAGACCGCCCTATCCATCTGCCTGGAAAGTTTTGATCGAGATACTCTCTCACTGAGAGTGCATAGTGCGCTGGGCAGCCATCATGCTGAAACCACATGTCCCTGTAAATACTCAGTGGCACGTCCTCCAATAAATTTTCTAAATGATTTTGCAAAAAACCTAAGTAAACCTCAGCAGTCAATGTCTCTGTTAACTCAAACGGGCCGATTATTTTACCATTTAAAATTCCTGTCCAATGGTTTATCTTGAAGCGATATTGAGATTTATCTTCTCTCATCAAATGTGGGTTTGCTACGTGCCACTCGTGTAAGTTATGCAGGTTCATGTACCCATCTTTCTTAAATGCGGTCTCATCTGACCATAAAATTTTTTCAAAGAACCGTGGATCTTCCCTGTGTCTTTCTAACATTGTGCGACAAAAAGCAACTCGGGGCTCATAATTCCGGGGCAGAAGAGCTTGAACACGCTGTACGTGATATGGATGGAGCACGTTTTTTTGCAAGATTCTATGGGCTGTACTTTTGGGCACACCTGTTTTTAGTTCTATTGCACGCACTGAAGTACTCGGGTCTTCTTCGGCAGCTCCTAGCACCACGTCTTCGTAAGGAAGGAAAGATCTTCCCTCACCGTGTGATTGGTTTGGTAGTTGGCCCTCTGAGAACAGTAAGCGGTGCACATTTGTGAACACTCGATGATCTGGATGACGAGCTGCATTCGGGTACCTCTCACAGTAAAGTCTCGCTGCAGCACTAGCGTTGCATCTGCATTCCCCATAAATGAGGTGCATGTTAGCATATTCTTGTACGGTGTACATGGACATAGCGGCACTGCACAATCACACTAACAAAGACAGTCTAAGGAAAACAAATGTTGTGTTTTGAAACAGTCCAAATCCAAATCACAAGCGATCAACAGTCCAGTTCACGAATCCAAAATTAGTAACAGTACGAAATCAACAAGCACGAACATGTAAAGATGCGCAGTAAACGAAGGAGCATTGATCGGTATCAAAGTGTGCAATAGCAAGTAAGTGATGTGCTTCATCCATACCACATACAGCGTGTTCAACCTCTCCTGCCCCGGGATTATGAGCCCCGAGTTGCTTTTTGTCGCACAATGTTAGAAAGACACAGGAAAGATTCACAGTTCTTTGAAAAAATTTTATGGTCGGATGAGACCACATTTAAGAAAGATGGGTACCTGAACCTACATAACTTATACGAGTGGCACGTAGCAAACCCACATTTGATGAGAGAAGATAAATCTCAATATCGCTTCAAGATAAACCATTAGACAGGAATTTTAAATGGTAAAATAATCGTTCCGTTTGAGTTCCCAGAGACTTTGACTGCTGAAGTTTATTTGGATTTATTGAAAAATCATGTACAAAATTTATTGGTGGACGTGCCACTGAGTATTTACAGGGTTTCAGCATGATGGCTGCCCAGCGCACTATGCACTCTCAGTGAGAGAGTATCTCGATCAAAACTTTCCAGGCAGATGGATAAGGCGGTCTGGTACAATACCGTGGCCAGCCCGATCACCTGATTTGAATCCTTTAGATTTTTTTACTGGGGAACTGTAACAGAAAAAGTGCCGATTCAAAATGTAGCTGAGCTACGGCAAAGACTATTGAAAGCAGCTGAGCTTGTTAATAACCGTGGATTCGCTCGTTTAATAACCCGATCTTTTTAAGAAGATGTCGAGCGTGTATTGCGGCTGAAGGAAAACAGTTTGAGCATTTGCTGTAAAGGTAAATCATCATCAGCAGCATTTTGACGCCCACTGTTGTGCAAACAGTTATCCTTAAGGGTCCTTGTGCGTTTTCATAATCGCTGTTTAATTAGGAAATTTTGAAAAATTTTCATCAGTTTTTCTTCAAATAAAAATTGTGCATAAGTTAACGAGTAATCTTCTAAGTGTTATACCATTTTGGAATCGTTGTTAAATGCGCCAACTTTTAAGGTTACTTGCCAAACTCTCGTAGTACATTTTTTCCAGTACAGCCAGTTAAAGTTGAGCAAAGTTTTACTTTGGAATACCTGGTCGGGAAATAAGTGGCAATTTTTCCTGAACGAGAAAAGTTGGCAGTAAGGTTGAGACACCAGTTTGAAGATGCATTATTCATCATTACATTGTAAAAATAAAATCCAAAAAAAGTTAATATTTGTAGTAACATTAATTGACAGACTGCCGTAGGGTGTGAAATTTCTATATCTTTTTCAAAGACCTATAATTTTCAAAACACATACATAAAATTTTTTTAAATATTTTTCTGATAGCTGTTATGACTTTGCCTATCACCCGGTTTCGGCTTGACGTCGACTTCTGGGACACCCTGTATTAGTATAAGAACAGAATTAAGAATGTTTTTTTTTTGTTTAGGTTCAAGCAGTACTAACGAGGTGTGCGGCTAGTGAAGCTTTGGATACCTGCGAAAGGATGAGGCCCTTTACAATAAAGAATTTCTGTAGATTTTTCAACATAGACAAAACGCCTTGGAGTAGTTTTTTGAATTCCCTTAAGCCACATGTGACGTGCCCCATCAAAAAGGTGAATAATTTTATTACCGTTGTAGTGTAGAATCATACATTGGTACGGACAAGCAATAAGGAAACCAAAGCTGGATTGTTTTTAATAAGTAAATTAAAGTGTCAGGTACTGAGATTTCAAGTTAATCAGGGATAAAACAGAAAAATATTCACATTTTATAAACAAGAATGGAAAAATGAATATCCACGGGTTTTCCAAGTTTTAATAAATGATTTAATATTTGTCCAGGAAAAGATGTGTGGTTGTTTGTGCGCGCAATACAAATATATAATTTTTTTCATACAAGTAGACGGCGTTGCGTGACGTGACGGTCCTGATTTTTTCCTCCTACCGATTTCCAAAGACACTATCTACCGATTTCGTCTTTTTCGGTTCGGCAACACTGGTATACACAAAAGTATAACATCAATTTAGCAAAATCCAAGATTTTCCATTTCCAATATTTCTGCTTGCACGTTGCAATAGTACCTAGGTATTTGTTTGTTTCAGGGAACCTACGTCCTTAAAGACGCTGAGGTGTCGTCTGGCGATTTTGGTAGATTCCCATTCGCGAGTGGCTTTTACAAGTTCGAATTTATAATGAAAGATCAAGGCAATGGCGACGTAATAACTTGTGTCTACGTAGAAGCAACATTAAATCCATAATAATTGCTTACCTATGACTATAAGCGACATTAATTTGAAATACAGATTATACTTCATCTGTGTACACTTTTATTAAGGATGCGAAAATACAAGGATTATACCAAAAGTAAGATTGCATAGTTTTATTGAAAGTACAAAAACTATTTATTTACGAATTGATTCATCCATTCAGCCTATTTACCAGGAGAAACTGCGGTAATGCTGTAAAAACGACCCAGAAACTCGACGCCTGGAGTACCAGTGGTGCTTTGACAGGGTTGCCATGTTGGCTGATTTTTACCTAAATTTGGGGATTTTTACTTGGGCAATTTTTGAGGTATATAATGTTCTGGAAAATGACACACTTTGTGGATAGAAAGCATCCTTCGCTCTTTGAACCAAACCTATCATTTTCCATTGAGTAACTGTGATTAGGAAGACATTATGGAGAAACAGCAATTCTAGGGATCCATCCGGCAATAATGTGCTTTGACAGATCCGGTGACAGTGTGGTAACCCTGCTTTCGTCATTTCATAATGGAAAATGGATACTATATACTTTTGGGGTAATCCTCATATAACCCTCAAATGCTAAAGATATGTATTGGAAAAAGAGTTTCAATAATATTGATTGACTTTTGAACTAGTAATTCCTTATATTCGTAAATTAGCAATTGGGATAGTGATTGTTTAGATATTTATTTTGGAAAATAAAACATAGGTGCGCCGTAAAATTATCCTATATATTTCGAATAATAAAAAAACAATAACAAAAGTCGAATATATCACAGTAACATAATGAAAATTCCACTGCTACTAACAGTCCTGAATTCTATTTTCTTCTTTTTGATGAACCGCCGTATGTTGCTTAATGTACCTGAAAAAAATTAACATTTTTTTACCTCAATACAGCGAAAATGTAAAAAAGTGACAACTGTTGGAAACGAGAAGTCATCCAGTAAAAAATAGCATATTGATTAAAATATTCCACTAGAAGACAGAAAGTATAGAAACATCAAAATATCTCGAAAAATATTAAAAATCTTATAGTTGTAAGGTTTGAAAAGGGTCACCTCATGGTGACCTTGAACTTGACTTTCACTATAGCCTTTAAGGTCATTTGAAGGTCATCACAGTTATCTTACACGAAAACCACTATTTCTGTTGTTGCAGAGCAAACTTGCAAGGTTTCAAAAGACTCATATGATGGGGATCTTGAATGTGTCCTTGACTATGACCTTTAAGGTCATTTGCAGGTCATTTTAAATGGAAACCACTATGGTTGACAATGCAATTGCAAACACCGGGAGGTTGAAGCCTTTATGCATGACCTTGACTATGACCTTCAAGATCATTTTAAGTGCAGAGAACACAAAATCTTTCGAAAAATATGTTGCAAAGAAAAACAGTCGCAGAGTAAAGTTGCAAGGTTTCAAAAGGTGATCTTGAACGTGACCTTGATTATCACATTTGAGGTTATTTGAAGGTCAAGGCAGTTATCTTAAATAGAAATCCCTATTTTTGACATGCCAAATGTAAAGAGCGGGAAGTTTTACGTTCAAGTAAATTATTGGGCATGACCTTGACTATGACCTTCAAGATCATTTCAGGCTGTCCAAAAGGTGTGGAGAGAACAAAATCTTTCGAAAAATATGGTGCAAAGAAAAATAGTCGCAGAGCAAAGTTGCAAGGTTTCAAAAGGGTCATCCAATGGTGATCTTGAACGTGACCTTGATTATCACATTCAAGGTTATTTGAAAGTCAAGGCAGTTAACGTTAATGGAAATCCCTATTTTTGACATGGCAAATGTAAAGACCGGGAAATTTTACGTTCAAGTAAATTATTGTGCATGACCTTGACTATGACCTTCAAGATCATTTTAGGCCGTCCAAAAGGTGTGGAGAGAACAAAATCTTTCGAAAAATATGGTGCAAAGAAAAACAGTCACAGAGCAAAGTTGCAAGATTTCAAAAGGGTCATCTAATGGTGATCTTGAACGTGGCCTTGATTATCACATTTAAGGTTATTTGACGGTCAAGGCAGTTAACGTTAATGGAAATCCCTATTTTTGACATGGCAAATGAAGTTTTACGTTCAAGTAAATTATTGTGCATGACCTTGACTATGACCTTCAAGATAAGTTTAGGCCGTCCAAAAGGTGTGGAGAGAACAAAATCTTAGGAAAAAAATGGTGCAAAGAAACACAGTCGCAGAGCAAAGTTGCAAGGTTTCAAAAGGGTCATCTAATGGTGATCTTGAACGTGACCTTGATTATCACATTTAAGGTTATTTGAAAGTCAAGGCAGTTATCTTAAATAGAAATCCCTATTTGTGACATGGCAAACGTAAAGAGCGGGAAGTTTTACGTTCAAGTAAATTCTTGTGCATGACCTCTATGACCTTCAAGATCATTTTAGGTCGTCCAAAAGGTGTGGAGAGAACAAACTCTTTCGAAAAATATGGTGCAAAGAAAAACAGTCGCAGAGCAAAGTTGCAAGGTTTCAAAAGGGTCATCTAATGGTGATCTTGAACGTGACCTTGATTATGACCTTTAAGGTTATTTGAAGGTCAAGGCAGTTATCTTACTAGAAATCCCTATTTTTGACATGGCAAATGTAAAGAGCGGGAAGTTTTACGTTCAAGCAAATTATTGGACATGAGATTGACTATGACCTTCAAGATCATTTTAGGCCGTCCAAAAGGTGTGGAGAGAACAAAATCTTTCGAAAAATATGGTACCAAGAAAGAAATGTTACAGAGCAAAGTTGCAAGGTTTCAAAGGTCCATCTAATGGTGATCTTGAACGTGACCTTGAGTATGACCTTTAAGGTCATTCAAAGTTCAAGGCGGTTACTTTAAATGGAAACCCCTATTTTTGATATCGTAAATGTAAAGAGCTTGAAGTTTCAGGTTCAAGTTCTTATGCATGACCTTGACTATGACCTTCAAGACCATTTTAGGCCGTCCAAAAGGTGTGGAGAGAACAAAATCTTTCGAAAAATATGTTATCAAGAAAGAAATGTTGCAGAGCAAAGTTGCAAGGTTTCAAAGGTCCATCTAATGGTGATCTTGAACGTGACCTTGACTATGACCTTCAAGGTCATTCAAAGGTCAAGACAGTTACTTTAAATGGAAACCCCTATTTTTGATATCGTAAATGTAAAGAGCTTGAAGTTTCAGGTTCAAGTTCTTATGCACGACCTTGACTATGACCTTCAAGACCATTTTAGGCCGTCCAAAAGGTGTGGAGAGAACAAAATCTTTCGAAAAATATGTTATCAAGAAAGAAATGTTGCAGAGCAAAGTTGCAAGGTTTCAAAAGGTCCAACTAATGATGATCTTGAACGTGACCTTGTTTATGACCTTTAAGGTAATTTGAAGGTCAAGGCAGTTATCTTAAATAGAAATCCTTATTTTTGATATGGCAAATGTAAATTGAGGAAAGTTTTATGTTCAATTAAATTCTTGTGCACGACCTTGACTATGACCTTGAAGATCATTTTAGGCCATCCAAAAGGTGTGGAGAGAACAAAATCTTTCGAAAAATATGGTACCAAGAAAAAAATGTTACAGAGCAAAGTTGCAAGGTTTCAAAGGTCCATCTAATGGTGATCTTGAACGTGACCTTTAAGGTCATTCAAAGGTCAAGGCAGTTACTTTAAATGGAAACCCCTATTTTTGATATCGTAAATGTAAAGAGCTTGAAGTTTCAGGTTCAAGTTCTTATGCATGACCTTGACTATGACCTTCAAGACCATTTTAGGCCATCCAAAAGGTGTGGAGAGAACAAAATCTTTCTAAACATGTTATCAAGCAAAGTTGCAATGTTTCAAAAGGTCCAGCTAATGGTGATCTTGAACGTGACCTTGTTTATGACCTTTAAGGTAATTTGAAGGTCAAGGCAGTTATCTTAAATAGAAATCCTTATTTTTGATATGGCAAATGTAAATTGAGGGTAGTTTTATGTTCAATTAAATTCTTGTGCATGACCTTGACTATGATTTTCAAGATTATTTTAGAACGTCCTAAAGGTATGGAGAGAACAAAATCTTTCGAAAAATATGGAATCAAGAAAGAAATATTGCACAGTTGCAAGGTTTCAAAAGGTCCATCTAATGGTGATCTTGAACGTGACCTTGAGTATGACCTTTAAGGTCATTCAAAGGTCAAGAGTTACTTTACATGGAACAAAATCTTTCGAAAAATATAGTTACCAAGACAAAAAGTCGCAGAGAAAAGTTGCAAGGTTTTAAAAGTGGCATCTAATAGGGATCCTGAACACGACCTTGACCACAATTTTAAAGACTTTACGATGATCGAGAAGCCTGTTAAAGACCAAGAAAGAAATGTAGCAGAGCAAAGTTGCAAGGTTTCAAAAGGTCTATCTTATGGCGATCTTGAACTTGACCTTGAATATGACCTTTAAGGTCATTCGAAGGTCAAGAACTACTTTAAATGGAAACCCCTATTTTTGATATCGTAAATGTAAGGAGCTTGAAGTTTCAGACTCAAGTCCTTATGCATGATCTTGAACATGACCTTCAAGATCATTTTAGGACGTCCAAAAAAGGTATCAAAAGGTCCATCTAATGGTGACCTTGAACGTGACCTTGACCACGATCTTAAAGGCTTTACGATGATCGAGAATCTTGTTAAAGACCTTATTTATTTGTCCGTTTGTATTTTCTTTTCAAGCAAACGAGCGTCACCTGGAAGATAGATAAACAAAACATATTGTCAAAGTCATTTTACTGAAGAAGGTTACCGTTGTGACCGAAAAGTTTACAACAAAGAACGTTTTTTCAGTGAAATGTAGGATAAGATTCAGATGTCACCTTACTCCTATTCTTACCTAGCATACATCTGCCTAGCTTGGTTTAAAACCCTAACGACGTTATGCTTCCTGACCATCTTGTCGAAATGCATGGCCATCTCGTTGTAGTCCATGCCTTTGCCGATGATATGATCGCGATGTTGCATCAGGAGCGTGATGCAGAGGAACATTAGAAAAGGGTTGCCGCCGCCGAATTCGTTTGGAGACGGCAGTTGACTTGACGTTTTGATGGCTTCGGTCACTTCTTCGCACGAGTTCGTCATGTGAGCGGTAGACGTCGCCGGCGTCGCGGATGACAAGGTTGCGTTCGGTAGCGGGGAAGGCCCTAGAAAAAATGGACATTGTAGCATTAATGCTGAATAAATCTTCAACAAACAAACAAAAAACATTTTTTGAAAAAATTGGTTTTACTATAGTTGAAACACCGTTTCTTTTTTACTGTGACTGCTCCCGTTAAGTCGTGTGATTGTGGGTATCCTTTCACGCTGCAAAAAGAAACATTGGCTCTTTTCTAAATTAATTTTGTGTTCTGCCCATAGATGGCGCGAATATCGTTCCTTTTAAGCGCCACCGGTAGAATTCTTCAAACAACAATAATAATGTTTATTTATGTATATTATTACAATAGACATACAACACCTAAAGAAGTTTAGGTCCACATGGGAATGAAAAAAAAATACACATGATAGATATTTTAAATGCGTCGATAATTACAAAAATCTCCCACCTGCATTGGTGATAGGAAGTCCAACCTCCCCCTGGATATCTTTGGTCTGTTCTTTGGTGAAGGAGCCGAACACCTCGTCAGGCGTTTTGGAGGTATCCTTAGGTAACAGCGGATTCTCCCAAACGAAAACCTCATCCCTGCTAATCTCGGCACTCCTGCATAACTTTTCGTTCTCCACGTACTTATCACCGAACACTTTCCTGTCGAGGTTTTCCAACTGGAGTTTCAACTCGTTCGTAATGCTTGCAGCAAACGAGGTTTGGTCTTGAGAATCTTCCGGACTGCTTTCGTCCAACGTGGTGTCGTCGTAGCTGTTTAGAGAAAATTTGCTGTCGCTGTTGCTGCTTATCCTGGATCTGTCCGAGTACAAGGTGGAACGCGTGTTGGATCTGGTGTTGTTGCCGATTCTGTCTTCTACTTGGCGGAATCTGAAAGAATATTTTAGGAACACCGTCAAGCTTTTCAGCTGGAAATTTTAGATGTGAAAGAAAACATCCAAGTGGGAATCTCTCAAAAAATATTCAATATAATTGGAGAGAAATTATAATTATTGGTGATTCGTTGTTTAGTACATGGTGAATTCCCATCAAAATTCAAGTGTTCCACCATTACTCCTGTGCCAAAATTTCAAAAGTCTCAGCTGTATTTGTATATGCGACCGATTAATGTCTTGCCCGATGTCGAGAAGCTGTTTGAAGGGATAATATACGAACAAATCATAGAATTCATTGAAGAAACTAAAATTTGATAAAAAATCACGCTGGATGTAGAAAAATATGTTCCACAGAAACGGCAATCCAAATGGTGGTGGAAGACTGGAGAAAAAGTATAGATGAGAAAGAATATGTTGTAACAATATTTGTAGACTTCGAAAGGGCATTTGAGACTATAGATAGCGAAAAATTGTTAATGAAATGGCGTCACTATGGCTTTAAAGGAATAAGTATTACACATTTTACAAAATTATTTAGTGAAGTAAGTCAATAAACTAAAGTTGGAAATATGATGTCAAGTGTTCAAAATATATCAGTAGGGGTACCACAGGGGAGTAAATTAGGGCCGTTACTATTTATTATTTATATAAATGATATCTCTGACATTTTAGAACACTGCAAAATTCAAATATTTGCGGACGATATACTTATACAGGGTGTCCCAGAAGTCGACGTCAAGCCGAAACCGGGTGATAGGCAAAGTCATAACAGCTATCAGATATAAATATAAATATTTAAAAAAAAATTATGTATGTGTTTTGAAAATTATAGGTCTTTGAAAAAGATATATAAAATTTCACACCCTACGGCTGTCTGTCAACTCCTGTTACTACAAATATTAACTTTTTTTGGATTCTATTTTTACAATGTAATGATGAATAATGCATCTTCAAACTGGTGTCTCAACCTTACTGCCAACTTTTCTCGTTCAGGAAAAATTGACACTTATTTCCCAACCAAGTATTCCAAAGTAAAACTTTGCTCAACTGGCTGTACTGGAAAAAAAGTATTACGAGAGTTTGGCAAGTAACCTTAAATTTAATAACGATTCCAAAATGGTATAACACTTAGAAGATTACTCGTTAACTTATGCACAATTTTTATTTGAAAAAAAACTGATGAAAATTTTTCAATATTTCCTAATTAAACAGCGATTATGAAAACGCACAAGGACCCTTAAGGATAACTGTTTGCACAACAGTGGGCGTCAAAATGCTGCTGATGATGATTTACCTTTACAGCAAATGCTCAAACTGTTTTCCTTCAGCGGCAATACACGCTCGACAAAGATCGGGTTATTAAACGAGCGAATCCACGGTTATTAACAAACTCAGCTGCTTCCAATAGTCTTTACCGTAGCTCAGCTACATTTTGAATCGGCTTGAAATACACTTTTTCTTTTACAGTTCCCCAGAAAAAAATCTAAAGGATTCAAATCAGGTGATCGGGCTGGCCACGGTATTGTACCAGACCGCCTTATCCATCTGCCTGGAAAGTTTTGATCGAGATACTCTCTCACTGAGAGTGCATAGTGCGCTGGGCAACCATCATGTCCCTGTAAATACTCAGTGGCCCGTCCACCAATAAATGTTGTACAGGATTTTTCAAAAAATCCAAATAAACTTCAGCAGTCAAAGTCTCTGGGAACTCAAATGGACCGATTATTTTACCATTTAAAATTCCTGTCCAATGGTTTATCTTGAAGCGATATTGAGATTTATCTTCTCTCATCAAATGTGGGTTTGCTACGTGCCACTCGTGTAAGTTATGCAGGTTCATGTACCCATCTTTCTTAAATGTGGTCTCATCCGACCATAAAATTTTTTCAAAGAACTGTGGATCTTTCCTGTGTCTTTCTAACATTGCGCGACAAAAAGCAACTCGGGGCTCATAATCCCGGGGCAGGAGAGGTTGAACACGCTGTATGTGGTACGGATGAAGCACATCACTTACTTGCTATTGCACACTTTGATACCGATCAGTACTTCTTCGTTTACTGCGCATCTTTACATGTTCGTGCTTGTTGATTTCGTACTGTTACTAATTTTGGATTCGTGAACTGGACTGTTGATCGCTTGTGATTTGGATTTGGACTGTTTAATTGCTCTTCAAAACAACACTTGCTTTCCTTAGACTATCTTTGATAGTGTGATTGTGCAGTGCCGCTATGTCCATGTACACCGTACCAGAATATGCTAACATGCACCTCATTTATGGGGAATGCAGATGCAACGCTAGTGCTGTAGCGAGACTTTACTGTGAAAGGTACCCGAATGCAGTTCGTCATCCAGATCATCGAGTGTTCACAAATGTGCACCGCTTACTATTCTCAGAGGGCCAACTACCACACTAATCACACGGTGAGGGAAGATCTTTCCTTCCTTACGAAGACGTGGTGCTAGGAGCTGTCGAAGAAGACCCGAGTACTGCAGTGCGTGCAATATAACTAAAAACAGGTGTGCCCAAAAGTACAGCCCATAGAATCTTGCAAAAAAACGTGCTCCATCCATACCACGTACAGCGTGTTCAAGCTCTTCTGCCCCGGGATTATGAGCCCCGAGTTGCTTTTTGTCGCATAATGTTAGAAAGACACAGGGAAGATCCACGGTTCTTTGAAAAAATTTTATGGTCAGATGAGACCACATATAAGAAAGATGGGTACATGAACCTGCATAACTTACACGAGTGGCACGTAGCAAACCCACATTTGATGAGAGAAGATAAATCTCAATATCGCTTCAAGATAAACCATTGGACAGGAATTTTAAATGGTAAAATAATCGGTCCGTTTGAGTTCCCAGATACTTTGACTGCTGAAGTTTATTTAGATTTTTTGAAAAATCATGTACAAAATTTATTGGTGGACGTGCCACTGAGTATTTACAGGGACATGTGGTTTCAGCATGATGGCTGCCCAGCGCACTATGCACTCTCAGTGAGAGAGTATCTCGATCAAAACTTTCCAGGCAGATGGATAAGGCGGTCTGGTACAATACCGTGGCCAGCCCGGTCACCAGATTTGAATCCGTTAGATTTTTTTTACTGGGGAATTGTAAAAGAAAAAGTGTATTTCAAGCCGATTCAAAATGTAGCTGAGCTACGGTAAAGACTATTGGAAGCAGCTGAGTTTGTTAATAACCGTGGATTCGCTCGTTTAATAACCCGATCTTTTTTAAGAAGATGTCGAGCGTGTATTGCGGCTGAAGGAAAACAGTTTGAGCATTTGCTGTAAAGGTAAATCATCATCAGCAGCATTTTGACGCCCACTGTTGTGCAAACAGTTATCCTTAAGGGTCCTTGTGCGTTTTCATAATCGCTGTTTAATTAGGAAATATTGAAAAATTTTCATCAGTTAATATTTGTAGTAACAGGAGTTGACAGACTGCCGTAGGGTGTGAAATTTCTATATTTTTTTTTCATAGACCTATAATTTTCAAAACACATACATAAAACTTTTTTAAATATTCTTCTGATTGCTGTTATAACTTTGCCTATCACCCGGTTTCGGCTTGACGTCGACTTCTGGGACACCCTGTATATATAGCACATAAGCATTTGGACACTGCTTTAGAAAAAATTATGAATTGGTTAAATGTCAAACTTAAATTAAACACTAATAAAATAAAATGTATGCCAATAGGGAAAGATTTAATTGACAATACAATTAGGCTCATGATTAATGATGAAAAAATTGAAGTAGTCCAGTCATTTAAATATCTTGGATAGTAAACTACTGTTTCACGAACATTATGAATACATTATTTCAAAAATATCGAAAAAGATAAATTACTTCTAGTTCAACATAATCTTAGTATGTATTTCAAAAAAACCCTACAATTCTTCTCTAAATTTTTTATATTGTTCAACCATCTTGTTTACAGCAAATAGAAACATATTTTCAAAATTACATACACGAAATAAAGCTATGAGAATCATTTTAAATAAAAACAAATATGCTAGGATTAAGTCTACGTTAGAAGAACTGCAGTGGTTGGATGTGAAAAATTTCATATATTATTTAGTTCTCGTTTTCATATTCAAATTAAAAAATCAGTTTATTACCACCACATTTAGAGAACCTCACAAAATTAAATAGTCATTATCATAACTACGAAACCAGAGGCAGTATAGATTTTCATCTGCAAAATTGTAATAACTAGTAAATCTATATTTCAAAAGGGAGTATTTGAATGTAATAATTTGAATAATGATATTAAACAGAGTTCGAATTTAAAAATGTTTAAGGTGAAATTGAAAAATCACTTTATGAATAATCAAAATACATAGTGACGTAATTTTAATTTTAATAGACAAGAATGTAAAATGACAGAAAATGGATTGAAGCAAAATATGTAACCGAATCGATATACAAAATTGACATTGTAGCATTAATGCTAAATAAATCTTCAACAACAACAACAAAACAAATTAGATGGATACTAGAGTGTTCCAGCCTTTAAGGGCAAACAAATTATAGTTCGAATTGAGATACACATACCCTCTAATTTTTTTCTATTCTACTCAGTAAATAAAAAAAAATTACATTGCGATAACTTTCGGTCAAACGTAATAGGCAAACCAAGTATGCATTTCAAAATCTAATTCTTACTCGACAAAAACTCCGCTTTATTTGTATCTCATATTTTAAAAGAACGTTGTTTACTAAATTTTCTTTTCAAATTTTTTTTTATAGTCAGGATATACCTGCATGTGTTCTTGTACGCAACATACTAAAAATTGTTGTTCCTCATCAGCAGTGATTAAGCCAAGGAAGTCTTGTATTAACTCAGAGTTGCCAATCCCATCCGAGAGAAAAACTATATACGAGCTTGTAAAAAAAACTGTAGAATATTTAAAAAACTGTAAATCTACAGTATTTTCGCGGACCAAGGTTAAAAAGTGACAGTTTTGCATTGCTTTACCTACATACCTGATACTTCCGAAGTTAAGGAACTCGTTCAAATTCTTTATCTTCTTCCCCGCAGGTTTTTCCTCCTCGATAATCTGAGGCGTATCCAACTGATTCAAAGAAGACGACAGTTTGCTTGCGGCTATCCTCTCCCTGAGTTCCTTAAAATGGCCGCTCTTGGTGGTTTTCAAGAGGTTCGTAAGACTGGCCGACAATCTACCGTTTCTTCTAGTCGCATGTAACAAATTCACCCTGTTGTTTTGCGACTCTGCGGTTTTCTCTAAGGGCGAACCGGGTTTGTGTTTCGGAGCGGTTCTGGTTTGTTGATCGGGATTGTTTGATGATTTGTCCTGAAAGGATGTCGCTTATAATGTTTCGCGAATGTAAATTCAGGCTTGTAAGCATAATCAACGTAAGCACTATACAGGGTGGCGCATCGAAAACGAAACAGACGCATTTACTGGCAGCTCAGTTTTTTTTTGAGAAACGCTGACCCGTCGATTTTGTTTCCGAGGGGGACACAAGTTTGGCAAAAAATCACGTTAGCACGGGCAGCCCCCTAAGCGGGGGTGTCACCACCCCCAAAATCTCAAATGGAAAGGGGGGTCGAGTGATACCTTATTTTAAAGGTCTTTCAATTCCCTTTATAATGATATAAAATTAATGTCTCCCCCCAACTGAGCGAGGGCCGTGGCAAATGCTTGTTCCGGAAGTTGTTGTATCCAGTATACAACTTCTTCCCGTCCAAGTGATTGCGCACGCGTTAAGGAATACCTCAGTACCGATTGCCGGGTGGCGGTACAAGTCCGCCAACGGGCCACTTTAGGTCTATTTAACATCACTAACACGTAAAAAGAAGGTGGTAGACAAGGACCAGTCGACCGAGGCAGTACCACCCGCTAGCTTTTCCCAGGGTGTCTTATAAATGTCCGCATGTTTCCACACCTAAGCTATGCAGTCGGTTATCTACCAAAACAAAGAAATTAATGATGATGGATCCCTCGAGCACTAAAAACTCCGGACGTAAACTCACTCCACTCTCGGAATGTCCGGGTGGAGGGTGGGCTCGAGGGAACAACATCGAAGATAAAATTTGTTTTTCGAACATCTGCGGGATCAACAGCAACATTGATGCTGTTCATCACTACCTGCAATCCAATCGTCCCGCCGTGCTTTTCTTGGCGGAGACAAAAATCTCAGAGACTGCACCGATTAACCATCTCAACTTCCCAAACTACGAGGTGCACTCCAATCTGGGAAAGAACGGGGGAGTTGTGGCTTTTGTCCGCAGCAGTCTTTCCTGCTCCATCGATCTTTCTTTGGAATCAGACCGGAAGGACATTCTGTGGCTTCGCCTCAACTCCAAAACATCACCCAAATTTATTTGCTGCCTTTATCGCTCTCCCTCGAACCATAACTGGGATGACCTACTCGAATACCTCGCCGTCCAGATCGACTTCCTGAACATCAATCACCCCGCTTCAGAGGTAGTTCTTCTCGGTGATTTCAATGCCCATAATGAGCTTTGGTTGGGCTCAAATAAGACCGATGCAGCAGGTCGTGCAGTCGAAGCGTTCGCTCTTACTCAAGGGCTGACCCAGCTAGTGACGAGCCCTACTTTTTTCCCCCGCGTCTCGTCACACGCCAGTAGCCTGCTGGATCTCTTTCTGACCACGCATCCTGCCCCTTACAGCACTGCTGTCCTGTCCCCCCTGGGTAACTCAGATCACGGTGTTGTGGAGGTTAGGTTTCGGTCAGAAGCCGCTGTGGCAGCAGAAACTCGCACAGGCCGCAAAACTTGGCATTACGGACATGCCGACTGGGAGGGGCTCAGAGACTTCTTCTCTAGCTTTCCTTGGAGAGATGTCTGTTTCACTGACGCGGATGCGTCGACTGTCTGTTCTTCAATAACCGAAATTATCCACGTCGGAATGGAGGAATACATCCCTCACACAGTGAAAGTTCCTAAACCAGGGTCCAACGGCTGGTTCAACAAATCGTGTGACACTGCTCGCCAGCAGAAGATCAAGGCCCACAGAACCTACTTACAAAACCCCACTGTAGAGAACAGACAAGCCGACGTCGAGTGGAGAGGTGCATAAATCGCGAGCTTCTGGACTACCTCGAACGTCACAGCTTGATTAGCGACAGGCAGTACGGTTTCCGGCACCAACGATCCACAGGGGACCTCCTAGCTTACGTCACGCAACTGTGGAGTAAACTCATCCAGTCTCATGGTGAGGCTCATGTCGTTGCTCTTGACATCACGAAAGCGTTCGATCAGCTGTGGCACGCTGCCCTCTTAAGCAAACTTCCATCCTACGGCCTCCCAGAAAAGCTTTGCAGATGGGTGGCTGACTTTATCTCTGGCCGCAAGATATCCGTCGTAATTGACGGATTCTCCTCTTCATCCCACAACGTCAACGCCGGTGTTCCCCAGGGATCGGTCTTGGCTCCAACACTGTTTCTCTTACATATCAACGACCTCCTTTCCTGCACGATCAACCCAATCCACAGCTTCGCTGATGACAGCACTCTACATGCAGGAATTCAGAGTGACAAGCCGATCTCTGCCGCTGAGCTGGAAAAAAGAAGACTAGCGACGACTTCTTCTCTGACAAGAGACCTGGAGGCTATCACTGCTTGGGGACGCAACAATCTTGTACAGTTCAATGCTTCCAAAACACAGTACTGTACGTAGTCGTGCCATAAGTTCTGTCCCATGATAATCTCATGATAAAAATGAAACAAGATAAGATATATTTATATGAAAGATATTATTTATTCGACAACATTTTTAGAATTCATAATCAAACAGTTTTATTCAAAATGTCCCCCCTTGGCCTTCACACACTGCTTCAATCTCGCGGGCCACTCATCTATCACTGCACGCACAGCTTCCAAAGGAATAGCTGCCGCTGATCGGATCAAATCCGCTTTCAGGGACTCGATATTACGGTGGGCTTTGGAGCAGGCCAACTGCTCTAGCAGGTCACACAACTTGTAGTCTAAAGGATTGAGGTCCGGACTCCCTGAGGGCCAATCTTCCGCAGCAATGAACTCTGGCACATTGCTTTCCAGCCAGCGCTACGTACTCTTAGCCTTGTGAGCGGGGGCGGAATCCTGCTGGTAGACCCAGTGTTGGTTGGCAAACAATGTACCACTTAAAGGCTTGACGATAGGATCCAGTATGTCGCTCTGATAGTTTGCCGCTTTTGTTTTCACGCCCTGTTTACAGAAATGGAGCTGAGTGACCCCTTCGTAGGACACCCCCCACCAAACCATGACTGACGCAGGGTGGTGGCCTCTCTCAACTCTCGGAATGATCTCCGAAGCTTCCTGTGAACTCCTTGCATACACTTTGTCATTTTGTCGGTTGAATTTTTCTTCTATGGTGAAGATTTTCTCATCCGTGAACAAAATCTTTCGGAATCCCCCAGCTGCGTACCTCTCCAAGAGCTTCTTGGATCTTGTCGCCCTGATGTGTCGCAAGGTGGCCGTAAGTCGCTGGCCCGTACGTCTCCGGTAAGCCCCTAGCCCTAGGTCTTGTTTAATGATGCGCGACATCGTCCGGACAGGAATCTTCATTTCCCTGGATAGGATCTTCTGCTTCCGGAGTGGACTCCTTTGAATCCTGGCTTTTACGGCTTTGATGGCTGCTGGAGTCCTTACTTGACGAGGTCTTCCACTTCTTGGCCTGTCATCAACAGAGGACGTCTCATTGTACCGCTGAATGGTCCTAGACACAAATTTACGCGATATTTGAAGGCCGCGTAAGAGTTCAAAAATCTGACTAGCACTGTGATTACACTTATGTAAAGCTATCACTGCAATACGGTTCTCTGCCTTGCCCCACTCCATCGTTATGCTTCGAGAGATCAATACAAACTGAGGTATATGTAATTACCCGAAAAGCGCTTAATCAACTGACACCACAATGTAAACAATCGGACAAGTATTAACAGGTCTACACTTGTTTGAAAACGAGGGACAGAACTTATGGCATGACTATGTACTTTGACGAACAAAAAGCGTCCTAGCGCTCATACAGTTTCGATGGACGGTCGAGTTCTACCAAAGAGCCATTCATTTCGGCTGGTCGGAGTCCAGATCACCGAGGACCTGATCTGGCACGAACACATCTCTTCAATAGCTGCTGGGAAAAAGCTAGGCTATTTGTTTAGGGCTAAGAAGTACTTTTCTCCGCATGACCTTCTCACTCTATACAAGGCCCAGATAAGGCCTAGCATCGAGTATTGCTCACACATTTGGGGTGCTGCCGCCCCGACTACATTGTCCATGCTCGATGCTGTCCAGACGAGGGCGGTCCGACTGATCGATGACTCTTCTCTAACAGACAGTCTCGGGACTCTTTCGCACCGGCGGGCCGTCGGCGATCTGGCTCTTTTCTATCGCTACACCAACGGGCTTTGCTCCTCAGAGCTCTCTTCTATGATGCCGCCGCGCGATGTACCTGCCAGACAGACCCGCCTGACTTCTTCGTCCCATCCTAACCGTGTCAAACTTCGTACATCCAGAACTGGCCGATACGACCGCTCCTTTGTCCCTAGGGTGTCTAGATTGTGGAACAATCTACGGGAGGAAGCTTTTCCCAGTTCTACTAACCTTAGGCAGTTCAAAAATCGTATTAACAAAATTTCTTTGGGATCATCATAGCAGCCGCGGTGTTCCGGCATTTAGGCTTCTGCCTGCGCGGCTGTTTCGAAATAAAAAAAAAAAAAAAAAAAAAAAAAGAACCAGTTTTTTTGCCTGACAACCTGAATGGCGAATCCTATGAAAACTTTTTGAGATCCGAACTCTGGGAGTATCTCGAAGTCCTGCCTCTGAATATCAGGATGCAGATGATCTATCAACACGATGGCTGTCCCGCGCATTTCCGTCTGGGTGTTAGACAGTGGCTGGACGAGAAATATCCTTGTCGCTGGATTGGTCGAGGTGGACCGACACCGTGGCCAGCGAGGAGCCCAGATTTAACACCGTGTGACTATTATTTTTGGGGGCACATGAAGTCACTGGTGTACGCTGAGCCCATAGACACTCTTGCACAGTTGAAAGAAAGAATTATTGCTGCTGCTGACACTATCAGAGGACAACTAACTGGCCGCATCACGCGTACCATCATGAGAAAAAGACTACGGGCTTGCATAAGAAACGGCGGGCGTCAGTTCGAACAACAATTGCAATGAATTTTACCTTCATTTCATTATTGTATTTTACTTACCAATTGTAGTAACTTTTAGTCTGTTTTTATTATTATGTAGTACAATTACAACTGTGTAAATAATCTAATCGTGTAACTTAACCGTAGTTTAAAATAATAACTATCCCATAGCTTACAGTTACATTATTTTCACAAAAACACTTTCTTCTCAATCAGAGAGTTGTGAAAATAGGAGACAAGCCTTTGGTAAATTTACTCCCTATTGTTGTATTACAATACATTATGTTTAGTTTCACACAGTTTTTGTGCACTTATCATACCAATTTAGATTCCTTTTGAAACAAGGATATTATTTAAATTGTTTGTACGTTTTTTTGTATACTGATTTTTTTGTAAAACGCCTTACTTACTGTAAAACGTTATTTGTTTTTCTTAGTTAAACATTTTTGAATTTTTTTTTATATATAGAAACAGCCGCGCAGGCAGAAGCCTAAATGCCGGAACACCGCAGCTGCTATGATGATCCCAAAGAAATTTTGTTAATACGATTTTTGAACTGCCTAAGGTTAGTAGAACTGGGAAAAGCTTCCTCCCGTAGTTTGTTCCACAATCTAGACACCCTCGGGACAAAGGAGCGGTCGTATCGGCCAGTTCTGGATGTACGAAGTTTGACACGGTTAGGATGGGACGAAGAAGTCAGGCGGGTCTGTCTGGCAGGCACATCGCGCGGCGGCATCATAGAAGAGAGCTCTGAGGAGCAAAGCCCGTTGGTGTAGCGATAGAAAAGAGCTAGATCGCCGACGGCCCGCCGGTGCGAAAGAGTCCCGAGACTGTCTGTTAGAGAAGAGTCATCGATCAGTCGGACCGCCCTCCTCTGGACAGCATTGAGCATGGACAATGTAGTCGGGGCGGCAGCACCCCAAATGTGTGAGCAATACTCGAGGCTAGGCCTTATCTGGGCCTTGTATAGAGTGAGAAGGTCATGCGGAGAAAAGTACTTCTTAGCCCTAAACAAATAGCCTAGCTTTTTCCCAGCAGCTGCAGCTATTGAAGAGATGTGTTCGTGCCAGATCAGGTCCTCGGAATGAAAATAAATACGTTGTTTGGTATTGTTTTCGAATCTTTTTTAATTTATAATAGTTAATTATTGAAATAATAACCCAAAACCCCAAAAAAAAATGTTTAATCGCCAACTTTTTTCTCTCTCGACTTTTTTACTCTGAAATATGGATTGTTTTTAAAAAAATCTTAAATCTTCAATAACTTTTCAACCTTTGAATATAGGGTATGGTATTATATACTAATTTCGATAGCAAAGCGGCTGTACTATCACCTCCTAAAACGTTTTACACCTATTTACCTGTCACCCTGTATAGATGCTCTCTTGACAATTTCTATACAAACTTTGTTTGTCTTAAGAAATATAAATTATTATTATTAAGAAACACCTGAATCTCACCTCCTTGCTCTCGTTCAGCACGGCGTCATCCAAGCTCGAATGCTTCAGCTTGATTCCCGGCAACGTTTTCGACTTGCTCATCGAATCGTCCAGACTGTGGATCTGCCGCCAAGCGCCTTGTTCGGCGCTCTTCCTCTGCTGGTAACTGTTGAGCGAAATCGAGGAACTCTGCCTTCTCAACGCGCATATTTTCGTGTAGGCTGTCTCGCGCTGCGTGCGCACGATAGGGGAGGTCGATAATGGAGGCGGCGTCGCGGGGGATGGAGGCGGTTTGAAAGGGACGTCGAACAGGCGCAGCTCTTTGTCGGGAGGGTCGGCCGGCAGGGAACTCCACAGCACCTGGGATAGTACGTTATTTTACATATATATAATAATTTTCGACTCTTTGTGCTATGTTATTTTAAAAATGTAGCAACTATAGTGCAACCAACTTTTCAAAAAAAAAAATAATTAATTTTGCAAAATATTTTCATAAAGGCCTAAATATTGTTAAATCGATGTTGAATACAAAATTAGGGTAATGTAGCATTCGTACTTTTCGAGCAAATACAGCAGACGCTCGATAATGTAAACTGATTTAATCCAAGTGTGTTTCACATTATCGAAATTTTTACATTAGCGAACGTGACTTATATAATATTTGATTTATTAAAAGAAACGTTTAATACATACTATTTATAACAAAATAAACAAATATTCTAACAGCGATAAGTATTTTTTTAATTAGAAGAAAAATAATTAACAATTTTTGTCTGCGTAAATTTGCGCTTAGCATTGTCTTCCAATGCCTGCGCCCGTAATTTACGAAGATCTAAAATATCCGTGTATGAAACTTCTTTTCTTTCAGCCCAATCTAAAGCTTGGTTAAAAACTTTTATAGCTTGCGCGTCAGTCACTACACTTCTGACTTCAATGGGATCGTTCTCATCATCCTCACTGTCCATATCCTCCTCCTTATCAGCATCACTCGTCTGCTTATCTTCGTTCATAAATTAATATCAGCAGGAGTACAAACAATGTTGGGATTCACTGTTTTCAATAAATCAACAACATCCAATGACACACTAATAACATTATCATTATTGGATCGCAAACGTTCTCTAATTACGCTTAAGGGGACATCGTCTTCTTCATCATCTTCATTATTGGTACAAAAGAGATTGTTCCAACATTTTTGAATAGTTTGCTGGTTAAGTTCATTCCAGGCCATATGTAAATCTAAAACAGCTTCTCATAATGTTACTTTTTTTTAAAGCCTCAGATAAGTTTTCAGGATTCTTTGATAAGACAGACGAAAGTAGAAACTTCCTATAGTATAGTTTGGTGAGTCTTATTATATTCTGGTCCATCGGTTGAATTAACGGTGTTACGTTGGGCGGCATGTACATGACGAAAATTGACCCATCCCTGCTCCTGAGTTTTTGCTCTGGAGGATGACTTGGTGTATTATCCAATAGTAACAACGCTTTTATTGGAAGCTTTTGTTGTTTTAGGAAACCTTTTACCTACAAATTGAAAACACATCTTCAAATTATGAATAGAGCATTTGTGATAATTGATTGTCATACCTGATGGGCAAAGCACCTGTGGAACCATTTCATGAATATACTGCTAGTCATCCAAGCGGTTTCTGAACAGTCATAATCAACAGGGATATTAACATTTTTAAATGAGCGCGGATTTTTTGCTTTCCCAATTACCAGTGACTTTATTTTGTGTGAACCATTAGCATTAGTGCAGGCTAGAAACGTTATTCGTTGTTTCTCCGGCTTTCTTTCCGGGGCAGGTTTTTCAAATGATGCAGCATAGGTTTTCTCTGGTAACATTTTCTAATAAAGGTCACTTTCATCTGCGTTGTAAATTTGTTCCATTCTTAAATCTAGCTCGGTAATTGTTTTCATCAATTTTTCTTTGAATGGTTGCACTAATTGTGGTTGTGCTGATAATTTTCCACCAGATATAGACAGCAGTCGAATTCCATATCTTGTTTTGAATCGTTGTAACCAGCCATCACTAGCTACGAAATTTTCAGTTTCTTTCAGTTTTTGATTTAATAGTCTCGCTCTCTGTTTCAGTACTTCGCCACTAACTGGGACATGATTTTCCCGTTCTTTCAAAAACCAGTTATACAGAGAATTTTCCATTTTAGGTGCCTTCGCATTTTTTAAAGTTTTTATTTTCCCGGACCTCCAAATGTATTGCACGTTCTTTGTAAAATTTGAGTTTTTATACGCTTAATTTTACAGATTGTTGCTTTCGATACTCCATATTTTTTTGCTAACTGTGTCACTCCCGCACCTAGTGCAACTTCGTCTATGATTTTCACTTTCTCACTCAACTTTAAACACTTTCTTTTATAGGATGTGGATGCCATAGTCGTAAAATATATTAACGCGTGCAATGTATTCACTTCAGTTCGAAAATGAAATACATACGTACGTATAAACGTATCCTAAACGATCATACGACTGACCGAGTTTGTCGTATTTTATCGCAGAGGTGAATCCCCTACACTCTACATCATAAATCGGGGACTCCCCGACGCCCGACATAAATCATCGAGGCTTCAGCATTTTACCGTGCGCCGAGAGTTGTTTACGTTATCGAGCGTACACATTGGTTACGTTATCGCGCGTTCCGTTTGATCCTACAGAACGAAGTTTGTGTTTACATTAGCGCAAGTTTTCATTATCCCGTGTTTACGTTATCGAGCGTCTGCTGTATTTAGTGTAAAGGCTTGTAAAAAGTATCAATTTCTAACCAAATCCTAGTTTTATATAATAATTTTCAAATGTCCGTGCTATTTTATTTGAAAGATGTTGCAACTATAGTGCAACCAACTTTTCAAAAAAAAATAATAATTTTGCAAAACATTTTCACAAAGGCGTAAATATTGTTCAATCGATGTTGAATACAAAATTAGGGTAATGTAGCATTCGTACTTTTCGAGCAAATATTGACAAAGTATTGGCAAACTCTAAAACAAAAAATTGCATCACCTAGAATATATAAGTCCTTGCTAACATTAGAAAACAGCCATTACTTTTTGATTATAATGACTTGTAAAACTTGATGAACCACCTTAAAAATGAAATACCTTTGATTAAATTGAAATGTATTTTTTTTAATTACAGCAGACGCTCGATAACGTAAACACGGGATAATGAAAACTTGCGCTAATGTAAACACAAACTTCGTTCTATAGGATCAAACGGAACGCGCGATAACGTAAACAATGTGTACGCTCGATAACGTAAACAACTCTCGGCGCACGGAAACAGCGCGACGGCAAAATGCTGAAGCCTCGATGATTTATGTCGGGCGTCGGGGAGTCCCCGATTTATGATGTAGACTGTAGGGGATTCACCTCTGCGATAAAATACGACAAACTCGGTCAGTCGTATGATCGTTTAGGATACGTTTATACGTACGTATGTATTTCATTTATGAACTTAAGTGAATACATTGCACGCGTTAATATATTTTACGACTATCTACATCCTATAAAAGAAAGTGTTTAAAGTTGAGTGAGGAAGTGAAAATCATAGACGAAGTTGCACTAGGTGCGGGAGTGACACAGTTAGCAAAAAAATATGGAGTATCGAAAACAACAGTCTGTAAAATTAAGCGTATGAAAACTCAAATTTTACAAAGAACGTGCAATATATTTGGAGGTCCGGGAAAAAGAAAAACTTTAAAAAATACGAAGGCACCTAAAATGGAAAATTCCCTGTATAACTGGTTTTTAAAACAACGGGAAAATCATGTCCCAGTTAGTGGCGAAGTACTTAAACAGAGAGCGAGACTGTTAAATGAAAAACTGAAAGAAACTGAAAATTTCATAGCTAGTGATGGCTGGCTACAAAGATTCAGAACAAGATCTGGAATTCGACTGCTGTCTATATCTGGTGAAAAATTATCAGCATAACCACAATTAGTGCAACCATTCAAAGAAAAATTGATAAAAACAATTACCGAGCTAGATTTAAGAATGGAACAAATTTACAACGCAGATGAAAGTGGCCTTTATTGGAAAATGTTACCAGAGAAAACCTATGCTGTATCATTTGAAAAATCTGCCCCGGGAAGAAAGCCGGAGAAATAACGAATAACGTTTCTAGCCTGCACTAATGCTAATGGTTCACACAAAATAAAGCCACTGGTAATTGGGAAAGCAAAAAATCCGCGCTCATTTAAAAATGTTAATATCCCTGTTGATTATCACTGTTCAGAAACCGCTTGGATGACTAGCAGTATATTCCTGAAATGGTTCCACAGGTGCTTTGTCCCTCAAGTATGACAATCAATTATCACAAATGCTCTATTCATAATTTGAAGATGTGTTTTCAATTTGTAGGTAAAAGGTTTCCTAAAACAACAGAAGCTTCCAATAAAAGCGTTGTTACTATTGGATAATGCACCAAGTCATCCTCCCGAGCAACAACTGAGGAGCAGGGATAGGTCAATTTTCGTCATGTACATGCCGCCCAACGTAACACCGTTAATTCAACCGATGGACCAGAATATAATAAGACTCACCAAACTATACTATAGGAAGTTTCTACTTTCGTGTGTCTTATCAAAGACTCCTGAAAACTTATCTGAGGCTTTAAAAAAAGTAACATTTCGAGAAGCTGTTTTAGATTTACATATAGCCTGGAATGAACTTAATCAGCAAACTAGTCAAAAATGATGGAACAATCTCTTTTGTACCAATAATGAAGATGATGAAGAAGACGATGTCCCCTTAAGCGTAAGTAGAGAACGTTTGCGATCCAATAATGATAATGTTATTAGTGTTGATTTATTGAAAACATTGACTCCCAACATTGTTTGTACTCCTGCTGATATTAATTTATGGAACGAAGATAAGCAGACGAATGATGCTGATAAGGAGGAGGATATGGACAGTGAGGATGATGAAAACGATCCCATTGAAGTCAGAAGTGTAGTGACTGACGCGCAAGCTATACAAGTTTTTAACCAAGCTTTAGATTGGGCTGAAAGAAAAGAAGTTTCATACACGGATATTTTAGTTCTTCGTAAATTACGGGCGCAGGCATTGGAAGACAATGCTAAGCGCAAATTTACGCAGACAAAAATTGTTAATTATTTTCCTTCTAATTAAAAAAATACTTATCGCTGTTAGAATATTTGTTTATTTTGTTATAAATAGTATGTATTAAACGTTTCTTTTAATAAATCAAATATTATATAAATCACGTCCGCTAATGTAAACATTTCGATAATGTGAACCACACTTGGATTAAATTAGTTTACATTATCGAGCGTCTGCTGTATATTAAAAAATATTCTTACTCACCTCCAGCATTCGCAATGAATCTTCAAAGGCAAACTCTCGCTTCATTTCTAGAAGAAGCCACCGGTAACAGAACAGCAAATCGTCCGCCTAGAAACGATATAACAAACAAGAATGGTAAAAACAAAACAATGATTCGGTAATTTTAAGAATGTGTACAGTACGAATTCATTTTAGGACGAGTAAACAAAAGCAAGAAGAAAACAATCACATACCTCATGCATCCTCAAATAATTGTAAAACTCCGTATCGTAATACATAAGTCCCTCGGCTAAATGCGTAAACTTCTGCGTCATTGCGATCCCGTCGATCATAAAATTGCTGGCTAGCCGGTTCATCAACGCGCAAAAACATACGTACGCATGCGCCTCGTCGTTCATAGTGACCAGAAGCGGTGATGCTAAGTCGCTCATCCCTTGGCAATAACTAACTTTCGGATGATTTAAAGCATAACTGAAAAATAGGATTTTTTTCATCATTCATTCATCAGAAAACAATGAATAATATTAAAGTCGACATAAAGATTTCTTTTGGCACTGTTCTCATCAAAGTACCCTTCTGTTTCATCAGACAAATTTTGGTTTTCAGTGTATGGAAGAGTGAACCCAACGTCCTGGTTTTCATAGATGCTCAAGGTGTCTAAATTAAAACGCGAAAATTTTTAATAACCCAAACTGAAAATGATTGCAAACAATCTACAAAATCAAGAAATGAGTGTCTAGCAGTTTTCAGGAAGGAAAAAAATACTATGATAACAAGATCAATACCAATATGAATGATTCTAAAATGATGTGGAAAACAGTACAAAATATTGCTTCTCCAAACAGAAATAATGATTATCTAAAATGCGTTTCCAAGATTGAGTAGTAACAGAAAAAAATAATTATAGAAGAAAGAATGAACACTGATTTTATAGACAGTCGAAGTCAAATAGTGAAGACGATGATCCCAACTTATGTTCATTACAAGCATATCACAATTCATCCATGAATTAATTTAGGAAAATAAAATCAACAAACAAAAAAGCACAAAAGTAATAAAATCCTAGAGAGATTCTCTCAAAAAAGATTCTAAATGTTTCGGTATAAGTAGTAATGATAAATTGACTAGCAAATCTGTATTTCAAAACGGAGTATTTGAATTTACTAAATTGAATAATGATATTAAACAGTGTTCGAATTTAAATAGGTTTAAGGTGAAATTAAAAAATCCCTTTGTGAATGTCAAAAATTTAATTGACAAGTATGTAAAATTACAGATCATTGATTAAAAAAATATATACAAAATTATTATTGCAGCATTAATGCAAAATAAATCTTCAACAAACAAACAAAATGCAACCTGATTGTGACTTCAGGTGCATTGCTTTCATGTTGTCATCAAAAGCAACGGCTCAGGAAGTGACAGCCTTCTTTTGAGATTGTGGAGAATGTCACAAGTTTCCACTTACTGAAAATATTTCAGAATATATTATACAGGGTGTCCCAGAAGTCGACGTCAAGCCGAAACCGGGTGATAGGAAAGTCATAACAGCTATTAGAAAAATATTTAAAAACATTTTATGTATGTGTTTTGAAAATTATAGGTCTTTGAAAAAGATATAGAAATTTCACACCCTACGGCAGTCTGTCAACTCCTGTTACTACAAATATTAACTTTTTTTGGATTTTATTTTTACAATGTAATGATGAATAATGCATCTTCAAACTGGTGTCTCAACCTTACTGCCAACTTTTCTCGTTCAGGAAAAATTGCCACTTATTTCCCAACCAAGTATTCCAAAGTAAAACTTTGCTCAACTTTAAGTGGCTGTACTGGAAAAAAATGTACTACGAGAGTTTGGCAAGTAACCTTAAAAGTTGGCGCATTTAATAACGATTCCAAAATGGTATAACACTTAGAAGATTACTCGTTAACTTATGCACAATTTTTATTTGAAAAAAAAACTGATGAAAATTCTTCAAAATTTCCTAATTAAACAGCGATTATGAAAACGCACAAGGACCCTTAAGGATAACTGTTTGCACAACAGTGGGCGTCAAAATGCTGTTGATGATGATTTACCCTTACAGCAAATGCTCAAACTGTTTTCCTTCAGCCGCAATACACGCTGGACATCTTCTTAAAAAAGATCGGGTTATTAAACGAGCGAATCCACGGTTATTAACAAACTCAGCTGCTTCCAATAGTCTTTGCCGTAGCTCAGCTACATTTTGAATCGGCTTGAAATACACTTTTTCTTTTACAGTTCCCCAGTAAAAAAAATCTAACGGATTCAAATCTGGTGACCGGGCTGGCCACGGTATTGTACCAGACCGCCCTATCCATCTGCCTGGAAAGTTTTGATCGAGATACTCTCTCACTGAGAGTGCATAGTGCACTGGGCAGCCATCATGCTGAAACCACATGTCCCTGTAAATTCTCAGTGGCACGTCCTCCAATAAATTTTCTAAATGATTTTGAAAAAAAAACTAAATAAACCTCAGCAGTCAGTCTCTGGGAACTCAAACGGACCGATTATTTTACCATTTAAAATTCCTGTCCAATGGTTTATCTTGAAGCGATATTGAGATTTATCTTCTCTCATCAAATGTGGGTTTGCTACGTGCCACTCGTGTAAGTTATGCAGGTTCATGTACCCATCTTTCTTAAATGTGGTCTCATCTGACCATAAAATTTTTTTAAAGAACCGTGGATCTTCCCTGTGTCTTTCTAACATTGTGCGACAAAAAGCAACTCGGGGCTCATAATCCCGGGGCAGAAGAGCTTGAACACGCTGTACGTGGTATGGATGGAGCACGTTTTTTGCAAGATTCTATGGGCTTGTACTTTTCATAATCGCTGTTTAATTAGGAAATTTTGAAAAATTTTCATGTTTTTCTTCAAATAAAAATTGTGCATAAGTTAACGAGTAATCTTCTAAGTGTTATACCATTTTGGAATCCTTATTAAATGCGCCAACTTTTAAGGTTACTTGCCAAACTCTCGTAGTACATTTTTTTCCAGTACCGCCAGTTAAAGTTGAGCAAAGTTTTACTTTGGAATACTTGGTTGGGAAATTTGTGGAAATTTTTCTTGAACGAGAAAAGTTGGCAGTAAGGTTGAGACACCAGTTTGAAGATGCATTATTCATCATTACATTGTAAAAATAAAATCCAAAAAAAGTTAATATTTGTAGTAACAGGAGTTGACAGACTGCCGTAGGGTGTGAAATTTCTATATCTTTTTCAAAGACCTATAATTTTCAAAACACATACATAAAATTTTTTTAAATATTTTTCTGATAGCTGTTATGACTTTGCCTATCACCCGGTTTCGGCTTGACGTCGACTTCTGGGACACCCTGTAGATAACCTATTTTTATCCTGAAAAATCCCAGTAGCAATGTGTGTTTCCACACAAGCTTCTTAAAAAGTTGTACTAAACTGGTGGACAGTTGCATTGCAACATGAAAAATTTTACCCAAATATCGATATTTTTGGAACAGAAAGAGATATCGAGTCCAGGTATTCGGGAGGTTCTTGACCAACTCTTTGAAAAAACGTACAGCGTTCGACTGGTATATTTCTTTTATTTATTCACTGATACAGGGTGAGTAAAGAAAGTCATCTTTTTTTAGTAAAGTTTCGGGCTGTCAGATTCTCAATTTTTCATCTTGGAAATTTTTCTATGCATCTATGGGCTATCGTAAAAAGTGACATCTCAAATTTTTCGAATGTTGGTTATAACTCAAATTATCGAATCTTTAAATTTGCTAGGTGCTTTTAAAAGTGACATTTCTTCCAGAGGCGTTGCGAAAACTGTACCCGACTCTTGAACAATCATAGAGTCGCCAAGAACCAATCGACACAAAATTGCATGTTTTACAATGCAACACACTTCACATTGCTATATAATTTTTTCTATTTCATTAACCCGATACTTTTCAACATCACATTCAAACTGAAATATTTTATTGTCATACCGAAAATAAAAAACATACTTACGTGGTGAGGATATTGAAAAGAGAAGCCACATTTTGATTGTCATCGCTACCAGCGTAGAACGGATGGTGTCTGTCTGTCCTTAGTACATCTTTCCTCACCATTCCCGTGGTGTAAGCTAACTCTCCTGTTACAGAGCCTTTGGAAATCGCTGCTTTCCATGTCTCTCTAAGATTCGTGTACTCCAGGGCTTTCTTTTTGATGTAATCCATGCGTTCCTTGCCTGTCATGCCATCTGGATAGACATTGAGGAGATGCTTCCATACTACCTTCCTTGAAAAACAGTATCATTTTATTTTATAAGACTGTAGATATATAATTAATTTTCCAAAAATGTTGGATTCATATAAAATCAAACTCCTAATGTCGGCACCTGCCTTCAGTATTAGATGGTATTTTTTATTGCCATTCTGAAAACAATACTCTTACCATAAACAAATAGTTACCTTAAACTAGGATCTATTCCACCATAGTAAATGACGGACCTCAACTCCTTTGCAAATATAATTTGACCTACAGGATCCAGGAATTTTCTAAATTCAATGTCAGATAAAGGAGGTCTGGGGGGCTGTTGTAGCAAAGTTGTGTCGTCTTCACCAAAATTGAAGGCCCTCTGAACCATATTGAATGTTTTTCCAACCTATGACCCAAAAAAGTGATCTCAAGGTTTGAAAAATTTTCATCATTGAGCATTGGTATCAAAATGGTTAAAAATCTAATGACATCAAAAAAATATATTAAGAAACATCTATAGACAGATAATAAATCATACAATTCCATTTGAGCTGAAAGTCTAGTTTTTGATTCTCAATGAAAATACATATAGAGTACAAAACTTAGATTTGTAATAGATCAAAAATATATCAACTATTCTTATACTAACTTGGTTGATGATTCCGTGCAATCTAGCAGGTCTAGATTCTTGATTTCCTGAGCCTCTAATTTGTGTTATAAATGGAAAATTTCTTTTTATGTTGCTCTCATCATGGCATTCTTCGATAGGCCTTAATTCAATTTGTAGACATAAACATGGTTCAGAGTTCAGAATGATAGACATATTGTGAGCTCTGTAAGCAAATTTGTAAGCCATATCAACAAATCATACACCAATAAAAAATATAAAGGATGATTTTCCAGTATCAACAACTCATCACTTGATTTCAAATTTTAAACTCTTTTGCATTTTTCATATTAACAGATTTCACATAATTGTACCTACTCTAGTTAAATATTCTTCACTACATGTCTACACTATATGATTATAACTACAATAATTTTGAACACACCAGTAAATATGAAATACACAATCTATTTCTAATATTATTCAGTTATTTGTTGTGTAGCAATTCGTTGTGCAACATTTTATATATGAATTTTCACTTATTATGTTCACTTTCAGTTTCACTTCTGTTACATATATCACATTTTGTGCAATAATAATACACATATGGTGAAAGAGGATGTTGCTTTTTATCATAATTTTATTCCAAATTGTTCTACATGAGGTACACAAACACCACTGATATAAGTTTGCATTTTAACTAACTGTATTATCTAGGCAAAATGTACAACCCATAACAACAACCTTGATATAAAGGAATGAAGGACGGTATAACAGATAAAGACAATAAGTGATATGTTTTATACGATTCAGTTTTGTTTATTGATACATACTTGAGAAATGCAGCATCTAGGTCCCAGTCGGACAGTAAAGGCAAGCTGGTTTCATACCCGTTTGCGTCGTGTACTTTATAGCATATTGAGAAATCATTTTTCAAATCGAAGGCTTTTACTAGAATGCTATGTAACACTTCAAAAGAGGTGATTTGCGGATCTACGCTAAATTTTCTAGATTCTGGTGGCTGACCTGCGTCACATTTCTGCAAAATTATTGTTATACTCACAGAATTTCTTTTGAAAATATTCTACTTTACCTTAACTTTTATCCTAATAGCTTCTTTGCTGTACCCATATATTGAAGACATGCTGATATAATGTTAATTGCTACGTTGGAATCAAGTTAAATCTATGTTAGTCCTTAAAATAATAAGTATTTTAGGCGGCTTTGAAAAATTACATGTTACTGGTTTCGCTCTGAACGTCTGAACTGTAGAAATTAGTTATGAAAACATGAATATTTTGAAGCCTTTTGACGTTTATTTACGATAACCTAAAAACATGTTGATATTGACAGCTGACGCAAATGACGCATGTCACGCACGTCATCGTGTATATGGAACTGGACTGCTGGTTGCTCGTATGTCTGTCACGTCAACTCTAAATATCAATAAAGCGAGATAAATGTATAAGAAATGTATACTTTATCTGAAGTCACTTGAAATAGCATAAAAACCTTTGGTCGGCGCGTCCTTTGTAATTTCATGACGTATCATAGGCGTGCGGTCATTTATTTAGAACGATAATAATAATGTTTTTATATTACAATAAATGGATTTTACTATCTTCTTATTTTTTTGATTTGGGATAAAAAATGCTTATATTGGGAGTTTAATTTATGTTGACTGAAAGTTAAGAAATGGAAAAATTACAGAATTCCAACGTTTGACATAGGCAAATATTTACATACCAGGTAGGTATATAAAAAGGTATATAAAGACTTACATTATAGGTATTTATATATCATCCTCGCCTTCGGAGCTGTCGCTAGAGTCATCTTGTAGAGGAATTACAACGGGATTTACAGGAGGCAAAACACAATATTCATTTTCTTTTTCAATAATATGCCTAGAACACTGCTTCCATAGGTCTGTGGCAGCAATATGAGATACTGCATCTCTTATTGTGGCCAATAGCGATTCACTTAATTGAGGGGTCTGATTATGTTTTCTTACTTTTTTTTTAAAAGCAGCCCAGACCAACTCAATCGGGTTAAAAATGCAGTAATAGGGAGGTAGACGTAATACTTCATGGCCATTTTGCTGAAGCAGATTGTCAACAACATACTCTTTTTAAAATTTTTGTCTTTTAATAAGATCCAATACTATGGCTTTGGTTGATTTTTGTGGTATTTCCATTCCCTTATCCTTCATAAAATCAATAATGTCTTGTTTTTTTGTGCCTGTATTCGGAATTTTGTTTTTCTGTCGGGAATGGTATGGCGCATTGTCCATAATAATCACTGAATTTGGGGAAATGTTTGGTATTAACTGCTGCTCTATCCACTTTTCAAATAAGTCGGAGGTCATGTCCTCATGATAGTCGGCACATGATTCTTTGATATTTTTGGCAGATAACAGCAAGGCATTAGGTATAAATCCATTTTCACTGCCAGCATGGAGAATAATGATTCGTTTTCCACGGTTGCATGGTGCATTTAAAATGCACTTGTTGCTGTCGTCAACCCAGCCGTACTGCACAACATCATGGGTATCATACCACGTTTCATCCAGGTAAATCAGATTTCTTTTCTGCTCTCTATAGATTTTAACTTTGTGCAAAAATTCTTGGCGCAATTCAACGATTCGAGACGGCTCCATAATCACCATTCTTTTATCTAATTTTTTGTATTGAAAACCACACAGTTTTACAATACAGTGCAGTGAGTCTAAGCATTTGTAATTATAAAAATCTTCTTCTTTTAATTTATCCCGTATCATTTCCAACGTGGGCACCAAATTTTCTTTATAAAATCCATATATTATACGACGAATATCTTCCTGAAAACCCACGTCTATTCTTTTTAATTTTTGCCCTATGCGCTTTCTGTGGAAGGAATGGTTGACTACATCTCCCCTTTTTATAACCCGATAAATGGTAGACCGACTGATTTTTGTCAGGATACAAATTCTGTTTAAAATTTGATTTTGCGAGGAATCTGGATTTTCGTTTTTCAGACAAGCATACATATTTAGGATTACTGTTTGGGTCTGTTCCTCTAAATTTTTATGAAAGAATTCTGCCTGCACAGGTTCATCAACCATCTCCTCGTGGCTTGGAGCATTTCCCAAGGTCTCCAAAGAGCCATATTTAGGACATACAAGAACAATCAACACAACAATTAAATCAACAAGTAAACTGAGTATTCAAAAGTCAAAAACACACAAACTAATAAAATCTATGAAAAAACACGGACAGACTAAAGAAAACACGTTTATTCACCGCTACACGGCACTGGCTAAACTGTTTCAATTTTCAGTAGCCACCTGCACTTGTTCGGAGCTCTGAAATACACGCTTTCTCATTGGCTATGTCCACGCATAGGCGTGCTTTACTCCACGTGGACCGGTGAAACTGCCTTTGATCTTATACGGGGGATATTTGCTGCGAAATTTGGCGATTTTTGCAGCAACAGAGCGTGTTAAATATAGATATATACGCACCCGGTATTTCACAGTGTTTCAAGTGACTTCAGATAAAGTATACTGTCAACCCATCTTACATTCTTTGCTGAGAAAAACTTCATTAATGTTGTATTTATATGAAATACATGGATTAATGATATGAAGATGGCAGATACGATTACTTGTTTTCTTAGTCGGTGCATTTCTTAGATGAGCAGTCCAGTTCTTTATGTCTATAGATTCTCTGACAGAATTCTTTTCTAAGCTTCATTGAAAACTGTTAACTGGTACCCTCGTCAGTAGATGGCGCAAGCTTCTCAAAATAAAAACAAGTGTAAGCTAGAAAACAAAATTCAAGGGTCATAAACAGGTCATAAATGAATTTGAATATAGTTTGGATGTTTATTTTTTGTTAGCAAGAAATGTAAAAGTTTAAATACGCAGTAGCATTATCGCACTTTTAATTAAGATAGTCTTGGACCATATGAATGAAGAAACTGATGTCTTATGAACAAAACATAAATTTTTACAAAGTACATATCTTTATGTTAATATACGTTGTTTTTATTCCTTATATACAAAAAATGATCCTCCTACTCTATTCCTGGATATAATCATAAAATTAATGAATTAGTTGTATACCTATTTTGTGACGATCCACTCTTTCCCTATTATCTACTAAATAAATTAGTAGTAAATGGAAAAACCATGCTCGTCTCTCCAGCCTTTTCGGGAGTTTCCCTTTGGATGACAGCAAAGTATGCACAGCATCCCTGTAAGGACTTATTGATCATTAAGCTGTGTTGCCAGATTTATACGGAATTCTTGTGATACAGGATTTTACACCCCTGAGTAGGATTATGGTACGGGAACCAGAGCATTTCTGTTGCTAGTCTGTGTGGGCAGGGCTTATTGTAATAAGTATAAAACATAAGTGACGGGTTCTCCTTTTGATCTCCCAATGTCAACGCGCATGTTCCCCAGGGATCGTTCTTGTACGAATAAATCGATCCACAGCTTTGCTGATTGGTTAAGATAAGCTATTTTGCTTGCCGGTTTATCTCACAGGAGGGTGTACTTCTGAATTTTTTTTTGTGAAGGTGTGCTGGGAAAGTTATATCGTTGAATTTAGCAGAGCACTTCGCTTTGGAAATCAAGCTTTACAGCTTCTGCGCGATTTTAGTTCTTTTTCTAGTTCTACTGAAGTTCAGGAAGTTCAAAAATTACAATTCCTTTGATAACCAGTAATTATGATCTCCTTGGACACCAGAAAGCGACGCTAAACAATTTTTCTGATTTTATTGTCAATAAATTTATGTGTATGCGCACTTATGAAATAGTATTGTCAAATACGATTAGGGCATATAATTTTTTCCTGTGAAAAAACACACTCAGCATATTTATATTTTTTTAGGTGCTCTTATGATGTTACTTGAGAAAAAACAATTTTCGACCTAAAGAGAACGTTTTCCAATTTCCCCCTAAATCGAAGATCCGGCAACATTGCCTCAGCTTCCTCTCTCACGTTCTCTGGTGACAGCTTCAGCTATCAGGGCAGCTGAGCGCCGATCGCAACGCAAGACGACGACGCATCCGGCGAAGCGTCGGCGCCGTGCGTCGAGACGTCGAACGTCGGTCTGTCCGTCCGTCCGTTCGTCGGTCGTCCATCGCGGGATCCGCCAAACCGAACTGGCCAGCAGCATGCCGCCGCGTCGAGCCCTCAAGGGCCCCAGCAGGTCGTCGTCGTGATGCCGCCGTCGATCGCGAACAACCATTCGACCATGGGACTGAAGAAACGGTTCAAATGGTGGAAGTTTTTCGTTCATTCCGATTTGGACGGTTACTGGCTCACTACGTGATTCAAGATCGTAGTGATACTCTTAGTGATAAGCTCGCCGCAACGCACAAAGCCAACGGACGTCTCTGCTGCTGATGATAGTTGTGATATTTCGTATTTGAACACAGTACGTATCTATTGAAAAGCGTGAGAATTCGACGTGTAGCGCCACGTTCTATCAAAAACACGGTTCGAAATTATCGTATTCATGTAAATATATCACATGAATTAAACTGAACACATATCCGATATACTGGGTGTTTTCAAAGTTGAGTCACGTATTTTAACACCTAGGTAAAAGTTGCATAATAAGAGAGTTAGCTTACATTATTAAAAAATATTTAAGAAAATCATTATCGTGCGACAACAAAATTTTGTTCAAATTAAATTTGAAATAAATTTTTAACCTTTGCATTAATTTCGTTAATTTCTTCGTCAGGTTGTAGGTAAAAATTGAAAGATTTGTTGTAATACAGGGTGTAACTAAAAGGTGCATTTTACCCTAAATTTCTGAGCACCCTATGGAAACATTGGATTACTGAATAATTTGTCTTCGTATGAGAATTTCAAGCCTCAACTTTTTTCAACACTTTTTTTTATTCATGTCAATATCTCAATTATTGAAGAATATATGCTGGTTTGAAGAAAATCATGCGAATCATACTCATAAACAATTTGAGAGTATTTATTGTTCCATCATGGTACACGAACTCTTTCAAATAGCCTCACAGAAAAAAATCGCAAGGTGTTAAAAATGCCGACTATGCATAAAAATAGCTTAAAGATCAACGTTTCCAATGGCGAATTTGTCTTTTCAAATAAAAAGTTCCTTGTGACTGAAAAAAAAGTGGGAAGCCCTTATTTCTGAGACAACCCTTGTATGCTTGAAGCTTCTGTTCGGCTCATTCTGAGCGAAACAGGTTCAAATTAGCTTTTCTCTAAAGTTATATTCCTTGCAGATTGCTGAATGCATCTCGAATCATGGTGGACCTAGGAGGATACGTGATAATTCTGGTAGAAACCAAGGATAAGAAGATAAAATTATATGGTAAGAAATGTCTCAATTATGAACGGGTTTCACATCGTAAAGGGGTATTATGATCCATTACGGCGTACATTATATGAAATATAAAAGATTGAAAGCTTTTATTAACTGCATTACTGTTATCGAGATATCGCGCGAGACCTTCAACAAAGAAGTTGTACGAGCCCGTTCGCACTTCAGTTGGCCCAAGATTTGTACGAAAATATGCCTTTATAAACGAAACTATTTACTTCTAAAACAATTTATTATCTCAAAAACGTTTTAGATACACTCTAGTCGTAAAAAATACATACTTAAACAAATAAACAACTTGCGAATAAATGCGCGAAGTTAAAAAAGCAACAATTGAAAGATTACCATTAATAATAATAATAATAATATTTATTTACTCAATGTACAAAGATAACAAACAATATGAGTAAATAAATATAAAATCAAAACAGGCCCAATAGAAGGCATCGCCTGCACATGGACCAATAGATTTAAGTTGAAACTGTAGAATGCAAATGACAAAAAAGGACAAAAATTAGCTACTGTAGATTATGTATTTAGTTGATGTTCGTATTTATGAGTTTATGAATATCAGTCCTAGATATAGAATGTAACACTTTTTTAAATTTCTTTTGAAACAATTTCCGAAACGTAAATCTTTTAAGTCTTTAGGTATAATTTCATAAAATTTAGGCGCTAAATAGAGATATGATCGCTGCATTATAGATTTATGAGGTTGAGGAACTACTGTGCCACGAATTTTGTACTTGGTATAATGATTATGTTTAATTTTTTGGTCGGTGTTTACAAATTTATGGTAGTGAGTGATACTGTGTAAGAAATAAAGCTGTCTTATATCATACATTCGAACATCTGCGTATAATTTTTTAGTGGGATAAAGTTTCGGTTTTTTAAATATCATTTTTAGAATACTTTTTTGAAAAACATCTAAATTATAGATATGTGAGGAACATGCAGCTCCCCATGCTAATATACCATATGTGAGATGAGGCTCAATCAGTGCATGGTATAATGTTCGAAGATATTTTTCTGTCAATATATTCCCAAGGTATTTAATTTTGTAGGATACAAATCTAACTTTCTTTAAAATATAATTGACATGGATGTCCCATCGTAAGTGAGGATCCAAGACCACTCCAAGGTATTTTATGTTGGGCACTCTATTAATTTGCATTTTTTGATCATTAATATTGAAGGAGAAATTTGTGTAATTTGGCAGATGTCTAGCATAAGATCCAAATGGTGAAAAATGTGTTTTAATGCTTAATTTTCTACTGTTAAACCACCGAATAATTTTGATAAAATCATTTTCAATCACATATTTCAGATCAGACCAGTCAGTGCCTTCATATAATATTGCAGTATCATCTGCAAAACTAGTTATTTTGCCAACACAATTAATTTGGAAAATATCATTTAAATATATATTGAATAACAGCGGACCTAAGACAGTTCCTTGTGGGACACCACACTTAATATACATTTCTTTACTAAATGATCCTGATATCTGCACAGATTGTGGGCGATTTGACAAATAACTTTCGATCAGTGAGTACGCGTTTCCTCTGAAACCAATTCTCTCCAATGCTTCTAATAATAATTTGTGATTAACTGTATCGAAAGCTTTCTTTAAATCAACAAAAATGCAGATTGAAGGGATTCTGTTATCAATATTTTGATGTATTTGATTTACAATTTTAGTTATTGCGTCCGATGTAGCCTTCCCTTCTGTAAATCCATATTGATTTTCACTTAAAATTTTGAATTTTGTGAGGTATCGAGTCATTCTAGTAGATAAAACTTTTTCAAAAACCTTTGCTACACTGGATATTATTGATATTGGTCTATAGTTGTTAACATCTGTTTTTGTTCCTGATTTATGTATCGGTATTATATTACCTTTTTTTAAAATTGAGGGATATATGCCAGATTCAAAGCATTTGTTGATTAGGTAAGTGAGTGGTTCTGTTATGTCCTCGGCTATAATTTTCAAATGCTCGCTTTTAATACCATCGAACCCAGGACTTTTCCGATTTCTTAAGGACATAACAGTGGTGTATACTTCACATTGCTCGACTTTATCCAAAATAAATGAGTTCAAAGTTCTTTTTGGAGGCTGAGTATTTTGTACATTTGCTTGTATATTACTTGCTAAATTTTCGCCTATGTCAGTAAAGAATTGTACAAATTCATCGCATATCTGTTGAGTATTTTTTAATACTGTTCCCGATGTTGTATTTAACTCAGTGACACACTCTTTAACTTTTGTTTTCCCAGTAATCTCATCAATAGTTGTCCAAAGCCGCTTACTATCATTTAAGTTATTATTCAATTTATTTAGGTAATGTTTTCGTTTGGTTTGCCTTACAAGCTCTATAAATTTATTTTTATATTGGTTGTAGCAGTCGGTATTCTCTGTAGTTGGCGTTAGTTTCATTACATTATATAGTCTTTCTTTTTCTATTGCCGATGTTATTAATCCTTTGGTAATCCAGGCATTTCTGCTTTTCTCTTTGTGACTAATTATTACTTTATTGGTATTAATATCTATTAGTTTTTTATTTTCTCTATGAACAGTCCCGTTGCTTTGTCTATATTATTTATAGAGTATAATTGTTCCCAGGATTCTTGTTTGACATTTGATATTAGTCTTGAATTGTCGACAAAAAATTTGTAATTTTCCTGGTTGTTACTAACGGTAGGGATGTTAGAATGTTTTTCATTTGAAGATATCAGTAAAATAGTGGAGAAGTGGTCAGTAATATCGCTTTCTAGGATTATTGGTATACAAGTAATTTTGTTGGATAGGTCTTTCACAAAGCAGTGATCTATACATGTGCCACTGATGGACCTTGTAGGTAGGTTTATATAGGACAGAAATCCGTTACTTGATAGGATATTCAAGTATTCATTTGTGATGGGATCATCGTCCAAAATATTTATATTGACATCTCCCAAGAAAATATGTTGCTTTAAATGAACTTTATTTTGATTTTGAAAAAAAAATTCGATATTCTTTAAAAACTCGTGGGGTTCTGAACATGGCGGACGATAAATTGCAGATACCTCAATTTTGTTATGGTTAATTTGGATCATTATGTTTAAAATTTTGATTCCATCGGTGAAAGTGAATGTATCATGATTATATTGCAGTTTATTTCTTACAAAAACTATCACCCCATCGTTTTGGTTATAAGTGCCAAAGTTATACAGCATGTCATATCCCTGCAGATTGAAGAAAGAAATATCAGCCACTTACCACGTTTCAGTTAAAACTATTAGATCAAAATTGTACCATATTTGGTCGAGTAGTATTTTTAAGTAATCAATGTTGTGTTTTATACTCCTTATGTTCATATTAAAAATTCGAAATTTTGCATCAGAATTATATTGGGTAACATCACCTTTATTTTTTATTACGGCTGAAATTCTTTGGGGCATAGTGTTAGCCAAGTTTTGGCAAAAATTTGGTGTAAAACAATCCCATATTTCTTGAAGCTTTCGTCTCCTTTCGGTGATTGTACGAGCAGGATGTTGTCGTAGAACCTCATCTCGCGCCACAAAGTTTCAATAGGTGACAGATCTGGACTGCTAGAAACCCATTTCAAAAGTTGTACATTATTTTCTTCCATCCATTTTATAGCCTTTTTTGAGGTATGGCACGCTGCACCATCTCGCTGAAACACAAAATTTTGGCCGGATGTCAAACATTCTTCCATAACTGGTAAAAGCGATTCTTCTAAAATTGCCAAATATTTCATTTTGCATTGAAATGAAAATAGGTTGATATGCTGTAATTGCAACATGTTTCATTTTTATGCTGCGAATTTGATTAGGGAGTGATAAAGTTGGAGTTTTCTACTATATATTATCAAAATATTCATTGTTAATATTTTAAACCTATAACACCCTTTTATTATTTGTGTTTGATAAGAAAAAAACTAAGATTTCAATAGTTGGGCCAACTGAAGTGGGAAGGGGCTCCTATTTTCAGCTGATATTAATGTAATCTATCTAAAATATTACAAATATCATTAATGTATAAAACAAATAGTTTACAACCTGTGGTACATCCACAGAAATATTTTTTGACTTCTGTCAATTAAGTAGCTTGGTAGAATTCTGAATACAGATCTTTGAAATCCATAGTGATTCAATCTTATAAGTAATTTATTTTCGGCAACTGTTTGGAACCCACACACTTTTATAAGTCTTCACAGAAATACTCAAATTTAACGTGAAATGTCAACAACAGTCGAACTGGCGGTTTAAGCCTGTTCAACTTTGTTGGTTGAACCCAACATCCAGGATGTTGCAATATATCTGACAAAAATCTTCACTTTCAAACCGATACCTGCGATTCAGAAATACAGCGTCGACTCATATCCACTCTCTTCTTCGAGGGAAAATTAAAAACATTCCTGAATTTCCGTTTTAATTTCAGGATCTCCTGCTGACAAAGATAATCTGGAGGTCGGGGATGAAATCCTTGAGGTGAATGGAAAAACGTTAGAAGACGCGACGCATACTGAAGTTATCAATCACATTCATCAGGTACGAAAAAATTCACAAATTTTATCATACTTTCGCGTATTTTACATAAAACGTAAATAAAAGTTTGGGGTTATAGTATAACTAATTAGAGCGAGTCATTCTACATGATATTTACTGTCGTATCGTTCTAATGGACTTCGTGATATCGTTTCTGAAAGAACAAGAAAATGCTAAAACTCAAGCTTTTTGATAAACGCTTTTATATCAGAAATCATTTCTGCTAGTTCTTCGTCTGTCCGCTGAGTTCATTTAATTTTTCTGTAATACCCGGAAGAAAACCAAAATCTCTAAGCCAGATTGAATTTTCCAGTTTCGGAATCGGTTCATCACGTTGTTTGAAAAATTGAACTATGAGAGATATGATATCATTAAAATGTTTCAGCACTCGTCCGCTACTGAACCATCGGACTTTAGAGTGAAGAAGTAGTTCACCGTATTGACAGCGAATTTCATCGGACAAGGTTTTGAATAACGTTCTTTGTAACTATAAAACTATACTAAGTGACATATAAATCCGAACACCCAGTTTAAATGGTTTTATTTTAATAAAAGTTGGTGAATGTATTTATCTTACTGTAAATAACAAGTGAATTTTCAGCCTTATCAGTTGGACATTCCGGTTTTTATACTGCTTTTTTTTAATTCACTAACGCTCTAAAAATGAATATTTCAGCCGCAGTAAAGAATCAACGTTGGCGGATTTTCGTTCTTGACATCCTTTACGATCGGTTACGATGCCTAGAGTACGGAGACCTGTACGATTTCGTCAAATTAGTGAGTTTGATAGGGGCCGTATAGTGGGACTTCGGGAAGCTGGACTTTCTTTTCGGGCAATTGCAGTTAGTGTGCAAAGAAGTGCACTGTGGTTAGGTGTTGTCAGGCATGGCTTCGAGAAGGCCGTACGCAAAGAGCAAGGGGCACTGGACGCCGCCGTAGAACAACAGACCGTGAAGATCGCCGCCTAAGATTATTGGCCTTAAGAGACCGTTTCTCCACTACCAGGTCCATTGCAAATGAATGGTTTGCAGAACACGGAAGACCTATTGGCATGCGAAGTGTTTACCGACGAATGAGAAGTTTTGGCTTGTTCTAACTCGAGAACACCGACGTAATCGCCTTGAGTGGTGCAGACAACGGTCACTCTGGGATCAAGAATGGAACAGTATTGTCTTTAGTGACGAGTCTCGATTTTGTTTAGGCATGCACGATGGTCGTGCCAGGGTTAGAAGGCGACGTGGTGAAAGGAGGAATCCACAGTTTCTTGTTGAAAGACATGTTCATGACACTGTTAGAGTTATGGTTTGGGGTGCTATAGCTTATGGTTCCAGGTCACCTTTAATCTTCATCAGAGGTAACATGAACGCGCAGCGTTATATCCACGAAGTTCTAGAACCCCATCTTTTACCCTATCTTGACACCCTGGCAGATCCAACTTTCCAACAAGATAATGCCCGACCACATGTTGCAAGAGTCACAATAGACTTCTTTCAACATAACGATGTTACATTGTTACCATGGCCACGAAGATCTCCCGACTTATCCCCAATTGAGGACGTGTGGGATATGATGGGTAGGAGATTGCTCAATTTGCAACGTCCTCCTCAGACTCTAGAAGCACTTCGAGAGGAGTTGGTGGTTGCCTGGAATGAGATACCACAGGAGGACATTGACCACCTGATCAGAAGCATGCCTAGGCGCGTTGGAGAATGCGTAGCACATCAGGGTGCATCCACACATTATTAAAGGTCAAAGCGGTGCAATCATTTTGAAATTTTTATCATTTACTTATTATGCTTCATTAAGTACTTATACAAAATTTTATTAAAATAAAACCATTTAAACTGGGTGTTCGGATTTATATGTCACTTAGTATATAAATATGGTATATACGGGAATGCGTACTACTGGCTTAAATCTTATCTCTGTAATAGAAGACAGAAAGTAATTTTGAACAAAACTGGGAAACGAATAGAATATAGTACTGGTGTTCTTCAAGGCAGTACACTGGGGCCAACATTGTTTATTATTTATATTAATAATATATCCACCACCGCGGAAAACACGCAAAATCTAAGTTTCATCTATGCAGCTGATATAACTATTCTGGTACCATATAAAGGAACGTCTGATATCCGAATCTTGTTAGAGACCCAAATAAACCATATTCAAAACTGGCTGCAGGTGAATAAGTTAGCATTCAACGTACAAGAAACGCGTTGTGTCCTATTTCAGCCAAGCCATGTCACCAAAGAACTACCCTTAATTAATGAACCTCTATGTATCAAAAGCGATACAAACCTCCTGGGTGTCACATACGATATCTGTCTTAAGTTTGATAAGCGCATTGAGAGTATGGCTTCAAAACTCAATCAAGCATGCGAGTACTCACTTGTCACCTGCCCCCGCAAGCTGTGCAGGCTGCCTACTATGGGCTTGCCTATTCTATTATGTCTTATCACATAACAATTTGGGGTAATAGTCCTGCAGGCAGTAGAATTTTTATCATACAAAACAGGGTAATAAGAACAATGTTCAAAACGAAACCTAGAGAGTCATGTAGAAGTATATTTAAAGTCAACCGCTTATTAACATTAGCGGGAATTTATATATATATATATATATATATAACACTCTACTATTTATCTGTAACCATGAAGAAGAGTTTGGAAAGAACGTCTTCAACCACAGCTACAATACTTGCAAAAATCAGAAATACATCACATAAGCTAAATTCTACCGAAAAATGTCTACATTACTGTGCACTGAAACTTTACAAAGCTTTACCTCAACATATTCAATCCATTTCAGCATTCGCCATATTAAAAAAAAAGCATTCATAAATATACAGGGTGGCGCATCGAAAACGAAACAGACGCATTGATTGGCAGCTCAGTTTTTTTTTTTGGAAAAACGCTCAGACCCGTCGATTTTGTTTTGGAGGGGGACACAATTGTGACAAAAAATCACGTTAACACGTGCAGCCCCCTGGGCGGGGGTGACACCAACCCTAAAATCTTAAATGGAAAGGGGGGTCGAGTGATACCTTATTTTGAAGGTCTTTCAATTCCCTTTATAATGATGTAAAATACATGAGCTTCAGTTCAGTAGTTTTGAAGATTTATTGATTTAAAGCTTAAAGTAGGCTTTAATAGGTATATCAGATTAGTTTGTACTACTTTCAGAAGAAATTTGACTAAAAGAATTTACTTGATAAGTAAATGCTTTTATTCACTACGCCCTTGGTTTGTTTATCATTTTGCTGTCGAAAATAGCTATTGGAGCGTTTTTTTGTGGCAAAAAAGTTATTTCTTGAAGAAATATCTCGTACTTATTTTAAATGGGAATTTAGTACATAGTCTGCGATTGATTTGAACAAACTTTGTTGCTAAAATAACTTGTAACGTTTGATTACATAAATTAATCATGGTATATTCCACAGCAGAAAGAGTTGTGTCCTTCTTCAAAACACAATCGACGGGACTGAGCGTTTTTCAGAAAAAAAACTGAGCTGCCAGTAAATGCGTCTGTTTCGTTTTCGATGCGCCACCCTGTATATGCGAAATGGAACCATATAGTATTGAAGAGTTCTGTGCTCTAGTGAAACCGTAAGCATCGATATCGCTGTGTTATTTGTTGTCTATGTATGTTTGGTTTTGTATGTACTTAAAAAAAACAAAATTGTTCACAATGACGTGTTATCTCTCTTATAAATTTCTTTGTTTTTTGTTTATAACTGAGAAACCAATAAACTTCTATTCTATTATGTTTCTAAAGTTGGCAAATAATGAATCTGCAGCTTATAAACGCGCCTGTTTTATCTTTTCCTCGTCTTCATAAGGTTTCTTCTTTTGTGTAACTATCTGGGACACCCGGTATGATGCCTCCTCACTTTTGTCGATTGTTTGACATTGTCTGATGTCCAATTAACTGATTTTTTAATTGCTTCAGTTTTATTCCCTTTTTTACCAACGGAAACAGATGTATTGCATCACAAACATACATTTTTACCTTTAACTTCTGTATAGTTTTAAACTGAGCGCACTGTCGCCGCGCCTTGAGTATTTATTCCGCTCAAAGTAATCGAGATCGTTCTCGAACAGATCGCTCACCGCAGTGTTGCCGCTGCTTGTGTTTATTATGAGAATTTACAAAATTATTTACACATATATATATATATATATACAGGGTGACTTTGAAGTTGAGTCATTAATTTTCAGATAATGATTGTAGAAGGAAGATAAACCAAAATATGTGTGTAAAAATGAAAAAAAATCAAAAAAAAATGTTACCTTGTTTTATAAAGTATCCTCCCGACAAGTATTTCAGTGCGGACCTGTATTTGATCGTGAGGTCTTGGAGCACCGGCATGCCGTCCCCTGTGAGGTCTTAAGTCACCTGATTCGCGAGCCCGTTGTACTACATTAACAAAGGCACGAGGGGTTGGTTGCACTCGATTGGGAAACCGATCCGCATAAACATGTGCCATTTTTTATTTCGTTTGAGCCACGCAACAGACACTACTATTCACTCACGCGTTACCGACTGACACTGACTGTATACAACTGAATAAAATAATTGTAAAAACATCGTTCCAAATTCTTTCGCTTTTTTGTTTCCGATGCGATGAACCGATAAGGCGGATTATATCCGTTGTTGCCAGACACGAGCACATAATATTATTATTGAGACAGGGCGGTACTCAAACTTCCAAAGGGCTATAACTTTGTTACTTTAATTTTACCAGAAAAATGGTAAAGGAAAAAAACATGTCTTTTGATCAGATCTACTCACTGTTAAAATAAATGACTCAACTTCGAAGTCACCCTGTATATACAGGGTGTTTCAGTTTATTGTTGCATAACTTTAAGATTCGATAGAACTTTTAAAAGTAATGCATGCATTTTTTCTTAGTGCAATTTTTTGCTTTTTGAATAAAAAAACTGATTCTTCGCACATTTCAACATAAAACATCTCTCTTGTGAATTTTCGTTATAGTTAGCCGTTTTTGAGATATTTCGATTTTTAAGGTTCGATGCATTTTTAATTATTTATGGGAAAATAATATTTTTTTTACATTTTCGATTTGGGCATTACAAGTAATTAAGATGATCTTTTAGATTGTGTTTTTAAACACAGCAATAATTCCTAACTCCAAATAAACACAAAAAACAGAATATTAATTTGTTTAATTTTCCATTTTTCCATATTTTTAACAAATTAAATTAATTATTTACAACTAAAATGCTATTGGATAGTTAGGACCAACATACAATCGATATATATATATATATATATGTATATATATATATAACAAAAGAGACAGTAAACAAATATAAAAAAAATTCACCAAGATTGTCAATCTAACAAACTGACATTTTCCACCAATAAGGTAGCAGTACCAAAGAGATCGTCAAATATAGCCAATGGGCCTTAAGGTCTCTCCGTCAGATTTTTGGCAACAAATACTATCGAAGTATTGAAGACAAAGCACTGTAAAATCACCTGAATGACATCATTATATCAATAACTAAAAAAAAAATGTTCAATAGGTTAACTGAAGATCAAGAAAGTGTAAGAAACAATACCAAACCATTTCACGTTAGGAATTTTAAATGGATTCAATTTTATTTTCAGTGCATACGATCACGAACGATATGTCTGCGTGTGAAACGAAGGAGCGGGGCTCGATTAGGTGAGTTGAATTTAGATTTTTCTATTTACAGGTTTTTGTTAAAGAAACTTTTTCTCTAGCTAGAGTTACACCGATATTGCAAAAAGTTGATCCTGCTCAAATTAATAGCTATAGGTCTATTTCGGAATCTTGTAGTTTGTTTGAAATGATACTTTACACGTTCATTTTTGTTTGTTTGACACAAAGTAATTGCTAAGCTTTGGATAATAGGGGCAGTGGACATAGAACATATTAAAATTGAGATAAAAGGTGTAACTCTCAAAATAATGGACAATGTTAGGTGTTGTGATTGATAGTAATCTTCGATTTGAGTATCACATCAACAAAATTATGCAGAGAGCATATTTGTCGTTGAAATTTATTTACGGTAGCCGGAAATTTCTCTCGTTAAAACTTAAGATCATGCTATGTGATACTTTAGTATTATCTTTATTCAACTACGCTGATGTGCTTTACGGCCCACACTTAACTAACCTGTATCGACGTAAAGTTCAACTGGTTCAAAACTCATGCTTGCGCCTTGCATTTGGTATACAGAGGAGACATAGAATATCTCACAAATTGAAAGATGCAGGTTGGTTAAATATGCAAAATCGTAGGCTCCTCCATTCTGCTGTTTTTTATCATAAATTAATTTTAGTCAGAACACCACAATATCTTTATCAAAAAATAACCTACCGGACTGACGTTCATAACATTAACGTAAGAAGTAAGGGTCTTATTTCGCCACCCAAGTTTAGAACGTCAATCTTCAAACGGAGCTTCACATACCAAATATATAAAGTCTACAACTCAGTCCGGAAGGAACTAAAATTTTCTAGAATAGATAACTTCAAAGCCATGTTTAAAAAGGAACTGCTGAAAAAACAGTAGCACCGCATGAATGAATGAATGATTGTTTTTTTTTTTGTTAGCGTGTAGGTATGTCCCTCTTTTATAGTGACATGTATGTATTATCGGTTTATCGGATGTCATATGTCGTAGAGGATACTGGGCTAAGTGGAAGAGCAGGTTGTTGGTACTGTGTACTAATCAAACTGAACTTCGCCTTTAATTGACACTGGATGTACTTATGTTCACTTACCATTTTGTCAATGTCTTATGTCAATAATAAAGACGGTTATTATTATTATTATTATTATTAAAAGGCAATTGATAGAATAGATTTAGGCATCCTATTAAAGAAGCTGACCTTTTTAGGCTCTCGTATGATCTTGTATCATTTTTTAACTCGTATCTTTTCAATAAGGGGCAATATCAAAGACAAGTATGTTGATATACGCAAATAAAACAAAAAGGAGTGCCTTAAGAAGGACATGAACATGAATTTGAAGGTAATTAAAGTAGTATATGTGGATCATTCGAAGAATCTAGGTATCTAATTTCTCGTTATTGCCAGAGTTATATCTGCAAATAAAACAATGTTACATAAATTTGCGAGAAACCTTTCTTGTTTTCAAAAATATCATATACTAAGTGGCATATAAATCCGAACACCCAGTTTAAATGGTTTTATTTTAATAAAATTTTGTATAAGTACTCAATGAAGCATAATAAGTAAATGATAAAAATTTCAAAATGATTGCACTGCTTTAAAGCCATTTTACCTTTAATAATGTGTGGATGCACCCTGATGTGCTACGCATTCTCCAACGCGCCTAGGCATGCTTCTGATCAGGTGGTTAATGTCCTCCTGTGGTATCTCATTCCAGGCAACCACCAACTCCTCTCGAAGTGCTTCTAGAGTCTGAGGAGGACGTTGCAAATTGAGCAATCTCCTACCCATCATATCCCACACGTGCTCAATTGGGGATAAGTCGGGAGATCTTGGTGGCCATGGTAACAATGTGATATCATTATGTTGAAAGAAGTCTAATGTGACTCTTGCAACATGTGGTCGGGCATTATCTTGTTGGAAAGTTGGATCTGCCAGGGTGTCAAGACAGGGTAAAAGATGGGGTTCTAGAACTTCGTGGATATAACGCTGCGCGTTCATGTTACCTCTGATGAAGATTAAAGGTGACCTGGAACCATAAGCTATAGCACCCCAAACCATAACTCCAACAGTGTGATGAACATGTCTTTCAACAAAAAACTGTGGATTCCTCCTTTCACCACGTCGCCTTCTAACCCTGGCACGACCATCGTGCATGCCTAAACAAAATCGAGACTCGTCACTAAAGACAATACTGTTCCATTCCTGATCCCAGAGTGACCGTTGTCTGCACCACTTAAGGCGATTACGTCGGTGTTCTCGAGTTAAAGGGAGAACCCAGTGTGGCCGGTATGAAAACACGCCAAAGCTTCTCATTCGTCGGTAAACACTTCGCATGCCAATAGGTCTTCCGTGTTCTGCAAACCATTCATTTGCAATGGACCTGGTAGTGGAGAAACGGTCCCTTAAGGCCAATAATCTTAGGCAGCGATCTTCACGGTCTGTTGTTCTACGGCGCCCCTTGCTCTTTGCGTACGGCCTTCTCGAAGCCATGCCTGACAACACCTAACCACAGTGTCTACACTTCTTTGCACTTTAACTGCAATTGCCCGAAAAGAAAGTCCAGCTTCCCGAAGTCCCACTATACGGCCCCTATCAAACTCACTAAGTTGACGAAATCGTACAGGTCTCCGTACTCTAGGCATCGTAACCGATCGTAAAGGATGTCAAGAACCAAAATCCGCCAACGTTGATTCCTTACTGCGACTGAAATATTCATTTTTAATTATTATTATTAATTAAAAAAAAAGCAGTATAAAAACCGGAATGTCCAACTGATAAGGCTGAACATTTTTTCACTTGTTATTTACAGTAAGATAAATACATTCACCAACTTTTATTAAAATAAAACCATTTAAACTGGGTGTTCGGATTTATATGTCACTTAGTATATTACTTGTGGTTTACTATCCTTATTTAGATTTTAGATATTATATATATTATGAATACATGTTGCAGACTTGTAAATGATCTCGGAGAATATGATTAAACAAGTATACTTTATCTGAAGTCACTTGAAACACTGTGAAATACCGGGTGCGTTTTATATATCTATATTTAACACCCTCTGTTGCTGCAAAAATCGCCAAATTTCGCAGCAAACATCCCCCGTATAAGAGATCAAAGGCAGTTTCACCGGTCCACGTGGAGTAAAGCACGCCTATGCGTGGACATAGCCAATGAGAAAGCGTGTATTTCAGAGCTCCGAACAAGTGCAGGTGGCTACTGAAAATTGAAACAGTTTAGCCAGTGCCGTGTAGCGGTTAATAAACGTGTTTTCTTTAGTCTGTCCGTGTTTTTCATAGATTTTATTAGTTTGTGTGTTTTTGACTTTTGAATATTCAGTTTACTTGTTGATTTAAGTGTTGTGTTGATTGTTCTTGTGTGTCCTAAATATGGCTCTTTATAAGAAGATAGTAAAATCCATTTATTGTGATATAAAAACATTATTTTTATCGTTCTAAATAAATGCCGCACGCCTATGATAGGTCATGAAATTACAAAGGACGCGCCGACCAAAGGTTTTTATGCTATTTCAAGTGACTTCAGATACACCATACATCGAAGGCCATTAATGAGCTCAAATGGATGAACTCTAAAAGGTGGCCCATGATCAAGTTTTGGAATATTGCGTTTTTCAATCTGATTCAATCAAATTGTTGAATTCTCTCTAAGGAGGTAATTAACTCTTTCCTGATAACCTATATTTAGGCCTAATCCTATTGAAACATCGATATCACAACGAGAAACCTTACAATAAAGCCCGCAGGCCATTCAACCTACGTCCGTATTAACAGAAATTTAACAGTATTATCCACATATGCAGCTCTTAATGTGTGAGTGGACGTGTCTATTGTTATGCCAGGTAAAAGCTTTGCATTTCTGTTAATTAAAACGTTAGGCAACTGTCTGAAAAAATAGCATGTCAGTTGTTTCTGCGTACTGGTATAAGAGTATGAGAATAGGCTTTATTGTCGGAAAAATTGAACGGGCTGTTTTAAAAATTACTCGGGTTCATTTTTTCCAATATGCATTTAGTTCCAATGCTACCGGCGGCTTTAGGGGACGGGAGAGGGAGTATCGCAATTTTTTAGTGGCAGGATATTTATAAACTTCTTCTGGAGATGAATGAAGAGGTTAGAATCCCATGAAAAAGAACGGAGTAGCACCAAAGGGAAGGAGTACTACTGCATACCCCTCAATCCGCCATTTTGAAATTTGGAGCGCTTAATTTTGTATAAAAAAAACTTACACACCCCAGCTTTTATCTTATCTGTTACTTTTTCGAATTTTCATTTTTGCTCATACAGAGTGGTCAAAAACGCGAATTGTACTTTTTATCAAAAATTTCAAATGCATATATTTGTGCAAGTTTGGATGTAATGATTTATAAGATTGTTTTTGGTATAAGGTTTGATTCAGATAAAATCACTAGATTTTTGAGTGATTAAGCTTTTAACAGAACAAAATTAAGGAGAAAAATCACCTCATCCATGGAAACAAAAGACAAACGGTGGGCTAGTTCCATATTGCCACTAAGAGTACAGATTTGACGTAAAAACTAACAACAATCAGAATAGTACGAGGGATGTCTTTTAAGTGTTGCATATGGAAATAAAACAGCACGGTGGGTACATTTAAAGGAATTTATTGTTTTTCGAAGTATTCTGCACCCATCCTGGGATCGTCGCTAAGACTCACCCATCCACGTTTGAATTCTCCATACCAACCGGAAATTGTCGACTGATGTGGCGCTTCGTTGCCGAAAACAGACAGTAACTCAGCGAGGCGTTCTTGTTGCGATAATTGTCTCTGAAAGTTGTAATAAATTATGGCGGGCTACTATGTTTCCATATGCAAAACTTAAAAGACATCCCTCGTATAAATCAGCTTCAAGCGAAATAGAGAAAAACAACTATAACAACAACATACACAAACAACTATCACTATTCAAGACCTAATCTACAAAAACCGCTCGAAAATATCTCCACCAAGTTGAATACACAGCCGTAGTCTTTGGATAAATGACTGTTGCACATCCCTCAGCGTGTTCCTTTATGTTCAGAAAAACATCCTTAATCATTTACTTCATATTTTCCGGGGTAGATGGTGGATACCTATAAAGCTCTTGCTTAACGTAGCCCCATAGAAAGAAGTCCATCGGTGTCATATCCGGTGATCTAGGAGGCCAAGATATAGGCCCATCATGACCGATCCAATGATGGATACTCCAGGTGTCCAAATATACTAAGTGACATATAAATCCGAACACCCAGTTTAAATGGTTTTATTTTAATAAAATTTTGTATAAGTACTTAATGAAGCATAATAAGTAAATGCGCCTAGGTATGCTTCTGATCAGGTGGTCAATGTCCTCCTGTGGTATCTCATTCCAGGTAACCACCAACTCCTCTCGAAGTCTTCTAGAGTCTAAGGAGGACGTTGCAAATTGAGCAATCTCCTACCCATCATATCCCACACGTGCTCAATTGGGGATAAGTCGGAAGATCTTGGTGGCCATGGTAACAATGCGACATCATTATGTTGAAAGAAGTCTATTGTGACTCTTGCAACATGTGGTCGGGCATTATCTTGTTGGAAAGTTGGATCTGCCAGGGTGTCAAGATAGGGTAAAAGATGGGGTTCTAGAACTTCGTAAATATGACGCTGCGCGTTCATGTTACCTCTGATGAAGATTACAGGTGACCTGGAACCATAAGCTATAGCACCCCAAACCATAACTCCAACAGTGTGATGAACATGTCTTTCAACAAAAAAACTGTGGATTCCTCCTTTCACCACGTCGCCTTCTAACCCTGGCACGGCGATTACGTCGGTGTTCTCGAGTTAAAGGGAGGACCCAGTGTGGCCGGTATGAAAACAAGCCAAAATTTCTCATTCGTCGGTAAACACTTCGGATGTCAATAGGTATTCCGTGTTCTGCAAACCATTCATTTGCAATGGACCTGGTAGTGGAGAAACGGTCCCTTAAGGCCAATAATCTTAAGCGGCGATCTTCACGGCGGCGTCCAGTGCCCCTTGCCCTTTGCGTACGGCCTTCTCGAAGCCATGCCTGACAACACCTAACCACAGTGTCTAAACTTCTTTGCACTCTAACTGCAATTGCCCGAAAAGAAAGTCCAGCTTCCCGAAGTCCCACTATACGGCCCTATCAAACTCACTAAGTTGACGAAATCGTACAGGTCTCCGTACTCTAGGCATCGTAACCGATCGTAAAGGATGTCAAGAACCAAAATCCGCCAACGTTGATTCTTTACTGCGGCTGAAATATTACATTTTTAGAGCGTTAGTGAATTAAAAAGAAATCAGTATAAAAACCGGAATGTCCAACTGATAAGGCTGAAAATTCATGAAATTTAAACATGAGACAGGTAACTTGTATCATATTTTGGCGTGCCGAATTTGCCGTTGAATTTTCCGAGCATCGCTACCGGATCATCACCACTCTATTTGCAATTTGCACTCAACAACATTGTAATGAAGCGCCTTTAATCTCCATTTCCCAAGCTAAAGGTCGCCAACACTGTCTGACAGCTTTTTCTGATGTTTCTAAACACCCAAACTTGCTCCAAAACAAGCAAGGACGCGCCGAAAGTTTCCCGGTCTGCCATGCCCCATCATTTACCATTTCGCCGTGCATATAATCAAGCGATGTCCTTTACACTTTTTCTCCTCGTCCATTACGTAACCTTTAATTAGATTTTCTCAGTTCCTCGTCTGAATTCGAAGCTCACTGTCCGCTTGTATGGTTGCAGGTAAGCGGAAAGGTAAAACCGGCTGTTGCCAAGTTGTTGATTATGTCGGAGAATTACGGAAAACATGATAGCCTGGCTGAGCCTAGCAGAACGCTGCTTGATTGGCCAGGCTGACTGCCCAGGAAACGACTTTCGTATAGGTCATCACTTTCTGGTGACAGCACGCTACATGCAGGAATTCAGTGACAAAGAAATAATCGAAAAATAAATCATAAGGAAGAACATAACGATATTACAAAGCCAAAGATATTCCTATTATGGCTAATGATGTGATCCCAATAAAAGTGTTGATTTCAGTGGCCCTTCAGTGATGCTTGATTTCCATGGTGATGGCTTTCAGTAAATAAATAAAAATAAATACGTACTGAATAGTTTTTTGTTTGTTACGGTGTCTACCATTTGCGAGCTTGAAAAAGTCACAGTTACATAATATAGTTATGGATTTCCCGCCAGTTTCGATATACAGGGTGTTTCAGTTTATTGTTGCATAACTTTTAAAATTAATGCATAAAGTCTATATAAACATGGGTCGAAAAATGCGTGGCTTCCGAAATACAGGGTGTTTAAATTTACTTTCTAAAATAGTTAGTTTAAATTTTTCGAACAATATTTGATGTATAACAGTGAAAATTGGTATACAAGGGTTTTTTGTTACGACAAAACGAACCATGGGCATAGTTTTACTGTAGCCGCTAGAGGGCGCTCTCTACTGTACCTGTAGTGCATTAAAATGACCGAAAAAAATTTCTTAGTGCAATTTGTTGCTTTTTGAATAAAAAAACTGATTTTTCGCACTTTCAACATAAAAAAGCTGTGTTGTGAATTTTCGTTATAGTTAGCCGTTTTTGAGATATTTCGATTTTTAAGGTTCGATGCATTTTGTCGTATCAAAAAACCCCTGTATACCAATTTTCACTGTTATACATCAAATATTGTTCGAAATATTAAAAAAAAACTATTTTAGAAAGTAAATTTAAACACCCTGTATTTCGGAAGCCACGCATTTTTCGACCCATGTTTATATAGACTTTATGCATTAATTTTAAAAGTTCTATCGAATCTTAGTTATGCAACAATAAACTGAAACACCCTGTATAATCTAGAAAGGCGCTTCGGGGTAACTTTTTGGACCTAGGCTTCCAGTTGCCTTCATTTCTTTCCGATACATTTTCTTCAATATTATAATGCTAAGCCCAAGGGTAGGTAGCCTTCAGTTCCAAAACATCGTAATTCTCAAACCTAAAATTTGGTCCGTGTTTTGTACCATTAGGGGGGTGATCGGAGCGGGCTTGTATACGCCACTGGTGTGACATACGAAGCAAACTTCTGTTTCCATGGCCAACTTACTGTTCAACGAATTAATTGAACGTCCCCCCAACGATCGAGTGCCCTCGATACAAAGGTTTTCCTACACTATGCGGAAGATAAGTTTCAGCTCGTGGCCCGGACTTGATTCCTGCGGTCATATTGGACATGTGTCTGATGTCCAACCCATCCCAAAAAAAGGATCTAGTGACAGAGTGAAAAGCCAGTTTTCCTTACCTTTCAACCAGTTCAAAAATCGGATTAATAAAGTTTCTTTGGGATCCTCGTAGCAGCCGCGAACGAGGTTTTCATCCTTTACCGATTACTTTGCTTTTTTCTAATACCTTCATTGTCTTCGAATAAATGGACCAGTGTGTGTCGGTCAGCTTATAAACGTGGCAACGTCGCCCGACTATCTGCCGTCCGCAGCTCGCACGAAAATGTCGGCCACAGCAGTATGCGCGGTACTTTCGCGTTGCCGCTACGCGATTTTCATCTCCGTGCCAACGAGGCAACGTCGGTAGGTCGTACCCGTACTAAGTACCACCTTAAGGGCGCGAGGATACGGGCGCGTACTTCCCAGATAACCCTCGGTGCATGCGCCCTCGTGACCTGTAAACTGTGATCTACTGGTGGTGGGAGGCAACGTCGGACCCGAGTCGTACTGCAGGTCGTATCAAGCAGGAATCACCTTAAGGACAAGAAAATCCTGCTGCAAGCGCCCTGGAAGATCGTCGATGCAAGCTCCCTTGTAGTCTGCGATCTGCTGTTCGATACAAGTCGTACTGCAGCTTGTACCAAGTAGGAACCACCTTAAGGACGCGAGAATCCTGGTGCATAGGTCCAGGAAAGTTGTCGATGCATGCTCCATTGATATCTGTGGTCTGCTAGTGGTGGGAAGCAATATCGGACACAAGTCGTACTGCAGGTTGTACCAAGTAGGAACCACCTTAAGGACATGAGAATCGGCGCCCTGAAAAATCGTCGATGCAAGCTCCCTTGTAGTCTGTGATCTGCTAGATGTGGGAGGCAACATTGGATACAAGTCGTACTGCAGGTTGTACCAAGTAAGAACCACCTTAAGGACGCGAGAATCCTGGTGCATAGGTCCAGGAAAGTCGTGGATGCAAGCTCCCTTGATTTCTGTGGTCTGCTAGTGGTGGGAAGCAATATCGAACACAAGTAGTACTGCAGGTTATACCAAATAGGAACCACTTTAAATGCAAGAGAATCCTGCTGCAAGCGCCCTGGAAAATCGTCGATGCAAGCTCCCTGGTAGTTTGTGATGTGCTAGTTGTGGGAGGCGACATTGGATACAAGTCGTACTGCAGGTTGTACCAAGTAAGAACCACCTTAAAAATACGAGAAAATCCTGGTGCATACGTCCCGGAAAATTGTCGTCGTTATCCGTAATTTGCTAGTGATGAGAGGCAACATCTATCGTACGTCGTACCGGGACTAAGTACGACCTTAAGTACTACAACATACGTGAGAATTTCGGTGCATCAGTACTGCGTCCTTGTCTTTGTGATCTGTTAGTGGTGAACGTCAGTTGTAGGTGGTACCAAGTGGGTACTACGTTAAGGGTGACTCCTAAAAAACCGAGTGTTCTTGCCTGGTGCTCTTTGATTTTTTAGTACTACATCGAACGTAAGTTCCACCTTAAGGGCTCGGAAGACGTCGTGTGAATCCCGGAAAAACGAGTGAATTGTAAATTGGGTGGATGCGCCCTTTAATCTGTGACCTGTGATGTTCTGGTGATTTTAACGGGAGATGCTGCGCGAAACTCAGTAGAGTGCTTTTTAATGGATTATGCTTGAGATTGAAAAGCTGTATACAAGGAGACGCTACGTGTTTTAGGAGGTAAGAGGAAGCGTGGGTGTCGAGGTCAGACGGTGTTTTAACCTTTGATCAGTCGACAACAAATTCGAAGTAGACAGAAAAATCGAAAAATGAGAGCTAGCAAGCGGTTTGTTTTGATCCAAAATTGTCATTGATCTGTACTTTGAAAAAACGCCACCTCGGTGTCGAAATGTCATTAAAAAGTAGCTTTAACACATTATGTGCTTTCGTTTATCTAGAGAGACATGACATTATATATAAAGTACGGTTAAGATTTATACTAAGTGACATATAAATCCGAACACACAGTTTAAATGGTTTTATTTTAATAAAAGTTGGTGAATGTATTTATCTTACTGTAAATAACAAGTGAAAAAATTTTCAGCCTTATCAATTGGACATTCCGGTTTTTATACTGCTTTTTTTTAATTCACTAACGCTCAAAAAATGAATATTTCAGCCGCAATAAAGAATCAACGTTGGCGGATTTTGGTTCTTGACATCCTTTACGATCGGTTACGATGCCTAGAGTACGGAGACCTGTACGATTTCGTCAACTTAGACTTCGGGAAGCTGGACTTTCTTTTCGGGCAATTGCAGTTAGAGTGCAAAGAAGTGTAGACACTGTGGTTAGGTGTTGTCAGGCATGGGTTCGAGAAGGCCGTACGCAAAGAGCAAGGGGCACTGGACGCCGCCGTAGAACAACACACCGTGAAGATCGCCGCCTAAGATTATTGACCTTAAGGGACCGTTTCTCCACTACCAGGTCCATTGCAAATGAATGGTTTGCAGAACACGGAAGACATATTGGCATGCGAAGTGTTTACCGAAGAATGAGAAGTTTTGGCTTGTTTTCATACCGGCCACACTGGGTCCTCCCTTTAACTCGAGAACACCGACGTAATCGCCTTGAGTGGTGCAGACAACGGTCACTCTGGGATCAGGAATGGAACAGTATTGTCTTTAGTGACGAGTCTCGATTTTGTTCAGGCATGCACGATGGTCGTGCCAGGGTTAGAAGGCGACGTGGTGAAAGGAGGAATCCACAGTTTTTTGTTGAAAGACATGTTCATCACACTGTTGGAGTTATGGTTTGTCGTGCTATAGCTTATGGTTCCAGGTCACCAGAGGTAACATGAACGCGCAGCGTTATATCCACGAAGTTCTAGAACCCCATCTTTTAACCTATCTTGACACCCTGGCAAGATCCAACTTTCCAACAAGATAATGCCCGACCACATGTTGCAAGAGTCACAATAGACTTCTTTCAACATAATGATGTCACATTGTTACCATGGCCACCAAGATCTCCCGACTTATCCCCAATTGAGCACGTGTGGGATATGATGGGTAGGAGATTGCTCAATTTGCAACGTCCTCCTCAGACTCTAGAAGCACTTCGAGAGGAGTTGGTGGTTGCCTGGAATGAGATACCACAGGAGGACATTGACCACCTGATCAGAAGCATGCCTAGGCGCGTTGGAGAATGCGTAGCACATCAGGGTGCATCCACACATTATTAAAGGTCAAAGGGCTTTAAAGCAGTGCAATCATTTTGAAATTTTTATCATTTACTTATTATGCTTCATTAAGTACTTATAAAAAATTTTATTAAAATAAAACCATTTAAACTGGGTGTTCGGATTTATATGTCACTTAGTATACATAATTCATAGAAACACCTCTTCTTTTTTTATTCATAATGCTGCTTGCTTATACTTCTTAAGCCTACAAACGAAGAAAATTTTGAAAACGAAATATTATGTTTATTTGGATGTTATATGATATGTACAGGGTCCCATTTTCGATGATATTACAGGGTATCTCGTTTACGAGTAAAGATAGAGAGTTTCGGTTTTCGGAATGTTGTGCTACTTTTTTTGTGAAAGGACACACGGTACAAACAATATTTTCACAGGCCCCTTCGTATCTGTGATATTTCATTTTAATATTAACATAAAATTAACCTCGATAGACTTTTACATCAAAGGAACCGCTCAAACATTTCCCCGAACGCAACGTAGACATAGGGTGGTAGCATTTAAAACAATTATGGAATGCAAGTTTTGAAATGCGGCATTCGTAACATTACGTAGTTCATCTAATGTCCGATGAAGGGTATTATAAATTTTATTCTTCAAATAGCCCCACAGAAAAAAACAAGAACGGATAAGTCGGGCGACCGTAGAGGCCATCTAGTTGGTCGACTAGTATTAATCGATTTTTGCAGAAAATTAAAAGGCCAGATTGCCTTCCTTCTGGATATCGTAGATACGTCAAAAGGTGAATAAATATTTAAACAATACTGTACACATTTTTTGAGTTTCCAGAATTTCAAGCGTTTTTTGACACCAATTAACCCTGGCTGCTTTCTGCTCTTCAGTCAACAGGTGGGGTATCCAACAAACTAATTTTCTTACTCCTAATTCTTCATGAAAACTTTTTGGAATTGAGGTCTTTGAGATCTTCAAGGACGCCTTTTTTTTTGTAGGAGCTAAAAATCGGGGACTGGGGGTTGTAGGGCGTAGAACAGGGTATCACACATTGCAGAGTCAACCTACTTGACGGCATTTTTTCGATACATATTCAGCCACACCTTTGTCGACTTATCTGTCTGATCGTTTGTTATTCAAAACATCCGTGTCATTGTTGAACGAAAAACAACAATTAATAAGGCAGACATATTTACCGCACAGGATCTTCATCGCTAGGCGATCCACGCTCTCTTCACTTGTAATAAATGCAAAAAAATCTCGCAGCGAAACCGCCAAGGTGAAAAACACGAACACATGCGTGCGTATCGGTTTATAATGAAGTTGTGTTTATTATACTTCAAGGAAAATTACGGATTCGTGGACTAGTAATTGCAAGGTAGAAAATCAGTAAACACCAATACATATCAACACTAGGCACACACACACACACATTGAATACAATATATATAAAAAATGATTAGGAAATTGGTGTTTAAATGCTTCATCTCTTAAGTCAGTCGTGCCTGCAATTGTAGGACGCCTTTATGACCTCCCTAATTTTCATTGTATATATTTCAACAGAATTCTAGTTAAAGTACATACGAGGGTTGTCCCAAAAATAAGGTTTTTAGCTACAAGGAATTTTTTATTTGAAAAAACGAATTTACGATTGAAAACGTTGATCTCTAGTAATATGTTCATCGAACTCCGCGACACTTGGAGGCGATACTCCAGTTCAGCGCCCCGAATTACCTAACGTACACCAAGACTGCCACGAGGACCATATATTGAAATTGATTGATCTTCAAATTAATCTCTCGTACATGTTCCAAGAGTTTCTTCATACACAATACAAAGAACGAGCAGAGCGCATTAGCATACAGACGCTTATGGTAATCTTGGGTTCAAGGAGAACTAATCCTTTTTTGCGACATGTAATTCATCTTTTTCCATACATACATTATGAAGCCGTTTGTATAACAGGCTAGTGGGATGCCTCGCCCACGCTGATTGTCTACAGTTGTAAGATTTCTCCGCAGAGCTTTACAAAAATAAAATCGCGTGCTGACCGCATTCCGGACGCTGATCTTGCCTGATTTCAAATCTGGGAAAGATAGTGTCGAAAATTTCCCGACAGCCTTCGTTGAAATTATGTCACATCCAAAAAAAAATCAAATAGTTAAAAAATTCAGTATTTAAACCCACAAAGAAAGTTAGGCCCAACTGAAGCTTATAAAACGGATAACTCAAAACTGTATAGAATATACAGGGTGATTCACAAGTCCGCATTTTAAGGGGGGTCTTCTATGTAACGTTTCTCCCTCGAGGGAAAAAATAAAAAACATTTTTTTCAATATCTTCAAAACCATCAACTGGAATGAACTAAGGTTTGGTATGTGGATTTACCTAAGTATTGTCCACATTCAAAAGTATTTACTTAAAACTAACGTGCACCAGTGGCGGAGATTCAGGGGATCAGTGGAATTATTTTTCCAAATAAAAATAGTTCGTCACTGATGTTTCGCAGTTTTTCTAATTGTACCTACGAATAATTGGTCTCGTGTTTTCGTAAAAATAAAAAAAAACAAATTAGATAATCAAAGCTTTATTTCAATAAATGTTCAAAAAGGCCACCATTCTGACCGACACAGGTACGGCATCCTTTTAACAAAGAAAAACGTATTTTCGCAAAAATTTTTTGTGGCTTTAATTTGATGAGACCCATTATCTATTCTTCCTTGTAACCGATCAACAGTATTGATTAGTTCAGCATACACTAGGTTTTTAAAAGCGCCTCACAAAAAAAAATCCAGGGGGTTCAAATCAGGAGACCTCGCAGACGAGTGTACCGGGCCGTTTCCCCAAATCTAACGTTGTCTAAAACGATTATTTAACCATGCGGTTATGTCATGGCGAACATACGGGTATTTGAATTAAAAAGCCGGACAAAACTTTTTTTGCATTTCAAGTTACTTCAAAACCTGTAGTTAGCTCTTTTATGGTTAATATTGCTACTAAGATCAGCAGGTAAAGAAATAAAATGCGTGTATACTAAGTGACATATAAATCCGAACACCCAGTTTAAATGGTTTTATTTAATAAAATTTTGTATAAGTACTTAATGAAGCATAATAAGTAAAGAATAAAGATTTCAAAATGATTGCACTGCTTTAAAGCCCTTTGAACTTTAATAATGTGTGGATGCACTCTGATGTGCTACGCATTCTCCAACGCGCCTAGGCATGCTTCTGATCATGTGGTCAATGTCCTCCTGTGGTATCTCAGTCCAGGCAACCACCAACTCCTCTCGAAGTGCTTCTAGAGTCTGAGGAGGACGTTGCAAATTGAGCAATCTCCTACCCATCATATCCCACACGTGCTCAATTGGGGATAAGTCGGGAGATCTTGGTGGCCATGGTAATAATGTGACATCATTATGTTGAAAGAAGTCTATTGTGACTCTTGCAACATGTGGTCGGGCATTATCTTGTTGGAAAGTTGGTTCTGCCATAGGGTAAAAGATGGGGTTCTAGAACTTCGTGGATATAAAGCTGCGCGTTCATGTTACCTCCGATGAAGATTAAAGGTGACCTGGAACCATAAGCTATAGCACCCCAAACCATAACTCCAACAGTGTGATGAACATGTCTTTCAACAAAAAACTGTGGATTCCTCCTTTCACCACGTCGCCTTCTAACCCTGGCACGACCATCGTGCATGCCTAAACAAAATCGAGACTCGTCACTAAAGACAATACTGTTCCGTTCCTGATCCCAGAGTGACCGTTGTCTGCACCACTCAAGGCGATTACGTTGGTGTTCTCGAGTTAAAGGGAGGACCCAGTGTGGCCGGTATGAAAACAAGCCAAAACTTCTCATTCGTCGGTAAACACTTCGCATGCCAATAGGTCTTCCGTGTTCTGCAAACCATTCATTTGCAATGGACCTGGTAGTGGAGAAACGGTCCCTTAAGGCCAATAATCTTAGGCGGCGATCTTCACGGTCTGTTGTTCTACGGCGGCGTCCAGTGCCCCTTGCTCTTTGCGTACGGCATTCTCGAAGCCATGCCTGACAACACCTAAAAAGTGTCTACACTTCTTTGCACTCTAACTGCAATTGCCCGAAAAGAAAGTCCAGCTTCCCGAAGTCCCACTATACGGCCCCTATCAAACTCACTAAGTTGACGAAATCGTACAGGTCTCCGTACTCTAGGCATCGTAACCGATCGTAAAGGATGTCAGGAACCAAAATCCGCCAACGTTGATTCTTTACTGCGGCTGAAATATTCATTTTTAGAGCGTTAGTGAATTAAAAAAAAGCAGTATAAAACCATTTAAACTAGGTGTTCAGATTTATATGTCGCTTAGTCTATTTCCAAGTAACACTAACCGAATCATTTGTATTTCTGTTTACCTACGATATTGGATATCCTATGAAATTGCTACGTAACAACAAAATGATCGAACGCATCTTTTATTTTACAACCTTGTAACCTACAATTGTTTAATAGAAAATTACACAATGGACGTTCAGTAAAACCTGTTACGTAAATACAGATGGAAGTTTAAAAACAATTTCCCGTGGAACGATGACACGAACTGCTAAGGTAACAAGTTTCTCGTTTAATTCGATTATTATATTCGGTAACTGTACTTTTTTATTATGACCATAACGAGCGATTTGACCGTGAAGGTTGTATTATTATTGATGGATAATTCTTATAATCAGGAACTTAATGTTTTATAATTGCGCATGTCAAGGTGCAAAATTTAGTTGTAGTTAAAAATGACGTCAAGTAAGTAGATTAAATGAGTTTCCCACGTATTGAAAATGGCGAGTAGATTGACTCTATGCTTTCCACACGAAACAATAATATCAAAAATACGTAAGTTTAAAATATTAAATAAAATCGTGAAAATTCGACTGTATTATAAACAAGACCACTGCTTGATTCCAACATGATGCCTTTGTACAGAGAAAACAGGTCAACTTTCATGTATTTTGATTTGTGTTTTGAATTTACATTTAACAATCAGTTATCCCCAAAAGCCAATAGGAATGCGGCAAATAATAGGCCAATTTTCTAGCTGTTAAATTTGGCAGCAGATTTGGACGTTTGTTAATGCATGGCAATCTCGAATTTATATGTTTACCGACGAATGAGAAGTTTTGGCTTGTTTTCATACCGGCCACACTGGGTCCTCCCTTTAACTCGAGAACACCGACGTAATCGCCTTGAGTGGTGCAGACAACGGTCACTCTGGGATCAGGAATGGAACAGTATTGTCTTTAGTGACGAGTCTCGATTTTGTTTAGGTCGTGCCAGGGTTAGAAGGCGACGTGGTAAAAGGAGGAATCCACAGTTTTTTGTTGAAAGACATGTTCATCACACTGTTGGAGTTATGGTTTGGGGTGCTATAGCTTATGGTTCCAGGTCGCCTTTAATCTTCATCAGAGGTAACATGAACGCGCAGCGTTATATCCACGAAGTTCTAGAACCCCATCTTTTACCCTATCTTGACACCCTGGCAGATCCAACTTTCCAACAAGATAATGCCCGACCACATGTTGCAAGAGTCACAATAGACTTCTTTCAACATAATGATGTCACATTGTTACCATGGCCACCAAGATCTCCCGACTTATCCCCAATTGAGTACGTGTCGGATATGATGGGTAGGAGATTACTCAATTTGCAACGTCTTCCTCAGGCTCTAGAAGCACTTCGAGAGGAGTTGGTGGTTGCCTGGAATGAGATACCACAGGAGGACATTGACCACCTGATCAGAAGCATGCCTAGGCGCGTTGGAGAATGCGTAGCACATCAGGGTGCATCCACACATTATTAAAGATCAAAGGGCTTGAAAGCAGTGCAATCATTTTTACATTTTTATCATTTACTTATTATGCTTCATTAAGTACTTATACAAAATTTTATTAAAATAAAACCATTTAAACTGGGTGTTCGGATTTATATGTCATTTAGTATATTTTTATTTGGAAAAATAATTCCACTAATCCCCTGAATCTCCGCCACTGGTGCACGTTAGTTTTAAGTAAATACTTTTGAATGTGGACAATACTTAGGTAAATCCACATACCAAACCTCAGTTCGTTCCAGTTGATGGTTTTGAAGATATTGAAAAAAATGTTTTTTATTTTTTCCCTCGAGGGAGAAACGTTACATAGAAGACCCCCCTTAAAATGCGGACTTGTGAATCACCCTGTATATTCTATACAGTTTTGAGTTATCCGTTTTATAAGCTTTAGTTGGGCCTAACTTTCTTTGTGGGTTTAAATACTGATTTTTTTAACTATTTGATTTTTTTTTTTGGATCTGACATAATTTCAACGAAGGCTGTCGGGAAATTTTCGACACTATCTTTCCCAGATTTGAAATCAGGCAAGATGAGCGTGCGGAATGCGGTCAGCACGCGATTTTATTATTGTAAAGCTCTGCGGTGAAATCTTACAACTGTAGACAATCAGATGGGGCGAGGCATCCCACTAGCCTGTTATACAAACGGCTTCATAATGTATGTATAGAACATGTCGCAAAAAAGGATTAGTTCTCCTTGAACCCAAGATTACCATAAGCGTCTGTATGCTAATGTGCTCTACTCATTCTTTGTATTGTGTATGAAGAAACTCTTGGAACATGTACGAGAGATTAATTTGAAGATCAATCAATTTTAATATATGGTCCTCGTGGCAGTCTTGGTGTACGTTAGGTAATTCGGGGCGCTGAACTGGAGTATCGCCTCCAAGTGTCGCGGAGTTCGATGAACATATTACTAGAGATCAACGTTTTCAATCGTAAATTCGTTTTTTCAAATAAAAAATTCCTTGTAGCTAAAAACCTTATTTTTGGGACAACCCTCGTATGTCCTTTAACTAGAATTCTGTTGAAATATACTAAGTGACATATAAATCCGAACACCCAGTTTAAATGGTTTTATTTTAATAAAAGTTGGCGATAGTATTTATCTTACTAAATAAATATTTATCTTAGAAAATAAAAAAACTAATAGATATTAGTACCAATAAAGTAATAATTAGTCACAAAGAGAAAAGCAAAAATGCCTGGATTACCAAAGGATTAATAACATCGGCAATAGAAAAAGAAAGACTATACAATGTAATGAAACTAACGCCAACTACAGAGAATACCGACTGTTACAACCAATATAAAAATAAATTTATAGAGCTTGCAAGGCAAACCAAACGAAAACATTACCTAAATAAATTGAATAATAACTTAAATGATCCTAAGCGGCTTTGGACAACTATTGATGAGATTACTGGGAAAACAAAAGTTAAAGAGTGTGTCACTGAGTTAAATTCAACATCGGGAACAGTATTAAGAAATACTCAACAGATATGCGATGAATTTGTACAATTCTTTACTGACATAGGCGAAAATTTAGCAAGTAATATACAAGCAAATGTACAAAATACTCAGCCTCCAAAAAGAACTTTGAACTCATTTATTTTGGATAAAGTCGAGCAATGTGAAGTATACACCACTGTTATGTCCTTAAAAAATCGGAAAAGTTCTGGGTTCGATGGTATTAAAAGCGAGCATTTGAAAATTATAGCCGAGGACATAACAGAACCACTCACTTACCTAATCAACAAATGCTTTGAATCTGGCATATATCCCTCAATTTTGAAAAAAGGTAATATAATACCGATACATAAATCAGGAACAAAAACAGATGTTAACAACTATAGACCAATATCAATAATATCCATTGTAGCAAAGGTTTTTGAAAAAGTTTTATCTACTAGAATGATTCGATACCTCACAAAATTCAAAATTTTAAGTGAAAATCAATATGGATTTACAGAAGGGAAGGCTACATCGGACGCAATAACTAAAATTGTAAATCAAATATATCAAAATATTGATAACAGAATCCCTTCAATCTGCATTCTTGTTGATTTAAAGAAAGCTTTCGACACAGTTAATCACAAATTATTATTAGAAGCATTGGAGAGGATTGGTTTCAGAGGAAACGCGTACTCACTGATCGAAAGTTATTTGTCAAATCGCCCACAATCTGTGCAGATATCAGGATCATTTAGTAAAGAAATGTATATTAAGTGTGGTGTCCCACAAGGAACTGTCTTAGGTCCGCTGTTATTCAATATATATTTAAATGATATTTTCCAAATTAATTGTGTTGGCAAAATAACTAGTTTTGCAGATGATACTGCAATATTATATGAAGGCACTGACTGGTCTGATCTGAAAAATGTAATTGAAAATGATTTTATCAAAATTATTCGGTGGTTTAACAGTAGAAAATTAAGCATTAACTACTCTAAAACACATTTTTTACCATTTGGATCGTATGCTAGACATCTGCCAAATTACACAAATTTCTCCTTCAATATTAATGATCAAAAAATGCAAATTAATAGAGTGCCCAACATAAAATACCTTGGAGTGGTCTTGGATCCTCACTTACGATGGGACATCCATGTCAATTATATTTTAAAGAAAGTTAGATTTGTATCCTACAAAATTAAATACCTTGGGAATATATTGACAGAAAAATATCTTCAAACATTATACCATGCACTGATTGAGCCTCATCTCACATATGGTATATTAGCATGGGGAGCTGCATGTTCCTCACATATCTATAATTTAGATGTTTTTCAAAAAAGTATTCTAAAAATGATATTTAAAAAACCGAAACTTTATCCCACTGAAAAATTATATGCAGATGTTCGAATGTATGATATAAGACAGCTTTATTTCTTACACAGTATCACTCACTACCATAAATTTGTAAACACCGACCAAAAAATTAAACATAATCATTATACCAGATACAAAATTCGTGGCACAGTAGTTCCTCAACCGCATAAATCTATAACGCAGCGATCATATCTCTATTTAGCGCCTAAATTTTATGAAATTATACCCAAAGACTTAAAAGATTTACGTTTCGGAAATTGTTTCAAAAGAAATTTAAAAAAGTGGCTACATTCTATATCTAGGACTGAAATTCATAAACTCATAAATACGAACATCAACTAAATACATAATCTACTGTAGCTAATTTTTGTCCTTTTTTGTCATTTGCATTCTACAGTTTCAACTTAAATTATTGGTCCATGTACAGGCGATGCCTTCTATTGGGCCTGTTTTGATTTTATATTTATTTACTCATATTGTTTGTTATCTTTGTACATTGAGTAAATAAATATTATTATTATTAATATTATTATTATTACTGTAAATAACAAGTGAAAAAATGTTCAGCCTTATCAGTTGGACATTCCGGTTTTTAATACTGCTTTTTTTTAATTCACTAACGCTCTAAAAATGAATATTTCAGCCGCAGTAAAGAATCAACGATGGCGGATTTTGGTTCTTGACATCCTTTCCGTTCGGTTACGATTGTTAGAGTACGGAGACCTGTACGATTTCGTCAACTTAGTGTGTTTGATAGGGGCCGTATAGTGGGACTTCGGGAAGCTGGACTTTCTTTTCGGGCAATTGCAGTTAGAGTGCAAAGAAGTGTAGACACTGTGGTTAGGTGTTGTCAGGCATGGCTTCGAGAAGGCCGTACGCAAAGAGCAAGGGGCACTGGACGCCGCCGTAGAACAACAGACCGTGAAGATCGCCGCCTAAGATTATTGGCCTTAAGGGACCGTTTCTTCACTACCAGGTCCATTGCAAATGAATGGTTTGCAGAACACGGAAGACCTATTGGCATGCGAAGTGTTTACCGACGAATGAGAAGTTTTGGCTTGTTTTCATACCGGCCACACTGGGTCCTCCCTTTAACTCGAGAACACCGACGTAATCGCCTTGAGTGGTGCAGACAGCGGTCACTCTGGGATCAGGAATGGAACAGTATTGTCTTTAGTGACGAGTCTCGATTTTGTTTAGGCATGCACGATGGTCGTGCCAGGGTTAGAAGGCGACGTGGTGAAAGGAGGAATCCACATTTTTTTGTTGAAAGACATGTTCATCACACTGTTGGAGTTATGGTTTGGGGTGCTATAGCTTATGGTTCCAGGTCACCTTTAATCTTCATCAGAGGTAACATGAACGCGCAGCGTTATATCCACGAAGTTCTAGAACCCCATATTTTACCCTATCTTGACACCCTGACAGATCCAACTTTCCAACAAGATAATGCCCGACCACATGTTGCAAGCGTCACAATAGACTTCTTTCAACATAATGATGTCACATTGTTACCATGGCCACCAAGATCTCCCGACTTATCCCCAATTGAGCACGTGTGGGATATGATGGGTAGGAGATTGCTCAATTTGCAACGTCCTCCTCAGATTCTAGAAGCACTTCGAGAGGAGTTGGTGGTTGCCTGGAATGAGATACCACAGGAGGACATTGACCACCTGATCAGAAGCATGCCTAGGCGCGTTGGAGAATGCGTAGCACATCAGGACGCATCCACACATTATTAAAGGTCAAAGGGCTTTAAAGCAGTGCAATCATTTTGAAATTTTTATCATTTACTTATTATGCTTCATTAAGTACTTATACAAAACTGGGTGTTCGGATTTATGTCACTTAGTATACTATCAAACAAATAATCGAAAAGACTGGTGTATTTTGGAGGACAGCAATAATCTAAAAAATCTATACTGGATCTGTCAACATTCCAACGACTCTAGCATGAAAGAAACATACATATAGGCAAGCTGAGTTAGAATATAACAAGAAACAGAAATTAAAGAAACAATACTTTTTTGATAACAGAATACAACTTGCGATATTTTTACAAAAGAAGTGTGGAGTATTGTGAACAGCCAATCGGGAAGAATAAAAAATAAACAAGCAATAATGCACATAAACACGAGTGACTTTGACGGATCCAGCCAAAATGCAAAAGACTTTTGTAAATTCTTTGCAACCATAACAGATTATGACCACAGGATACGCAAATATTAACGACAAAACAGTACTTAACTCGATAGCATTTTATGAGATATTTCCAGAAGAATTAATGAAATCTCTAAATGAATTGAAAAATAATAATAATAATAATGCCTCTATTAGCTGCAGTGAGGCGAAGTTTAACCAGACGGCTAATCTTACATCCAACCTCACAACAGGAAAAAAAATACTTAAACACATAAACAAAATAATAACATACCAAAAAAAAAATACAATTCATAAGAATGACAACATTGGTTGCACGAGACAAATGCAGATAGTATTGTGAGAGTTTTAAATTTGAAACAAAAATAGTAGAAAATAGTCAAAAAAAAGCACATGAACACAAGAAAAACTGAACTAAATGGACTCCAGCAGCTGACTTTTTATTAATTTCTTAAAAGAAGCATCGTGTTTGGATCGATAGCCACTGTTGACTGCATTGTAATGCTTGACAGCATTATAGGTGTAAGTTCTTTCAAAGACCGAGTTATTGTGAGGAGGCATGTTAAAATTAGCATTAAATCTAATAGCTCTGGTAACAAAACTATCACGGTGAACTAATTTGCTAGCGAGGTAAGCTGGTCTGTTAGATAATAGAACTTTATGCGTGAAGACGGTTAAAAGATATAAAAATAACTTATCAATCCGCAACCAGTTGAGTTCTTTGATTTTATCTGAGACGCGGCTAAACTTGCGCACTCCAAAAATAAACCTACAACAGCTGTTCTGAATATTCTGGAGTTTCCTTTTGAGGACGTAGTCTAAACATGGGTAATAAAGAACAAGAGAGTAAGAAATGACAGACAACACAAGACTTTCAGCGAGCTTTTGTCGGGTTTTAAAATTCAGGATGAATCAATTAGAATAGAGGAGTTTCAAACGCATATACGTTACTCTAGATAAGAAAGAGACATGCCGATCGAATCTCATATTTAAGTCAAGGGTAACACCGAGATTCTCGGCGTAATCCACAAAAGGGATGAGTGTCTTATCCAAAAAAACACAAATCCTCTGCTTCATTTCACGGTAGGAGTTCTTCGAACAGTACAACATTGCAGTAGTTTTATTAGGATTGATCTTCAAGCAGTGTTTGTTACAGTAATCACCGATGTTAGCCAAATCTAAATTAACTTTAAAAGAAACTTCATCAACCTTTGATGGATCGAAACCAAACACTAACTGAGTATCATCTGCATAAGTTTGCATACTACAGTGGACTAAACAGTCTTGCAGATCGATCGTATAAAACAGATATAGTAAGGGACCTAATACTGAGCCCTGAGGAACTCCTGAAGGAACTGACTCAGAGGAGGATATTCCCTGATCAGTTTTCACTGTTTGTTGACGATTTACCAAGTATGACTCAAAGAACCTTAGAACTATATCTGACATTCCATAATGAGATAACTCAGTAGTATCTGGTGATTGACCATATCAAAGGCTTTCGAGAAATCTAACAGTACCAAGACGGTGTTGATGTGATTATCTAAATTGTGAACGATGGAATCAGTAAGATGTAATAAAGACGAAGTAGCTCTGAAACCTGACTGATGTAGAGGAAATAAGTGATTTTGTGCGAAAAACTCCACTAGTTGTTTTTGATAGAAAGCATAATAGGGTAATTGGCTTGAGATCCGAATATTGTGCTGGATGATTAGTTTTAGCTATTGGAATAATAATACCATTTTTCCAACTGGCAGGAAAGTAACCTGTTTCGAGACAGACATTGATAATGTGAGTTATATGGTCTATGGTATCAGGCAAACATAAGCGAACCATATTTAAAGTTAGACCATCAGAGCCACATGCCGTAGATTTAATGTGAAGGATGGATTGCCAATAAGAGACTTAATGAGTTCAAGTTAAGGCTAAATTAGCTCCTTAATGTTATAAATACCACCGTCAAATTACGACACAATTAGGTAAAGGACATTTAAGAAATTTACGAAAAAACTTTTTTTTTTAAATTTTAACACCATGTATCTTGAGAACCATGAATTTGCGGATTTATGTTTGTATGAACGTTTTGTCTTAAAATTACTCAAAGAATGTTAAACTTATGCTACATACTTATTTAACACCCTGTTTACACGTGCGTTTTTAGCCAACCAAATGTTTTTATAATTTGTATCTTGTTTCAGTTTTTTTTGAGTTGACTGGCAGAGTAGCATTATGTTAAGCTTCGCCCCCTAAATAAAGACAATTTATTGTTGTTACTACTATAATCATTCATAATAATAATAATATTTATTCACTCAATGTACAAAGATAACAAACAATATGAGTAAATAAATATAAAATCAAAACAGGCCCAATGAAAGGCATCGCCTTTACATGGACCAATAATTTTAAGTTGCAACTGTAGAATGCAAATGACAAAAAAAGGACAAAAATTAGCTACAGTAGATTATGTATTTACTTGATGTTCGTATTTATGAGTTTATGAATTTCAGTCCTAGATATAGAATGTAGCCACTTTTTTAAATTTCTTTTGAAACAATTTCCGAAACGTAAATCTTCTAAGTTTTTAGGTAAAATAAAATTTTGGCGCTAAAAAGAGATATGACCGCTGCATTATAGATTTATGCGGCTCAGGAACTACTGTGCCACGAATTTTGTACCTTGTATAATGATTATGTTTAATTTTTTGGTCGGTGTTTACAAATTTATGGTAGTGAGTGATACTGTGTAAGAAATAAAGCTCTCTTATATCAGACATTCGAACATCCATACTTTTTTGAAAAACATCTAAATTATAGATATGTGAGGAACATGTAGTTCCCCATGCTAATATACCATATGTGAGATGAGGCTCAATCAGTGCATGGTATAATGTTCGAAGATATTTTTCTGTCAATATATTCCCAAGGTATTTAATTTTATAGGATACCAATATAACTTTCTTTAAAATATAATTGACATGGATGTCTCATCGTAAGTGAGGATCCAAGGCATTTTATGTTGAGCACTCTATTAATTTGCATTTTTTGATCATTAATGTTGAAGGAGAAATTTGTGTAATTTGGCAGATGTCTAGCATAAGATCCAAATGGTAAAAAATGTGTTTTAGAATAGTTAATGCTCAATTTTCTACTGTTAAACCACCGAATAAATTTGATAAAATCATTTTCAATTACATTTTTCAGATCATACCAGTCAGTGCCTTCATATAATATTGCAGTATCATCTGCAAAACTGTTTATTTTTCCAACGGAATTAATTTGGAAAATATCATTTAAATATATATTGAATAACAGCGGATCTAAGACAGTTCCTTGTGGGACACCACACTTAATATACATTTTTTTATTAAACGATCCTGATATCTTCTTCTTATTATTATTAATACTATTATTATTACCCGGGAAGCGAAATAAAAAATGTTTTCTACTTCCTATTGCTCGTGTCCAACGTCCACAAGATTTCATTAAAATAAAAGAATTTTTACTAGGTGTTTTATTTTCTTTGTCACCGAGTATATTCTCAAGTTCACCTTTTCTTGGCAAATCTCGCCTAAGGTTATACTCGCATATATCGCGAGCATACTTTTGGTTGCGACAACGCCTGAAAATGGTCGTTGCCTGTTAAAGCTTGAACCCGAGAGTCAAGGCTAACCGGATTGACACACCTCGGGAACCGTATCCACCGTGAATTTCTCATTTCTCACTCCTACGGACTGAAACATTTGTTTTCATATTAACGTCTGGTTTAGTGACGGTTTCATAATTTCTGGATCGACCAGTTTATGATTTTTCCGCCTGGGTGTCCCAATAGTAACATTGTGATTTGAATTTTGCGCTATTTTGGACCAGACGTATTCGAAATTTAGGCTCGATTTACGATACTTCTGATTGGTCAATTTTGACCTCCGTATCAGTATTTGTCAATAGCAACATCGTATAACAAAAGAACTCAAACCGCGTCAAGTGTCACCCTGAAAAGGCTTCGGTTGTTCATGAACGTTCCTCCAGAAGGTTGCATTATTAATATTATCATTATCACTATTATTATTATTATTACTAGTTGACCCGACGTTGTCCTGTCTTAGCTATGAACTGGGATCAATAATGAATAATAAAAAAGAGTAAATATACTAAGTGACATATAAATCCGAACACCCAGTTTAAATGGTTTTATTTTAATAAAATTTTGTGTAAGTACTTAATGAAGCATAATAAGTAAATGATAAAAATTTCAAAATGATTGCACTGCTTTAAAGCCCTTGGACCTTTAATAATGTGTGGATGCACCCTGATGTGCTACGCATTCTCCAACGCGCCTAGGTATGCTTCTGATCAGGTGGTCAATGTCCTCCTGTGGTATCACATTCCAGGCAACCACCAACTCCTCTCGAAGTGCTTCTAGAGTCTGAGGAGGACGTTGCAAATTGAGCAATCTCCTACCCATCATATCCCACACGTGCTCAATTGGGGATAAGTCGGGAGATCTTGGTGGCCATGGTAACAATGTGACATCATTATGTTGAAAGAAGTCTATTGTGACTCTTGCAACATGTGGTCGGGCATTATCTTGTTGGAAAGTTGGATCTGTCAGGGTGTCAAGATAGGGTAAAAGATGGGGTTGTAGAACTTGGTGGATATAACGCTGCGCGTTCATGTTACCTCTGATGAAGATTAAAGGTGACCTGGAACCATAAGCTATAGCACTCCAAACCGTAACTCCAACAGTGTGATGAACATGTCTTTCAACAAAAAACTGTGGATTCCTCCTTTCACCACGTCGCCTTCTAACCCTGGCACGACCATCGTGCATGCCTAATCAAAATCGAGACTCGTCACTAAAGACAATACTGTTCCATTCCTGATCCCAGAGTGACCGTTGTCTGCACCACTCAAGGCGATTACGTCGGTGTTCTCGAGTTAAAGGCAGGACCCAGTGTGGCCGGTATGAAAACAAGCCAAAACTTCTCATTCGTCGGTAAACACTTCGCATGCCAATAGGTCTTTCGTGTTCTGAAAACCATTCATTTGCAATGGACCTGGTAGTGGAGAAACGGTCCCTTAAGGCCAATAATCTTAGGCGGCGATCTTCACGGTCTGTTGTTCTACGGCGGCGTCCAGTGCCCCTTGCTCTTTGCGTACGGCCTTCTCGAAGCCATGCCTGACAGCACCTAACCACAGTGTCTACACTTCTTTGCACTCTAACAGCAATTGCCCGAAAAGAAAATCCAGCTTCCCGAAGTCCCACTTTGCGGCCCCTATCAAACTCACTAAGTTGACGAAATCGTACAGGTCTCCGCACTCTAGGCATCGTAACCGATCATAAAGGATGTCAAGAACCAAAATCCGCCAACGTTGATTCTTTACTGCGGCTGAAATATTCATTTTTAGAGCGTTTGTGAATTTATAAAGAAAGCAGTATAAAAACCGGAATGTCCAACTGATAAGGCTGAAAATTTTTTCACTTGTTATTTACAGTAAGATAAATACATTCACCAACTTTTATTAAAATAAAACCATTAAAACTGGGTGTTCGGATTTATATGTCAGTTAGTATATATGGAATGTAGGTAATTTATAGCGAAATGTTTGTACCGCCATGTGGCTAGCAATATACGTTGGCAGTACTCTCATTTCCTAATCAACATACCTTGAAAGTAGACATCAAATTATGTAGAATGAATTTTATTGCACCAAATGACGTTATTTGAAAGCAATTACATATATACAATTAATTATTAATTGCGAGATTGCCAAACTTTAAGCTTAGTAAACTGTTTTGATGGTAATCTCGAGTTTTCGACACGATATGGTATCATCTTCAGGAGCTAAAATACAAATATAAAGCTAGCAACTAATTCAGAAAGGATTTAAATTTTCCGAAAACGTATTTGTGTTTTAGCTCCTGAAGATGATACCATAGCGTGTCGAAAGCTCGAGATTACCGTTAAAAGAGCCAAAGTTTGCCAATCTACCAATTAATAATCAATTCTATTTCTTGCCCAACTGGTCGTTGGCCATGGCAATGACTACTGCTCGCGTATATATAGATTATACTATGAACTAAACATAGGCTACTTTAACAGTAAGTAGGCAGTCTATCTCAGCTCATTCCTGTGACATTTCCTCATGAAGTTAAGTGTAAGAGTAGCAGCATGCTAAACTTCGCCATGTAAGTCTGACATTTGGCTATACTACAATGTAATTGTGGATAAATAAAGACGTCTATTATTATTATTATTATTAAGTCACCTTCAACACGCTTCAGCAGTGTATGCCCTTTTGCACGTTTCATATTCCATTCTCTCGTTGTCCTCTCAAATCTATCGCGACCGTTTTATTGAACGTAAAATACGGACCATTGTTTTGGCAGGATATGAACACACATGTTCCGTACAATATTCCAATGGGGTAGCTGATGCCTCTTTAGCAAAGCGAAGCTGGAAGCTGAACGTAACCGCCTCTATACATATATTGATACCGAAATAGAAATCCATTACACGACTTTATTGACGTCGGTTCTAAAGTGGGACTCCGCGGCTATGTACATTTGTATTTATACAGTCGCACAGTACGTTGCTACTAACCGTATGTGATGTGAAAAGCTTCTGAATGAATATTACAATCACTGATCAACAGCCAAAAAATATCCTAAATAAAATCAACAAAATATTACTATTTTTAATGTGCTAAAACCGGAATGAAACTTATTTTTTCAATATTAGTTCAAGTTTTAGAGATACGGTAATTATATGTGTTCCTGCTGTGACAGTGTTAATATACTGTAATTCACAAGAATGCACGTGCTACATTTTTATATTCGGCAAGGAAAGATGATGTAATCGGCATGATTGTGTTACGTTATACATACGTGTACATTATATTGTTTTATATTAGCCATTTTTTCCTCAGTTGGCTGACAGCGTTCATGCAAGATGTCTCGAAAGTGTGTAAACAATCCAGATCAGTTTTGTTACGTGTGTGGTGATGTGACTTTTGCGTCTCAGAGACGGTCTATTACTCCACTAATAACAAAGGCATATCAGCTTTATTTCGGTTGTAAACTAGGTGATCAAGACAAACAGTGGGCACCCCACATCTGCTGTAATACATGTGCAAGTCTGAGGAGCTGGTTAAATAGCGAAAAACAGTCTATGCGCTTTGCTGTCCCAATGGTTTGGAGAGAGCCTACAAATCATATTAATGATTGTTACTTTTGCATGGTACCTTGTGTTGGACAAGCCACAGGTATGTCCAAGAAAAAACATCGGTTATTAACTACCCAAACATACCATCTGCGATGAGACCTGTGCCTCACAGTGACGAAAATCCTATTCCAAAACCCCCAGAATCCTACACTTGCGAATCAGAAAACGAATCAGATCATGGCGATCGAATGATTCGTCAGGAAGAAGATATGCCATCAACGTCAAGAGATCCTGATTTTATACCGAGCACGTCATGCCACCAACCGCATAAAATAACACAGTCAGAATTAAATGATCTTGTAAGAGATTTAGAACTTCCAAAATGTAAGGCAGAGTTACTTGGATCAAGACTGCAGCAGTGGAACTTGTTAGAAGACGATGTTTCGGTATGTGTTTTTCGTAAACGCCACAAAGACTTAGAGCCATTTTTCAATATGGAGAATAACTTGGTTTTCTGCAGTAACATTAACGGCTTACTGGCGGCTTTAAATATAAACTATAACCCAGAAGAATGGAGATTATTTATAGACAGTTCAACATTGAGTTTAAAGGCAGTGTTATTGCATATTGGAAATATTTTACCATCTCTTCCTGTAGGGTATGCAGTTCACATGAAAGAATCATATGACAATATGAAGTACCTATTGACATGCACAAAATACGATGAGCACCAATGGCATATTTGTGGCGATTTGAAAGTTGTTGCACTTTTACTTGGGCTGCATCTAGGCTACACAAAGTTTTGCTGTTTTTTGTGTGAATGGGACAGTCGGGCAAAGGCACTTCATTACACCAGACAAAACTGGCCTGTTCGTCAATTCCTAGAGCCAGGTCAAAAAAATGTACAGCATATACCATTAGTAGATTCAAAAAAAAATTTATTACCACCACTGCATATCAAGTTGGGCCTAATGATAAACTTTGTCAAGGCATTAGATAGAGATGGGTCATCTTTTCAATACCTGCGTCAGAAATTTCCAAGACTAAGTGAGGCAAAGGTTAAAGAAGGTATTTTTGTTGGGCCACAGATTCGAAATATTTTGAAAGATACACAGTTTGAAAACACTTTAACAGGTACTGAAAAAACTGCTTGGAATGATTTCCGTCTGGTGGTCACTAATTTCTTGGGAAATAGAAAAGCTGACAACTATAATACCCTTGTCAAAAATATGCTGTCATCGTATCAAAAGATGGGCTGTAATATGTCTCTTAAGATACATTTCCTACACTCACACCTGGACTTTTTTCCTGACAATTGCGGAGTCGTAAGTGATGAGCACGGCGAACGTTTTCATCAGGATCTTCCAACAATGGAAAAAAGGTACCAGGGAAAGTGGAATCCTTCCATGCTTGCAGACTACTGTTGGACTCTTGGTAGAGATGCTCCAGAAACGATCCATAAAAGAACAGCAAAAAGACAGCGCATATAGTGATTCTTATAAGTATATGAATCTTGTTACTTTTTTAATATATCCTTAAGAATAAAAAGTTTTTTTTCTAAACCGCAACTAATTTTTTTATTCAATTGTCATTTTTGGGTTCAGCGCCCCAAAATTAACAAAGAAGCGCACTTTTCCCACAAGATACAATTAAAAAACTAAAATTTGTTGTCCAGTGATTATCGCTGAAAGGAACTTTTCCCTATATTCCTTGTGTGGTCCAGTGGAGTTTTCCCTCGAAGACTAAGCAAGATATGGAAGAATTCAAGATACAAAAAGTGGTATTTCGATTTGATTAATCCAAAAACTGTAATAAAAATTGCATAAAAGTCAGTGGTGTACGTTAAATTAAAGTTGGATTTATGGTACATACTTAATTAACACCCTGTATATGGATTGCAAAGTTGGTATTCCCAGCTCTGCTCAGACCATGGAGTAACCGGCAGCACCCAAAACATGTGAGCAGTACTCGAGTCTAGGTCTCATCTGGGCCTTGGACAGAGTGAGCAAGTTATTTAGAAAAAAGCTTCAAGTTTCAATCAACAAATTTTAGCAACCAATAGCTATGAACTGTTCAAAACAAAATACTGTCAAAGTATGCGATGATAGCTTGTCATTGAAACATCACCAGCTTATTGAATATTAAGAAATTACGTATGATTTAGTCAAAATTTAAAAAAGTGTTCGATTTTTTAATAAAATTGATGTTTCTATTTAATATTGTCGATATTTTATTGATGACACGCTCTACCAAAAATGTCACAGATATTGATCATTTCCAAACATTCATTCATTTACTTGCCGTTCATCAGTACCGTCGATTGATATTCCCACAAAACCACTCAGGATCTTTTATATCCATACATCCATAAAGTGAAATATTTTTTGGTTGTTCAGGTACTGAACAAACATCCACACTATCTTTACAGCGATTAAGAAATACTCAAACATATGTCGTAAAGCTACCGGCAAATTTAAAACCTGCAATAAAATAGAATTTGCAATAACCTTCTTGTTTCACTGAGTACGATTCCATATTTAGAAGTATCGATACCTTTGCTTCCCATACCCGATATTTTTTATCGATATTTTTACATACGACACTGGGATGTTTTGATACATTTCACGAGTATCGTCATCTTTCGATCCGGACTGTGTCAGAAAGAGTGCTAACTTTTGTTCTTTGTTTCCTTTCTCTGGATATCGATAACTTTATTCCAATATGTTAGAGTATCGATACTTCCTAAAACGATAAGAGTCGATAAAGATCGATACTTTTCGTGAATCTAAACATCCCTAATCTTGACAGCTTGTCGTTCTTGTCAACTGGGCTGCAGGGTGCGGTGTTGCCTTTACTATCTCACATTTTGCTAAAATCTTATGACACATAAAAGCTTCAAATGAAAAATTGACGAATATGAACGGATATGCATAGAATTTAGAATATAAATTCATATTGCAAATTTCAGATTGTCTGTGCATGGACTTGAACCGGATTTTTCGGTATTTTGACCGAAAAGAGAATATTTACCGATAACATCATGCTCCACGATTTTTCAAAATAATTCAAATATCTTTATACTTGCCGAAAAAGAGCAGAAATCAAAAATAAAGCTAAAAGTTAATTTTATGTAAGCAAGAATCGAAAAAGGAGTTTCCAGAATGATTGCAATGTACTTTGAAAGAGCGACCAGTATGCACATTGTTGAAGTTGTAATATAGAACTATGCCCTCAAAAAACATGTTATGTGCGCGCCCAATACAATAACAGATATTTTTCATGACTCAAAGGTCCTTGATCTACCACTGATCTTGGGACGGCATTTACCTTATACCGAATTCAACGACATTATTTACCGATTCCGTTTTTTTTGCCGGTTCGGCAACACTGTACATGCAAAAGCAATTGATATCCCAGACGCGTTATAATAATAGAAATAATAAGAAAATATAATAATGTTTGGAGATATATTTTCATAAATATATAGATATTTTTGATTCTGACATAATATCTAGACGATGAATAACAGGTGGATGCGGATACTTTTATAAATATCGATGGTTTAGGAACCAGAAATGCAGAAAGTGCTGTTTGTTTACATTTGGTGTGGATTTCTAGATCATAAATTGGCAAAAATTGTCTTTGATGTATCAAAAGATGATGAACCAGTTGGAGTACGTTATATAACTTTTTTTTTGCAAAATAACAAAAATCAGTACATTTCTGCAGGTACGTGTTATGTACAACACCCTGTACGTGATATACAGACAAAACTAGATTGCCATGCATGAACAGTCGTCAAAAACAGTGAAAACAGCCTACTAAATATACTAAGTGACATATAAATCCGAACACCCAGTTTAAATGGTTTTATTTTAATAAAAGTTGGTGAATGTATTTATCTTACTGTAAATAACAAGTGAAAAAATGTTCAGCCTTATCAGTTGGACATTCCGGTTTTTATACTGCTTTTTTTTAATTCACTAACGCTCTAAAAATGAATATTTCAGCCGCAGTAAAGAATCAACGTTGGCGGAATTTTTTCTTAGTGCAATTTTTTGCATTTTGAATAAAAAAATGATTCTTCGCACTTTTCAACATAAAAAAGCTCTCCTGTGATTTTTCGTTATAGTTAGCCGTTTTTGAGATATTTCGATTTTTAAGGTTCGATGCATTTTTAATTATTTATGGGAAAATAATATTTTTTTCACATTTTCGATTTGGGCATTACAAGTAATTAAGATTATCGTTTAGATTGTGTTTTTAAACACAGCAATAATTCCTAACTCCAAATAAACACAGAAAACAGAATATTAATTTGTTTAATTTTCCAATATTATTTTTAACAAATTAAATTAATTATTTACAACTAAAATGGTATTGGATGGTTAGGACAAACATACAAAATCTAAAGTAGTTGCTCGAAATGTAAACTCAATTGTTCAGTACACAATTCACATCTACGAATGTTCGAACGTGGTATTATTCAAATAAGGCCTTATTTCATCACATGCATTCCTGATTCTGTCTATTAGCATATCTCTTGTGGTTACGGGAGTCTGGTACACTTTTTCTTTTAGAAATCCCCACACAAAGAAATCTAATGGATTTAGGTCAGGGGATCGTGGAGGCCAGGCGACTGGTCCTCCTCGGTCGATCCATCTTTCTGGATAATTTTCGTCCAGCCAGTTTCTTACTATTCTCGAATAATGAGCTGGACAACCATCCAGCTGGAACCAGGCCAATCTTCTTAAATCTAACATAACATCATCCCACATATTTGCATGTTCAGCCTTTAAAAATTCCAAGAAGGTCGCAGCATTTAACCTTGCAGGCAAAAGGTAGGGTCTAAACAGTCGATTACGGTAGATACCAATCCATACGTTCACACTAAATTCATGCTGAAAATTTCTTTCCCGAACTGCATGCGGATTTTCATGCGACCAAATATGTTGATTATGAAAATTTACCACTCCACGTCTAGTGAAGCTTGACTCATCGGTCCATAAAACGTTACTTAAAAACTCCCTATTATTATCAGTTCTATCAAGAATCCACTGACAATATGTGAGTCTTCGTTCTCCGTCCCCTGGCTGTAGTCCTTGCACAGGTTGCAAATGGTAAGGACGTCTATGGTCATTTCTAAGAACATGGTGAACATGGCTTGCTGAAATTCCCAAGGCACCAGAAACTCTCCTAACACTTGTGGTCGGATCTCTATCAAACTCACGCAGAATCATTCGGGTAAATCTGCGCTGACGAACATTTATGTTTTGATCCCTTTGGAGATTTCCAAAACCATTCTCAATTACTTGGCGATGCACTCTTACAAATACTGAGTGAGTTGGATGTTGTTTGTTTGGAAATCTTCGTGCGTATTCTCTGGCTGCTTCTGCTGCGTTTCCATTTACAAAGCCATACACAAAATGAATATCCGCTAACTCTTGATTGGAGAATAAAAATGGCTTTTTTATAAAACTTACAAAAAAAAGAAACTAAATTTGGTGCATTCACAATTGCAAAAAAACGTTTCAGGTTTCAACAGACAACAAAACTAACTGTCAACTAATTGACGTTTAACCTTATTCTGCTTTCAATTTCAAGAATATTTGCAGGCACAGCCTACTTCTAAAAATTATCGAGATACTGACTTTTTAAGGTTATTTTATCATAAATAATTAAAAATGCATCGAACCTTAAAAATCGAAATATCTCAAAAACGGCTAACTATAACGAAAACTCACAGGAGAACTTTTTTATGTTGAAAAGTGTGAAGAATCAGTTTTTTTATTCAAAAAGCAAAAAATTGCACTAAGAAAAATTTTTCGGTCATTTTAATACACTACAGGTACAGTAGAGAGCGCCCTCTAGCGGCTACAGTAAAACTATGCCCATGGTTCGTTTTGTCGTACCAAAAAACCCATGTATACCAATTTTCACTATCAAATATTGTTCGAAATATTTAAAAAAAACTATTTTATAAAGGAAATTGGAACACCCTGTATTTCGGGAGCCACGCATTTTTCGACCCATGTTTATATAGAATGTATGCATTAATTTTAAAAGTTCTATCGAATCTTAAAGTTATGCAACAATAAACTGAAACACCCTGTATAGGTGATATTTGGTATAACAACTCCTTTTGACGAGTCCTACAAGCAGTTAACTTTGAAAACACCCTGAATTTTTCTAGATGTAAGATTCGACAGAATTATTCAGACAATTTTTGATAATAAACTGATTGTCCTTAGAATGTTCCTCCTTAATAAACTGCTTTGAGCTCAATAATTTCATAAGTTTGTTTCGAGTTTTTTAAACTTTTTGATGTTTTAATAACATATGATTGAAAAATGTTGGATCTAAAAAGAGAAGAGATCTTTGACTGTAGATTTTCGCACAAAGACTGAATTTTGTTTAAACCTTGTTTGATAGTTAGCGGCAGTTGGATAATTTTGAACCGTCACTATTAAAGCCTGCAACAAAAATCACCAGTTTCTTTGATCGTTGCCTTCTGTGTGCGACGCCACTGTCTCTCTGCAGCCGCGAACGCCCAACGTCCGTCGATTGCAACAGCCTGCTCAGCCTCTCGGCGAACGGCAATCCTCTGCGGATTGTCTACTTCCAGAAAGACGAAGAGATGGAGACTCGAGTTCGGTGACCGGGTCACAAAGTCAAAACACGAATCGTGGAATGCCTAATACTATACCTACCGACTATACCAAAGATAGAGAGGAAGGTGCAGCGGTTATTATTTAGGAATGATCTGGCACGAAAGCATCTCGTCGATAGAGGCAGCTAGGCTAAGGGCCAATTTCACCAACATTAATATGTGACATATAAATCCGAACACCCAGTTTAAATGGTTTTATTTTAATAAAATTTTGTATAAGTACTTAATGAAGCATAATAAGTAAATGATGAAAATTTCAAAATGATTGCACTGCTTTAAAGCCCTTTGACCTTTAATAATGTGTGGATGCTACGCATTCTCCAACGCGCCCAGGCATGCGTCTGATCAGGTGATCAATGTCCTCCTATGGTATCTCATTCCAGGCAACCACCAACTCCTCTCGAAGTGCTTCTAGAGTCTGAGGAGGACGTTGCAAATTGAGCAATCTCCTACCCATCATATCCCACACGTGCTCAGTTGGGGATAAGTCGGGAGATCTTGGTGGCCATGGTAACAATGTGACATCATTATGTTGAAAGAAGTCTATTGTGACTCTTGCAACATGTGGTCGGGCATTATCTTGTTGGAAAGTTGGATCTGCCAGGGTGTCAAGATAGGGTAAAAGATGGGGTTCTAGAACTTCGTGGATATAACGCTGCGCGTTCATGTTACCTCTGATGAAGATTAAAGGTGACCTGGAACCATAAGCTATAGCACCCCAAACCATAACTCCAACAGTGTGATGAACATGTCTTTCAACAAAATATTGTGGATTCCTCCTTTCACCACGTCGTTTATAACCCTGGCACGACCATCGTGCATGCCTAAATAAAATCGAGAGTCGTCACTAAAGACAATTCCTGATCCCAGAGTGACCGTTGTCTGCACCACTCAAGGCGATTACGACGATGTTCTCAAGTTAAAGGGAGGACCCAGTGTGGCCGGTATGAAAACAAGCCAAAACTTCTCATTCGTCTGTAAACACTCCGCATGCCAATAGGTCTTCCGTGTTCTGCAAACCATTCATTTGCAATGGACCTGGTAGTGGAGAAACGGTCCCTTAAGGCCAATAATCTTAGGCGGCGATCTTCACGGTCTGTTGTTCTTCGGCGGCGTCCAGTGCACCTTGCTCTTTGCGTACGGCCTTCTCGAAGCCATGCCTGACAACACCTAACCACAGTGTCTACACTGCTTTGCACTCGAACTGCAATTGCCCGAAAAGAAAGTCCAGCTTCCCGAAGTCCCACTATACGGCCCCTATCAAACTCACTAAGTTGACGAAATCGTACAGGTCTCCGTACTCTAGGTATCGTAACCGATCGTAAAGGATGTCAAGAACCAAAGTCCGCCAACGTTGATTCTTTACTGCTAACACTACACACAACGCGTGCGCGGTGGCGATTCCCCGTTTTCTCCTCAAAGTTTTTCAAAACACAAAAAAAAAATGGGAAAAATCGTTAACTGTAACTTTGCACATAACCTGTCTTCAGAAAAGATAAAATATAAAGGTAAGACTATACTTTAGCGCATATCGCAAATATTTCATTGCTTACTTTAAAATAAAAGAGTAGGATGTGACTTTGCACGAAAAGAAAATGGCGGTTGACAGAATGGCATGCAATGACAACTAAAGACAACTGACAGTTTGGCGCGAAGTACGACTTAATACAGAAGTTAGGAATCTTTGTACTGGTACCTCACACAACAACTGACGGGCCAGCGGACATTCGTCAGAAAATTTCTGATAAAAGGGCTGCAATTAAGCAAGCGAAAAGGTCTTGTCATCCTGATGACATTCGCAGAGCGACGAATCTTGTTCATGAGGTAAGAAATGCTCTTCATGAATTCCGCAATGAGCAATGGAACGACTTTCTGGCGGGGATGCTTGACTCAAGCATTCCTCTCTGGAAGGTGGCGAAGTCGCTCAAAAACAAATCCCACACATTCACGGTCCTGGAGGCATTGTCTTCAGGACAGAGGGGAAGGTTGAGGTTTTCGCCGATGCCATGGAAAGACAGTTCTCTCCCAACTATGATCTTGATAATGACCTCGACGAGGAGCAACACATCGTAAGATCTGTCAGGAGATATTTTAGGGCCAACGGCGTCAGTGACAGTCGCGCTATCGTTGGTGATTTCTCTTCATCAGAAGATTCTTCTTCAGAAGCTTCTTCAACCGAAGATCTGCTTAGCACATCAGCGGCATCTCCTGAGATCCCGCATTGCACACCAGTAGAGATTCAAGGTCATATAAGACCATAAAGTGCGTAAAGCACCTGGGGACGATCAAATTACTAATGAGGCGCTGAAGCTGGTTTCGCGGAAGTCCTTAACTTATCTCGTGGCAATGGTCAACGCCATGCTATGGATCCAGCACTTCCCATCCGCGTGGCAGACCGCTGAAGTTATAATGATTCCAAAGAAGGTGGGTTCGATATTTCCCCAGGATTATCGTCCCATTAGCCTGCTGTCAGCTCCGTCTAAGCTCGCTGAAAAGGTGACTCTACGTCACCTTGAGAATTTCTCGTCAGATCACCGTGTGATTCCTGACGTGCAATTCGGTTTTCGGTCTGAACATAGTACGGAGCTACAGGCGGTTAGGCTGGTGGAACGAGTAAGCAGAGGATTCACCCTTAACGCAAGTACTGGCATCTTGCTTTTGGATGTCTCAAAAGCATTTGATAGGGTGTGGCACGCGGGCCTCTTGTATAAACTAATCCAAAAGGGCTTCCCTTTTTGGCTTCTGAAACTACTGAAATCCTTCCTTGAAAGTAGGAAATTTCGGATCAAAATTGACAATGTCCTGGCGACAACACGGCTGATTGCAGCCGGCGTCCCTCAGGGTTCCGTCCTTGGACCTATCCTTTACTCATTGTACATCCATGACGTCCCTAGTCCCAGCAACTGTGAGGTCTATCTCTATGCTGACGATACTGCATTGGTGTGGTGTGGTGACCTAGTCCATGACAGGCTGCAAAGTGGTATGTCTCTATCGAAACTCTACATAGAGACTTCGATGTCCCTTACCTAAAGGACTACATTAAGCAACAGGCGCAGCGGCGCTATAGCCTAGCGGAATCGCACAGCAACCCTCTGTTGCGTGGACGACACAGTCGAGCAAGTTCGCAAGCCGAAAAGGCCGCGGCTCGCACTGTAATCAAAATTAACACGTGAACTTAGACCAACCGAAATTGGAGCACTTTGACAAAATCTTTAGGAAAAATCGAATATTTTTAGACCATATCAAAATCTGTGAAGTGATTTTAACAATGCCTAAACGCTGCCTATCCTAAAAGACTCTCTTCTTCCCCTTTGCTCTCGTTCTTCGTTCTCTCCGTTCCTTCTCTTTGTTCCTTAAAATTGTCTGGTTTCTGGGTTACCCGACCTGACAGACTTACAAACTGACACCGTGACTCAAGAGCTAAGGTCCCACGGACCGCTCTGACGACCAACGATGACTTGATCAACTGACGATCAGAACATAGCGACTTGTTGCGAAAAATTGCAGCGAAGTACAACCGATCTATCTGGCGGCAAGTTATCATGTTACGCCACTGAAATTCCGACCGTCGTGTACGCGTATATCTCATACCCATGTGAAAATCTTGCTCTACTGTGAGTACCGCCTCGTCGCCAATACAAGCCGACAATCTGGGTTATGTTTCACAAACCCTGTTCTTGCAGAGACATTTACTATTTTGAAGAAACCATAATTTTTGCAGAATGTGGTGACTAAGCGGTTCGCATACGGGGTGGCCCAAGCGCAGAAAGCGGTGTCCATTTACCTCCATGCAATAATAAAGGTTTTGTTCGAATCTATTGGTCACGTTTTCGAGCACGTCGAAAATCTTGAATGGAATCCGGATTCGTACTAAGAACTTTACCTTTAACTACAGTATATTCAGATAAGAGATAGACCGGACATAAACAAGACCACGTGATCATCGAACGCTGTAACATTCGGCAGGGACGTATTAAGAGTCACGCAGTACATATTTTAGATAGTAGATGCTGCTTTGCGTAACTTTGTAGTAAATTAGCACAATTCGATGTGTATACGATTGGTGATGGATATAGCATCATGTGGGGGTGGGGTAAGAAATATATAATGATGTAAATATACATAAGGGTTTCAAAATTTTCGCTTCGATTTCCAGCTTCGGATGCCGCCTGATGTTTGGTGAAATACAGTCGAATATAATCTCAAAATGGCGTTTAAATTAGCCTAAATTAAAAATAATCGTATATCTCTTAAAATTGCTTTTAGAATATTGATTAGTATATTTTTTGATTTCTAGGTAAATATGTAACCAAATTAAAACGTTCAAAACGTAAAAAAATGTGCATGGCTGAACATTGTCAGAAAGTAGATTCTTGAATAGGTTTTTATTGGAAAGATGAGCTTGATGAGCTTTCATCATCGCTACTGCCTGAAGCACCAACGTCAATAATGAATGGCTCGACTTGTTCCTCTAAAATATTGTCCAGTTCCCACATTCTCTTTTCAACTTTGTCTTTCACGTGCTTAATACAGTTTTCCCATTTTTGCGCTGTTATTAATTCTAGTGCTTCTTTGAAAAGTCCTTTGAGGTCACAAAATTTAAAAGTTGTATTGTGCTTAGCTATATAATTTTTAACCTCTGCCCATATGAGCTCAATGGGATTGAGCTCGCACTGGTATGGAGGTAAACAGAGCACAGTTTTATTTTGACTTGCTGCCATTTCGTCAATGGCGTATTTTTGATATTCCGCCTTGTGATCCTTGACAATTCTTAATAATTGTACTTTCAGCATTGCTTCTTCAAAGTTGATATTTTTCGAGCGGAGCCAATTTTGAACATCAACTTTCCTTGAGGCCGTTGTTGGGACCTTCTCCATTCTTCGAGAATGATAAGGCGCATTATCCAACACAATTACTGCGTTTTCCTCTAAGTTCGGGAAAATTTTTGAAAACCACTGTTCAAACGATTCGCCATTCATTTCCTCGTGGTAATCTCCAGTTTTCTTAGACTCAAAGCACCACAGACCGTCAACAACAAATCCATCCTCACTGCCAATATGGCAGATAATGAGCCTTTTCCCCTTACCTGGAAATCGAAGTACTAACTGGTGTAGATTTATTTCAATAAGCGAACCTTTTTCAAATGTTTTCATCACATTCAGGGAAAAAACATTGAGACATGAGTATCAGATTGCTATAATTGGGATTATTTAGTCATATTGAAAGAAAGAATATTGAACGTCGTATGATTACTCAGCGCTTCACAATTTAATTTAAAGTTATAACCCTTTAAAAAATGAATGATCAGGAACCTGAAATACGCGCAAATATTAATATTAACAAATTATAACTTTATAAAGCTTAAAGTATGAATTAAAATGATTAGAAATATTAGGAACGGTACACAATATAAAACTTAGTAACTTTTTTAGGTTTATAATATTCGACATATTTTAAGATTATATTAAAAAATTATTGAAATATCGAAAACATATAAAAACATGGCTTAAAAAAGTTCTAACAAATGAAAATGTCAATAAAACATCCACGCATTTTATCGAAAGTTATAAAAGTTTTGTTACTTGTAATATGTTTTATCTGCCCCCTGGAATTAATGTTTAGAACCTTGTTTCCAAGGTTTGAAAAACATCCGATTGTTGTCTATTACTCGTATTTATCTGCTGGATTTTTTAATCCGGTGGACAGTCCATCTAGAAAGGCCCTCCTGGATGAAGTTACAGAATCATCAACCCATACTTTACTTGTAGTGTGTCCTGCGTTTACCCACGTTTCATCAAGGTAATAAATCTTCCTGTTTTGATTTCTATATTTCCCAATTTTTGTTAAATAATCCCTCCTCCATAGCACAATTTCTTCTCTATCCAGTAGTAAACTATTACGACCCCGTTTTTTCCATTTGAAATTTAAATGCTTCAGTAACGCATGGAAAGTTGATCGTTTGAAATTTGGCAACGTTGTATCTCCATTTACCTCCTGCAGTACTTTATCTATAGTAGGTATTTCATTCCTAAAGAAGAATTCATGCACTTTCCTCCTAATCGCATGCTTATCAGCTTCATCCAATGATTTAACAACACTTTTGCGATGTTTACTGGTCATTGGCTCAGAAAAGGTGTGATTTTTTTTGTATTGTCTTAACACATTAAACACTGATGCGCGACACACCCCAACTTTGTGAGAAACCTTCACAACAATTTCTTTGATAGTTGATGCCTCGCTCTCCTCGCACAAAATGACCTCTTTCATTTCTGCACTCAGGTGTCTTTTTAGAGCGTTTCCTAGGTGGACTACAGGAGTTTACAACTTCATCGGCAGTATCTGTACTACTGGGCATTTTGCGCAAGCAGTTGATAATAATAACAATCAATAACAAGGTATAACAATAACAACGACAAACTCAACAACTTAATAAGATAACAAACGAAAACGTCCAAAGAAATATCAAATTGCAATGATGCACACGACATACGTAACACGTCTGAACCTGAATGTGACTCTGCCTTGATACGACTGCTCTGCCGCTCGGCATAGGCATTTAATTGCGAATTGACCAATGAGGGCTCCTGTTTTACGTCGAGACGGCGGCGTTAGCGTGAAAATCACCCGAACCTTTTGTTTACATCCGGTCTATCTCTTATCTGAATATACTGTAACTTTACCACTCGACGGGGCCTCGAATGCCGATCCACTGGTTCGGGAAATGGGCGTGGAAAATCTGTCATCTTGTTGGAAATTAATATAATTTTAATTATAATTAACGTCATTTTCTATTACTCGTATATCGGCAATTGGTGGCTCTGTTGTATTTTCTAAAATGTCCAAGTACGTCTCGCCAGTCGGGTTTTCATTAGTAAAGAAAATGTCGGCCCACAAATTTATATTATCAGGATATTGTGGGTGTATCTCTAGAAACAAATAAGGATTCGAGCCCTCCAATACCGACAATTTAGTCTATTTCCAGCACCATGTAAATAGAATGTACACTCATCCGAGAAACAAACAGATTTGCATTGTTGATTAAACGTTGGCACGTTGAGCCGTATTCATAAAAGAGAAGCATATCCTCGTAAGCATAAGTTAAAAGTATAGGGTCTTGCTTCGGAGAAAAAGATAGAAGTAACGGGTGATTTTTTAAGAGGTATAGGATTTGATTTTCAAAAAAAAACCACAAAAAATTTGAAAAAACGATTAAATCTTTATTTGAGTCGATAGAACGGTCGATATAATTCCAAGGTCCAATTTTGGCACACTCTCTCCAACATATCGGCCGGTATCTCACGAATAAATGCTTCAATATTGGCTTTCGGTGCGTCAATCAAAAATTCAATAATTTGCAAGCGTTGTTCGTTCGTAAGTCGATTCACGGTTAAATTATAGACCAAACTGAACAAGTTTGACAATGACATAAGACACGATTCACGCGTCATCTGTCAAAAACAGTGTTGCCAAAAAGATACTAGCAAAAAAATCACCCATTATAAGCATATCCTTGTTTTCATATTCATAATGATTACCTTATACTCGCGAGGATATCCTCCAAGAAGAACTAAAAGGTTGACTGGTATTTGTATCTTGAGCGACATGTCCTGACTTGTTTCAGCTTGTAGTTGACGTGGAAATTCGTTCACTCAGCATCACCGACAGTTGTATTCCAGAGCGTACACAGACCGTTCCGTATTTTTACTGGATACATTTTTTCATCAAATTAATAAGCATGTCATCCTCAAGCGATGAGGAAACTATAGAAAATAACGGCAACGAGCTGCAGTTTATCGCAGTTGAAATTGCCATTGCTCCCATTATTCAGCAAAAGTCACAAGTTCCAAAAATTAAAATGAGAAAGGACGATGCCTTGAAGAAGACGTTGAAAAAATACGAATCAACATTATACAAGGATATCCTTTGTTTTATGAATACGCCTCATTAATCCGCAAAACTGCAACCTTCTAGCAAAATCATCTTCATTAGGCTCATCCGCAAGTTTTATCCTTTTTATCTTTGTCCTATTGAGCGCGTAGATTCTGACGAAGTACAAGTAAGTAATAAGTCAGTATTGACAAGTGCTATGTGTCCCAAAACTGATATTTCTGCAGATTAGCGTTAATATTTTTTGTCTGAATCTAACGCATTAAACAACAGGGCAGCAGCTTTTTCGATGCTTCCATTTTGGTAATACAGTTTGATTATTTCTAATCAAGCGCAGTTCTAAATCCTACATGAATCAAGGAGATGATCCAAGCACGAGCTTCAGGATTCAGGAGTCAAGTGTCAGGGTGTTCCATAGCTACGTGCCATAGCAAATTTATATTTTTTTAAATACAATATCCTGTATTTTTTGCATACGGATAGAGCTTCTTAGTTTTCCATTTTCGTTGGGCCACCTTGTATGTAATTTGAGTTCAGATGTGTGACCAATCATTAACCACGACTGTAAGCGCGTCGCTTTATATGTATATACTTCTCACATAATCGATCAATAGAAAATCCTCTTCATCTGAAGGAAATGTAAGATCACCAATGGATACTCCAGAAATACCTGGTACCGTTGACGCCATGATTTCAACTGAGGTCTTACGATATGAGTATACTTTATCTGAAGTCACTTGAAATAGCATAAAAACCTTTGGTCGGCGCGTCCTTTGTAATTTCATGACGTATCACAGGCGTGCGGTCATTTATTTAGAACGATAATAATAATGTTTTTATATCACAATAAATGGATTTTACTATCGTCTTATTTTTTTGATTTGGGATAAAAAATACTTATATTGGGAGTTTAATTTATGTTGACTGAAAGTTAAGAAATGGAAAAATTACAGAATTCCAACGTTTGACATAGGCAAATATTTACATAGCAGGTAGGTATATAAAAAGGTATATAAAGACTTACATTATAGGTATTTATATATCATCCTCGCCTTCGGAGCTGTCGCTAGAGTCATCTTGTAGAGGAATTACAACGGGATTTACAGGAGGCAAAACACAATATTCATTTTCTTTTTCAATAATATGCCTAGAACACCGCTTCCATAGGTCTGTGGCAGCAATATGAGATACTGCATCTCTTATTGTGGCCAATAGCGAATCACTTAATTGAGGGGTCTGATTATGTTTTCTTACTTTTTTTTTAAAGCAGCCCAGACCAACTCAATCCAATAATATGGCTTTGGTTGATTTTTGTGGTATTTCCATTCCCTTATCCTTCATAAAATCAATAATGTCTTGTTTTTTTGTGCCTGTATTAGGAATTTTGTTTTTCTGTCGGGAATGGTATGGCGCATTGTCCATAATAATCACTGAATTTGGGGAAATGTTTGGTATTAACTGCTGCTCTATCCACTTTTCAAATAAGTCGGAGGTCATGTCCTCATGATAGTCGGCACATGATTCTTTGATATTTTTGGCAGATAACAGCAAGGCATTAGGTATAAATCCATTTTCACTGCCAGCATGGAGAATAATGATTCGTTTTCCACGGTTGCATGGTGCATTTAAAATGCACTTGTTGCTGTCGTCAACCCAGCCGTACTGCACAACATCATGGGTATCATACCACGTTTCATCCAGGTAAATCAGATTTCTTTTCTGCTCTCTATAGATTTTAACTTTGTGCAAAAATGCTTGGCGCAATTCAACGATTCGAGACGACTCCATAATCACCATTCTTTTATCTAATTTTTTGTATTGAAAACCACACAGTTTTACAATACAGTGCAGTGAGTCTAAGCATTTGTAATTATAAAAATCTTCAGGATAATCTTTTAATTTATCACGTATCTTTTCCAACGTGGGCACCAAATTTTCTTTATAAAATCCGTATATTATAACCCGATTATAACCCGATAAATGGTAGACCGACTGATTTTTGTCAGGATACAAATTCTGTTTAAAATTTGATTTTGCGAGGAATCTGGATTTTCGTTTTTCAGACAATCATACATATTTAGGATTACTCTTTGGGTCTGTTCCTCTAAATCTTTATGAAAGAATTCTGCCTGCACAGGTTCATCAACCATCTCCTCGTGGCTTGGAGCATTTTCCCAAGGTCTCCAAAGAGCCATATTTAGAACACACAAGAACAATCAACACAACAATTAAATCAACAAGTAAACTGAGTATTCAAAAGTCAAAAACACACAAACTAATAAAATCTATGAAAAAACACGAACAGACTAAAGAAAACACGTTTATTCAGCGCTACACGGCACTGGCTAAACTGTTTCAATTTTCAGTAGCCACCTGCACTTGTTCGGAGCTCTGAAATACACGCTTTCTCGTTGGCTATGTCCATGTATAGGCGTGCTTTACTCCACGTGGACCGGTGAAACTGCCTTTGATCTTATACGGGGGATGTTTGCTGCGAAATTTGGCGATTTTTGCAGCAACAGAGCGTGTTAAATATAGATATATAAAACGCACCCGGTATTTCACAGTGTTTCAAGTGACTTCAGATAAAGTATACGTGATGATGCGTGTGTGGAACACTGCGAGCGTTGCGTCGTAACGATACGCTTACGAAACGACTACGCTTACGATGCGTGTGCGAACGCCCTAACTGGCACCGTAAAAGTACGAAAACTGAATGCTTCTTTATCACCAATCAAAACACGCGGCCCCCCACAAAAACCTGACCATCTTATCGCTTGAATTCTAATAAACATACGTAGATTTTTACCTTTTTTGTATGCAAAACTTGAAATTACAAATTTGTTTTCTTTTATAGAAGCTAAAAACAACCTGTACCGTTGGTATAGAGAGTTGTTTTTGAAACTAGTTCCTGATTGTTAATTTAGTCGTTCTACAGATGCTTAATTGACGATTATTATCAATTTTTAGCATAAAACTTGTCTTCCTTGGGAACGCACATACTTATTTGAGACAGTTTATGTAAAGTGGGTATGCAAATTATCTAGGCTTCAAGATCAAGGTCACAGCGTTCACATTCAAAAGTAGAAACGTATAAAAACTAACGCAATTCTCGCAAAAAGTTGATAAAATAAGAGATGGTTGATGGTAATGGCATCTTATTATAACATTAAAATATACAGGGTGTCCCAACCGAGCGAGAACGGAGCAATGCAATGATTATTTCCGAAAAATATTTCGATAATTTCAACTCTTTCTGCTGTGGAGAATACGATGGTTAATTTATGTAATAAAGCGTTACAAGTTATTTTAACAACAAAGTTTGGTCAAAACTATGTACTAAATTCCTATTTAAAATAAGTACGAGATATTTCCGTATATTTCTTCAAGAAATAACTTTTGCCACAAAAAAACGTTCCAATAGCTATTTTCAACAACAAAATGATAAACAAACCATGGGCGTAGTGAAGAAAAGCATTTACTTATTGAGTAAATTCTTTTAGTCAAATTTCTTCTGAAAGTAGTACAAACTACAGTATATTCAGATAAGAGATAGACGGGATGTAAACAAAAGGTTCGGGTGATTTTCACGCTAACGCCGTCGTCTCGACGTAAAACAGGAGCCCTCATTGGTCAATTCGCAATTAAATGCCTATGCCGAGCGGCAGAGCAGTCGTATCAAGGCAGAGTCACATTCAGGTTCAGACGTGTTACGTATGTCGTGTGCATCATTGCAATTTGATATTTCTTTGGACGTTTTCGTTTGTTATCTTATTAAGTTGTTGAGTTTGTCGTTGTTATTGTTATACCTTGTTATTGATTGTTATTGTTATCAACTGCTTGCGCAAAATGCCCAGTAGAACAGATACTGCCGATGAAGTTGTAAACTCCTGTAGTCCACCTAGGAAACGCTCTAAAAAAAGACACCTGAGTGCAGAAATGAAAGAGGTCATTTTGAATATATACAAGATCGAGCGCGAGGAGAACGAGGCATCAACCATCAAAGAAATTGTTGTGAAGGTTTCTCACAAAGTTGGGGTGTGTCGCGCATCAGTGTTTAATGTGTTAAGACAATACAAAAAAAATCACACCTTTTCTGAGCCAATGACCAGTAAACATCGCAAAAGTATTGTTAAATCATTGGATGAAGCTGATAAGCATGCGATTAGGAGGAAAGTGCATGAATTCTTCTTTAGGAATGAAATACCTACTATAGATAAAGTACTGCAGGAGGTAAATGGAGATACAACGTTGCCAAATTTCAAACGATCAACTTTCCATGCGTTACAGAAGCATTTAAATTTCAAATGGAAAAAACGGGGTCGTAATAGTTTACTACTGGATAGAGAAGAAATTGTGCTATGGAGGAGGGATTATTTAACAAAAATTGGGAAATATAGAAATCAAAACAGGAAGATTTATTACCTTGATGAAACGTGGGTAAACGCAGGACACACTACAAGTAAAGTATGGGTTGATGATTCTGTAACTTCATCCAGGAGGGCCTTTCTAGATGGACTGTCCACCGGATTAAAAAATCCAGCAGGTAAATACGAGTAATAGACAACAATCGGATGTTTTTCAAACCTTGGGAACAAGGTTCTAAACATTAATTCCAGGGGGCAGATAAAACATATTAAAAGTAACAAAACTTTTATAACTTTCGATAAAATGCGTGGATGTTTTATTGTCACTTTCATTTGTTAGAACTTTTTTAAGCCATGTTTTTATGTGTTTTCGATATTTCAATAATTTTTTAATATAATCTTAAAATATGTCGAATATTATAAACTTAAAAAAAGTTACTAAGTTTTATATTGTGTACCGTTCCTAATATTTCTAATCATTTTAATTCATACTTTAAGCTTTATAAAATTATAATTTGTTAATATTAATATTTGCGCGTATTTCAGGTTCCTGATCATTCATTTTTTAAAGGTTTATAACTTTAAATTAAATTGTGAAGCGCTGAGTAATCATACGACGTTCAATATTCTTTCTTTCAATATGACTAAATAATCCCAATTATAGCAATCTGATACTCATGTCTCAATGTTTTTTCGCTGAATGTGATGAAAACATTTGAAAAAGGTTCGCTTATTGAAATAAATCTACACCAGTTAGTACTTCGATTTCCAGGTAAAGGGAAAAGGCTCATTATCTGCCATATTGGCAGTGAGGATGGATTTGTTGTTGACAGTCTGTGGTGCTTTGAGTCTAAGAAAACTGGAGATTACCACGAGGAAATGAATGACGAATCGTTTGAACAGTGGTTTTCAAAAATTTTACCGAACTTAGAGGAAAACGCAGTAATTGTGTTGGATAATGCGCCTTATCATTCTCGAAGAATGGAGAAGGTCCCAACAACGGCTTCTAGGAAAGTTGATGTTCAAAATTGGCTCCGCTCGAAAAATATCAACTTTGAAGAAGCAATGCTGAAAGTACAATTATTAAGAATTGTCAAGGAACACAAGGCGGAATATCAAAAATACGCCATTGACGAAATGGCAGCAAGTCAAAATAAAACTGTGCTCCGTTTACCTCCATACCACTGCGAGCTCAATCCCATTGAGCTCATATGGGCAGAGGTTAAAAATTATATAGCTAAGCACAATACAACTTTTAAATTTTGTGACCTCAAAGGACTTTTCAAAGAAGCACTAGAATTAATAACAGCGCAAAAATGGGAAAACTGTATTAAGCACGTGAAAGACAAAGTTGAAAAGAGAATGTGGGAACTGGACAATATTTTAGAGGAACAAGTCGAGCCATTCATTATTGACGTTGGTGCTTCAGGCAGTAGCGATGATGAAAGCTCATATTTCCAATAAAAGATGTCGTTCATCAAATTCGGTAAGTTATAAGTAATTATAAAGCTACTGTATTTTTTAATTAATTAATTATTGACATTTTTGAACCCATTTTGGCAAAACCTATTCAAGAATCTACTTTCTGACAATGTTCAACCATGCACATTTTTTTACGTTTTGAACGTTTTAATTTGGTTACACATTTACCTAGAAATCAAAAAATATACTAATCAATATTCTAAAAGCAATTTCAAGAGATATACGATTATTTTTAATTTAGGCTAATTTAAACGCCATTTTGAGATTATATTCGACTGTATTTCACCAAACATCAGGCGGCATCCGAAGCTGGAAATCGAAGCGAAAATTTTGAAACCCTTATGTATATTTACATCATTATATATTTCTTATCCCACCCCCACATGATCCTATATCCATCACCAATCGTATACACATCGAATTGTGCTAATTTACTACAAAGTTACGCAAAGCAGCATCTACTATCTAAAATATGTACTGCGTGACTCTTAATACGTCCCTGCCGAATGTTACAGCGTTCGATGATCACGTGGTCTTGTTTATGTCCGGTCTATCTCTTATCTGAATATACTGTAATCTGATGTACCTATTAAAGTCTACTTTAAGCTTTAAATCAATAAATCTTCAAAACTACTGAACTGAAGTACATTTATTTTAGATCATTATAAAGGGAATTGGGATTTTGGGGGTGGTGTCACCCCCGCTTAGGGGGCTGCACGCGCTAACGTGATTTTTTGCCAAACCTGTGTCCTCCTCGAAAACAAAATCGACGGGTTTGAGTGTTTTTCCAAAAAAAAAAACTGAGCTGCCAGTAAATGCGTCTGTTTCGTTTTCGATGCGCCACCCCGTATATGGTAATTTAATGCCTTTGTGTTACAACATAAAAGCATTGAACTATTTGGTTTCTTGATGGAAGCTTCGTTTTATAGACAGATTGTCAATATAATTGTTCCTTATTTCCAGGAAGAGTAGAGAAATGTCCAATGTTTTGAAACAAATATCTATAACGCAGAAACAATTTGAAAAAGCATGCGACCATCTTGAAAAGCTAATGGACATGAGGATCCAATAATGAAAAAATATACAGGGTATTCCGTTTAAGTTTTTTGCGAAAAAGTACGTTTTGCGCTTTGACGTCCCATTCAAAAATTTCAAAAAACGAATTCCAAATAATTTTTTTGACAAAATTTTCTACACGGTCTATCAAGATAGTAGATACTCAGACTGTCAAACTGTGATGTTTTTTAGATAAAATACCCAATCGCTCAACAACTGATTATCAATTTGGTTCTATCAATCTCCTCCTTTTAAAAGGATCTATCCGAAAAAAAGTGGGACATTCCATTAAAAAAGAATCAAACTGGATATGTGGGTCAAAATTGAGACAACCTGTACAATCGTGAATATTTAATAAATATGCCTCCCATATATAATAATCTATAAATACTTTTGTTTTAATAGTATTTGTTTATGAGCAATACTCCATCCCAGCACGGTTGGGACACCCTGTAAAAGGCGACAATAGCACTGGACAACAAATTTTAGTTTTTTAATTGTATCTAGTGGGAAAAGTGCACTTCTTTGTTAATTTTGCGGCGCTGAATCCAAAAATGACAATGAAATAAAAAAATTAGTTGCGGTTTAGTAAAAAAACCTTTTATTTTTAAGGAAATATTAAAAAAAGTAACAAGATTCATATACTTATAAGAATCACTATATGCGCTGTCTTTTTGCTGTTCTTTTATGGATCGTTTCTGGAGCATCTCTACCAAGAGTCCAACAGTAGTCTGCAAGCATGGAAGGATTCCACTTTCCCTGGTACCTTTTTTCCATTGTTGAAATATCCTGATGAAAACGTTCGCCGTGCTCATCACTTACGGTTCCGCAATTGTCAGGAAAAAAGTCCAGGTGTGAGTGTAGGAAATGTATCTTAAGAGACATATTACAGCCCATCTTTTGATACGATGACAGCATATTTTTGACAAGGGTTTTATAGTTGTCAGCTTTTCTAGACGGAAATCATTCCAAGCAGTTTTTTCAATACCTGTTAAAGTATTTTCAAACTGTGTATCTTTCAAAATATTTCGAATCTGTGGCCCAACAAAAATACCTTCTTTAACCTTTGCCTTACTTAGTCTTTGAAATTTCTGACGCAGGAATTGAAAAGCTGACCCATCTCTATCTAATGCCTTGACAAAGTTTTTCATTAGGCCCAACTTGATATGCAGTGGTGGTAATAAAATTTTTTTCGAATCTACTAATGGCATATGCTGTACATTTTTTTGACCTGGCTCTAGGAATTGACGAACAGGCCAGTTTTGTCTGGTGTAATGAAGTGCCTTTGCCCGACTGTCCCATTCACACACAAAACAGCAAAACTTTGTGTAGCCTAGCTGCAGCCCAAGTAAAAGTGCACCAACTTTCAAATCGCCACAAATATGCCATTGGTGCTCATCGTATTTTATGCATGTCAATAGGTACTTCATATTGTCATATGATTCTTTCATGTGAACTGCATACCCTACAGGAAGAGATGGTAAAATATTTCCAATATGCAATAACACTGCCTTTAAACTCAATGTTGAACTGTCTATAAACAATCTCCATTCTTCTGGGTTATAGTTTATATTTAAAGCCGCCAGTAAGCCGTTAATGTTACTGCAGAAAACCAAGTTATTCTCCATATTGAAAAATGGTTCTAAGTCTTTGTGGCGTTTACGAAAAACACATACCGAAACATCGTCTTCTAACACGTTCCACTGCTGCAGTCTTGATCCAAGTAACTCTGCCTTACATTTTGGAAGTTCTAAATCTCTTACGAGATCATTTAATTCTGACTGTGTTATTTTGTGCGGTTGGTGGCATGACGTGCTCGGTATAAAAACAGGATCTCTTGACGTTGATGGCATATCTTCTTCCTGACGAATCACTCGATCGCCATGATCTGATTCGTTTTCTGATTCGCAAGTGTAGGATTCTGGGGGTTTTGGAATAGGATTTTCGTCACTGTGAGGCACAGGTCTCATCGCAGATGGTATGTTTGGGTAGTTAATAACCGATTTTTTTTCTTGGACATACCTGTGGCTTGTCCAACAAAAGGTACCATGCAAAAGTAATAATCATTAATATGATTTGTAGGCTCTCTCCAAACCATTGGTTCAGCAAAGCGCATAGACCGTTTTTTGCCATTTAACCAGCTCCTCAGACTTGAAGCACATGTATTACAGCAGATGTGGGGTGCCCACTGTTTGTCTTGATCACCTAGTTTACAACCGAAATAAAGCTGATATGCCTTTGTTATTAGTGGAGTAATAGACCGTCTCTGAGACGCAAAAGTCACATCACCACACACGTAACAAAACTGATCTGGATTGTTTACACACTTTCGAGACATCTTGCATGAACGCTGTCAACCAACTGAGGCTAATATAAAACCATATAATGTACACGTATGTATAACGTAACACAATCATGCCGATTACATCATCTTTCCTTGCCGAATATAAAAATGTAGCACGTGCATTCTTGTGAATTACAGTATATTAACACTGTTACAGCAGGAACACATATAATTACGGTATCTGTAAAACTTGAACTAATATTGAAAAAATAAGTTTCATTCCGGTTTTAGCACATTTTATTTAGGATACTTTTTGACTGCTGATCAGTGTAGTTATTTGTGTATCAAGAGCGCAAAGTGTTACCTTGCCGCTCGAGGGATACGTTTGATCTACAGCGACAATATGTGCTCGATATAGCCAAGCTTCGATGCAGGCTGTTAGAATGGACTTTCCATTCCTCGAATGAATGCAGCAGATTGCTAAATTCGCACACGTACTTCGTCAACCGTCTTCACCTTAAACATTTCACCCAAACAAAAAAGAAATCGCGAAGGATTTTAAAAAACGATCCGCAAGCATTCGCGAAGCCTCGGTAGCATCTGGAAGACACTCACATCAAATTAAAATAACATGGACAACTCCGATATTGCTGTTCAGCGTGTCGTTTTTGTTTTGTTTCTGTCCAGATGTTTGTGTTCACGTTTGATCTAATCGAGATGCGGAACCGGATTAGGTCCTGTTTAGGTTTGAAAGATTTTGGTAATTTTTTTTTTTTTTTTTGGTGAGGGGGGAATGCATTTACGCACCATATCATAGCCCGAGCTACGGCGTGTGTGGGACTCCAGGGTCTTGAGGAGATCACCTAATACCCACTAAACCCTAAACCTCCGCGTGGCCTGACTCATCAGCGTCTCGGTAGGCCATGTGTTGTGCGTGACCTGCGGTCTGCTACAACGTCTCCTCATGTGTTTCAGTCTCTGGGAACGACGGGTTGGTTCCCTTTACCTCGCACATTCTATCGATGTCGTTAAGCGATCATCGATAGAGGGTCTGCTGGTTCTCTTGAAACTCTTGTTTTCGAAAAATCAAGAGTTTCAAGTCCTCTTACCAATATGTTGTTCCTGGTCCTGGTCCTGAAGGGTCCTGGTCCTGGTGGGTCCTGGTCGTGGCGGGTCCTCGTCCTGGTTGGTCCTGGTCCCGGTGGGTCCTGGTCCCGGTGGTTCCTGGCCCTCTGGGGTACATGGTTCTGCGGTTGCGAGGCCTCTCGTCCGGACCGTAGTCCATGAGGAATCGTAGCTGCTCGTTCGGGTGGTCCTGAGCTTTCTCGAAGGTCTTCTCCGCTTTTTTCCTCATGTACTCGTGGATGGTGTCCCAATGCAGGTCTCTACGCAAGGTTGAGTTTCTTACGTAGGATGGTGCACTGGTGGCGATCCGGAGTAACTTCATCTCTAGAGCAGCAAGTCGCTTGCGGTAGCTGGGGGCAGCGTACCCCCAGACCGCGGAGGCGTAAGCGAGCTGAGGTCTGGCGATAGCCTTGATCAGCCGTAGCTTGGTCGCTAGCGGCATCCGGCTGTGTCTACCCAGTAATGGGTAGAGTTGAGCCATGGCTGCTCTGGTCTTTGCGATGACAGCTTCTATGTGGGCTTTCCAGGTGAGGGACTTGTCAAATACGATCCCCAGATATTTGACTTTGTCGCTCCACTGGATATCTTCGTCGAAGATGGATGCTTCGAGAGGTCTTGCAATCCTTCTTCGTTGAATGAAGATTGCCTGCGTCTTCTGGACGTTGATGCGGATTTTCCATTTCACGCACCAGTCCTGGATGTGGTCCAGTTCATCCTGTAGTCTCCTACGGATGATCTCGGGTCGTCTATGCTTGGCGGCTATAGCAGTGTCGTCTGCATATAGGGCCAGCATTGTGTCAGCTGTCTTCGGCACATCGTGAGTATAGATGTTGTAGAGCAGGGGGGCTAAGGCTGACCCCTGGGGCACGCCTGCTTCCAGCTGTCGTCTTGTTGAATGGCATGTACCAATCTTCACCGTGAACCATCTTTGTGTTAGATAGCTCTGGATCAGTTGGCACATGTTCGCATCGATTCCGGCGGCTTCCATTTTGGCGATGAGTCCATCGTGCCAAACTCGATCGAAGGCTCGTTCCACGTCCAGCAGGACGAGACCGGTTGCCTCCTGGAGATTGAAGCCGCTGGTGATGTTTTCCGTCAGTCGTAGCGCTTGGAGTTCCGTGTTGTGGGAGGATCTGAAGCCGAATTGCTCTGGGGGGAGAAGTCGCAGTTCTTCTGCCTGCTTCTCTAGTCGAACGGCGATAGCCTTTTCGACTACTTTGCCCATCGAGGAAACCAGGCTGATGGGCCGGTAGTTTTGGGGCAACTTCCGGTCCTTGCCTGGCTTGGTGAGCATTATAACCTGGGCTTCCCGCCACCGCCGCGGGAAGTGGTTAAGTCTCAGAGTGGCATTGGCGATGTTGGTGAGCGCAGCAATGCCTTTGGTGGGAAGGTTCTTCAGCATCCTATTGTTGATGCCGTCCCTTCCCGGCGCCTTTCTGACCTTCAACCTGCGGATGATCAGACGGATTTCCTCTGGACTGGAGGGGTGATCCGTCTCCTGGCCAGGTGGTCGACTCCTCATGATTTCGGCTGCGACTTCCACGGCCTCCTCGTGGTTGTCGTCCTCGTCTTCGTGTTGGTAATTTGAAGGCTTTGGTGTTTATAAATATAGTTCTATACGCCGTGTAAAAGAATAAGAGGATGCCCCGTGTATATAGGGGAGCAGTTTGTATTCCGATGTTGCCGAATATCCTAGTTTATCCCTAAATTGGGGATACAGCTCACCATATGTTTTGTACGAATTTAGAGACTAACATCTTTTTCATGTTGTTTCAGCCGTCGACCTAGACTTGTGCTCATCGTCGGTGCAAGATGCGTTCGTCATTGCCGTGGAGCAACAGGCGAGAGAGCGTCTGGAGCGCCTCTCGGCACTCAAGAGGATCACTCCTGTCGACATGACCAAACTCTCACAGCAGGTACGCAACAAACGAAACAGTCAATATTAAGCAAAGTAATCTTTACCCACGTACGAGGAACACTGGAAAAGAAATCTACCTAGCCATGAAACAAAAGACGTACGATTTTTTTGATAACATACTAAATGACATAGAAAATGCAACACCGACTAGAACGATCGTTCTGTAGTCTGCCTTTGATGTTCACTACCTGTAACTCGTCGTAATCCGATTATCAGACCTCTCTAAAAATCGGAAAGTTGAGTGAAATTAGCGTATCTGCGAACTTTAGGCTTGATAGTGCAATGAAACAACAATGAAACAAACGGAACCAACACATAAAAATCACTGAATATTAAGAAAACATGTCTACATTGTTGGGATCCTGACATGACAAAAAAAAAACCTTTACAAAAAAGTACGGCCCGGAATAATAATAATAATATTTATTTACTCAATATACAAAGATAACAAACAATATGAGTAAATAAATATAAAATCAAAACAGGCCCAATAGAAGGCCTGTACATGGACCAATAATTTAAGTTGAAACTGTAGAATGCAAATGACAAAAAAGGACAAAAATTAGCTACAGTAGATTATGTATTTAGTTGATGTTCGAATTTATGAGTTTATGAATTTCAGTCCTAGATATAGAATGTAGCCACTTTTTTAAATATCTTTTGAAACAATTTCCGGAACGTAAATCTTTTAAGTCTTTAGGTATAATTTCATAAAATTTAGGCGCTAAATAGAGATATGATCGCTGCATTATACGAGTAGATTTATGCGGTTGAGGAACTACTGTGCCACGAATTTTGTACCTGGTATAATGATTATGTTTAATTTTTTGGTCGGTGTTTACAAATTTATGGTAGTGAGTGATACTGTGTAAGAAATAAAGCTGTCTTATATCATACATTCGAACATCTGCATATAATTTTTCAGTGGGATAAAGTTTCGGTTTTTTAAATATCATTTTTAGAATACTCTTTTGAAAAACATCTAAATTATAGATATGTGAGGAACATGCCGCTCCCCATGCTAATATACCATATGTGAGATGAGGCTCAATCAGTGCATGGTATAATTTTTGAAGATATTTTTCTGTCAATATATTCCCAAGGTATTTAATTTTGTAGGATACAAATCTAACTTTCTTTAAAATATAATTGACATGGAAGTCCCATCGTAAGTGAGGATCCAAAACCACTCCAAGGTATTTTATGTTGGGCACTCTATTAATTTTGATTTTTTGATCATTAATATTGAAGGAGAAATTTGTGTAATTTGGCAGATGTCTAGCATAAGATCCAAATGGTAAAAAATGTGTTTTAGAGTAGTTAATGCTTAATTTTCTACTGTTAAACCACCGAATAATTTTGATAAAATCATTTTCAATTACATTTTTCAGATCAGACCAGTCAGTGCCTTCATATAATATTGCAGTATCATCTGCAAAACTAGTTATTTTGCCAACACAATTAATTTGGAAAATATCATTTAAATATATATTGAATAACAGCGGACCTAAGACAGTTCCTTGTGGGACACCACACTTAATATACATTTCTTTACTAAATGATCCTGATATCTGCACAGATTGTGGGCGATTTGACAAATAACTTTCGATCAGTGAGTACGCGTTTCCTCTGAAACCAATTCTCTCCAATGCTTCTAATAATAATTTGTGATTAACTGTGTCGAAAGCTTTCTTTAAATCAACAAAAATGCAGATGAAGGGATTCTGTTATCAATATTTTGATATATTTGATTTACAATTTTAGTTATTGCGTCCGATGTAGCCTTCCCTTCTGTAAATCCATATTGATTTTCACTTAAAATTTTGAATTTTGTGAGGTATTGAATCATTCTAGTAGATAAAACTTTTTCAAAAACCTTTGCTACATTGGATATTATTGATATTGGTCTATAGTTGTTAACATCTGTTTTTGTTCCTGATTTATGTATCGGTATTATATTACCTTTTTTTAAAATTGAGGGATATATACCAGATTCAAAGCATTTGTTGATTAGGTAAGTGAGTGGTTCTGTTATATCCTCGGCTATAATTTTCAAATGCTCGCTTTTAATACCATCGAACCCAGGACTTTTCCGATTTTTTAAGGACATAACAGTGGTGTATACTTCACATTGTTCGACTTTATCCAAAATAAATGAGTTCAAAGTTCTTTTTGGTCTCTGAGTATTTTGTACATTTGCTTGTATAGTACTTGCTAAATTTTCGCCTATGTCAGTAAAGAATTGTACAAATTCATCGCATATCTGTTGAGTATTTTTTAATACTGTTCCCGATTTTGTATTTAACTCAGTGACACACTCTTTAAATTTTGTTTTCCCAGTAATCTCATCAATAGTTGTCCAAAGCCGCTTAGGATCATTTAAGTTATTATTCAATTTATTTAGGTAATGTTTTCGTTTGGTTTGCCTTGCAAGTTCTATAAATTTATTTTTATATTGGTTGTAACAGTCGGTATTCTCTGTAGTTGGCGTTAGTTTCATTACATTATATAGTCTTTCTTTTTCTATTGCCGATGTTATTAATCCTTTGGTAATCCAGGTATTTCTGCTTTTCTCTTTGTGACTAATTATTACTTTATTGGTACTAATATCTATTAGTTTTTTATTTTCTCTATGAACAGTCCCGTTGCTTTGTCTATATTATTTATAGAGTATAATTGTTCCCAGGATTCTTGTTTGACATTTGATATTAGTTTTGAATTGTCGACAAAAAATTTGTAATTTTCCTGGTTGTTATTAACGGTAGGGATGTTAGAATGTTTTTCATTTGAAGATATCAGTAAAATAGTGGAGAAGTGGTCAGTAATATCGCTTTCTAGGATTATTGGTATACAAGTAATTTTGTTGGATAGGTCTTTCACAAAGCAGTGATCTATACATGTGCCACTGATCGACCTTGTAGGTAGGTTTATATAGGACAGAAATCCGTTACTTGATAGGATATTCAAGTATTCATTTGTGATGGGATCATTGTCCAAAATATTTATATTGACATCTCCCAAGAAAATATGTTGCTTTAAATGAACTTTATTTTGATTTTGAAAAAAAAATCGATATTCTTCAAAAACTCGTGGGGTTCTGAACATGGCGGACGATAAATTGCAGATGCCTTCAACATTTCAAATATGTTTACACGTTTTTATCAAAATTCAATAAATAAAGCTGGGTGTTGCATTTTATATGTCGTATATATACTAAGTGACATATAAATCCGAACACCCAGTTAAAATGGTTTTATTTTAATAAAATTTTGTATAAGTACTTAATGAAGCATAATAAGTAAATGATAAAAATTTCAAAATGATTGCACTGCTTTAAAGCCCTTTGACCTTTAATAATGTGTGGATGCACCCTGATGTGCTACGCATTCTCCAACGCGCCTAGGCATGCGTCTGATCAGGTGGTCAATGTCCTCCTGTGGTATCTCATTCCAGGCAACCACCAACTCCTCTCGAAGTGCTTCTAGGGTCTGAGGAGGACGTTGCAAATTGAGCAATCTCCTACCCATCATATCCCACAAGTGCTCAATTGGGGATAAGTCGGGAGATGTTGGTGGCCATGGTAACAATGTGACATCATTATGTTGAAAGAAGTCTATTGTGACTCTTGCAACATGCGGTCGGGCATTATCTTGTTGGAAAGTTGGATCTGCCAGGGTGTCAAGATAGGGTAAAAGATGGGGTTCTAGAACTTCGTGGATATAACGCTGCGCGTTCCTGTTACCTCTGATGAAGATTAAAGGTGACCTGGAACCATAAGCTATAGCACCCCAAACCATAACTCCAGCAGTGTGATAAACATGTCTTTCAACAAAAACTGTGGATTCCTCCTTTCACCACGTCGCCTTCTAACCCTGGCACGACCATCGTGCATGCCTAAACAAAATCGAGACTCGTCACTAAAGACAATACTGTTCCATTCCTGATCCCAGAGTGACCGTTGTCTGCACCACTCAAGGCGATTACGTCGGTGTTCTCGAGTTAAAGAGAGGACCCAGTGTGGCCGGTATGAAAACAAGCCAAAACTTCTCATTCGTCGGTAAACACTTCGCATGCCAATAGGTCTTCCGTGTTCTGCAAACCATTCATTTGCAATGGACCTGGTAGTGGAGAAACGGTCCCTTAAGGCCAATAATCTTAGGCGGCGATCTTCAATGTCTGTTGTTCTACGGCGGCGTCCAGTGCCCCTTGCTCTTTGCGTACGGCCTTCTCGAAGCCATGCCTGACAACACCTAACCACAGTGTCTACACTTCTTTGCACTCTAACTGCAATTGCCCGAAAAGAAAGTCCAGCTTCCCGAAGTCCCACTATACGGCCCCTATCAAACTCACTAAGTTGACGAAATCGTACAGGTCTCCGTACTCTAGGCATCGTAACCGATCGTAAAGGATGTCAAGAACCAACATCCGCCAACGTTGATTCTTTACTGCGGCTGAAATATTCATTTTTAGAGCGTTAGTGAATTAAAAAAAAGCAGTATAAAAACCGGAATGTCCAACTGATAAGGCTGAAAATTTTTTCACTTGTTATTTACAGTAAGATAAATACATCCACCAGCTTTTATTAAAATAAAACCATTTAAACTGGGTGTTCGGATTGATATGTCACTTAGTATAGTTATTTAATTGTAAAATATCTCAAACCAAGGACATGGGCATTAACCTCAACCTTTGTTGCACTGTCTGGTCAGTCATCTCACGAAAAAGAGAAAGCTACAATTTATTTTAGTCTAAGACTGACCGAAAACCGAACGAAAACCGAACATTTCACGGTCAAGAAAAGAAATCCAGTGTCATTTGTAAATTACACATATTTCAACGCAGTCACTTTTACCGCAGATCTGTATGAAAACATGACGTCAAGTAGATTGACTCGCTAGAGGTTTCAAAGAAAGATCGCTTGAAAAGGCAAAATCGAATCGTAATCGGGTACGTTCACTTATTCACAACAATTTACAACCAGTTACCGCTTGCAGCTCCAATCTACAATCTTAATCCCATCCAAACGATAAAGATAAGCACCGTGTACCACAGACCACTCCGAAAAGTAATAGGACTCATTTTCTTCCTAGCTAACGAATGAGCGGCTGGTCAGTTGTCTCCGAGCACTTGGAGAGTCAACCGTCGACTAAGTATTCGTTTAATTGCCCAGGTGTTAAATTTACCAAAATCTGCGGTTCATGACATTGTGACACAGCATTTGAACATGCGCAAGGTGTGCGCGAAGTTGGTCCCAAAAGTGCTCACTGACGACCAGAAATTGCGGCGATTGGAAGTGTGCCAAGAAAATTTGAACATGTGTGAAAGTGACCCCCAATTTTTGAATAACGTAACCACAGGTGACGAGTCGTGAATCTTTGAGTATGATCCCGAGACAAAGAGGCAATCTTCCGAGTGGCACACGACGGCGTCTCCTCGCCAAAAAAAGGGAAGAACGAGCAAATCCAAAGTGAAAACGATGCTCATCGTCTTTTTTGACATCAAAGGCATCGTCCATGATGAATTTGTTCCTCCTGGACAAACCGCCAACGCCAAGTTTTACGTGGAAGTGCTCAGGAGATTCAAACGAAGGGTCAGTCGGGTCCGACAAGACATCGCAGCCGACTGGAAGTCAGCTACAGCTACCTGACCAAGGCCGGCATCCCAACGCTTCCGCAGCCGCCCTACAGCCCAGATGTGCCCCCGCCGGACTTTTTTTGTTTCCTCGCCTGAAAAGGCAAGCATTTTGAGACGACAGAGAGGATCCAAGCAGCATGCACCGCGGCTCTCAAGGCTATTCCGGAGAATGCCTTCCGTGCCGCCTTCAATGCTTGGAAATCGCGCTGGCAGCGCTGCATCGACGCAGAAGGAGCCTATTTTGAAAGTTTGTAACGATTGGCTCAATAAATTTTTTTAAATCGACTCAGTCCTATTACTTACCGGACAAACCCTGTATGCATATATTATTACCAACCATACGCCCACAAGTGTCAAATATCTTTCTGCTTTCTCCACAACATCTGCTACAAAGCGCCGATGAATACGTTGTAAGAGACCCTTGAGGACACGATGGATGATAATTCGGGTTCACTTTCAGGCACTTGACTTGGCGCCAGTACGCGCCCTATTATGTCTGGAGGATGCTTACAGATGAGATATCGACTTACGCTAATCGGCAGGTGGCGCTTAGCTGTACAGGGTGGCCCAAGTAGCGAAAGAGTTTTGTGTATTATCATTGAAATAAGATAGCAGAAAGCGCCATCTATTACCAGAATCGGTCACGTAACGTACATTGTTTGTATAGGGTGGGCCAACCAAGAATACATCGTAGAGGCTTAGTTATTACTAAAACAGTTAAGAAAAAAACCTTTCTGACATGGCCGTTAGGGGGCGTAACTACCTGATCTTTAATTCCGAGAATAATCTTTTTTTTTTTATATCGAAACAGCCGCGCAGGCAGAAGCCTAAATGCCGGAACACCGCGGCTGCTATGGTGATCCCAAAGAAATTTTGTTAATACGATTTTTGAACTGCCTAAGGTTAGCAGGACTGGGAAAAGCTTCCTCCCGTAGTTTGTTCCACAATCTGGACACCCTCGGGACAAAGGAGCGGTCGTATCGGCCAGTTCTGGATGTACGAAGTTTGACACGGTTAGGATGGGACGCCGAAGTCAGGCGGGTCTGTCTGGCAGGCACATCGCGCGGCGGCATCATGGAAGAGAGCTCTGAGGAGCAAAGCCCGTTGGTGTAGCGATAGAAAAGAGCTAGATCGCCGACGGCCCGCCGGTGCGAAAGAGTCCCGAGACTGTCTGTTAGAGAAGAGTCATCGATCAGTCGGACCGCCCTCTTCTGGACAGCATCGAGGATGGACAATGTAGTCGGGGCGGCAGCACCCCAAATGTGTGAGCAATACTCGAGGCTAGGCCTTATCTGGGCCTTGTATAGAGTGAGAAGGTCATGCGGAGAAAAGTACTTCTTAGCCCTAAACAAATAGCCTAGCTTTTTCCCAGCAGCTGCAGCTATTGAAGAGATGTGTTCGTGCCAGATCAGGTCCTCGGTGATCTGGACTCCGACCAGCCGAAATGAATGGCTCTTTGGTAGAACTCGACCGTCCATCGAAACTGTATGAGCGCTAGGACGCTTTTTGTTCGTCAAAGTACAGTACTGTGTTTTGGAAGCATTGAACTGTACAAGATTGTTGCGTCCCCAAGCAGTGATAGCCTCCAGGCCTCTTGTCAGAGAAGAAGTCGTCGCTAGTCTTCTTTTTTCCAGCTCAGCGGCAGAGATCGGCTTGTCACTCTGAATTCCTGCATGTAGAGTGCTGTCATCAGCGAAGCTGTGGATTGGGTTGATCGTGCAGGAAAGGAGGTCGTTGATATGTAAGAGAAACAGTGTTGGAGCCAAGACCGATCCCTGGGGAACACCCGCGTTGACGTTGTGGGATGAAGAGGAGAATCCGTCAATTACGACGGATATCTTGCGGCCACAGATAAAGTCAGCCACCCATCTGCAAAGCTTTTCTGGGAGGCCGTAGGATGGAAGTTTGCTTAAGAGGGCAGCGTGCCACAGCTGATCGAACGCTTTCGTGATGTCAAGAGCAACGACATGAGCCTCACCATGAGACTGGATGAGTTTACTCCACAGTTGCGTGACGTAAGCTAGGAGGTCCCCTGTGGATCGTTGGTGCCGGAAACCGTACTGCCTGTCGCTAATCAAGCTGTGACGTTCGAGGTAGTCCAGAAGCTCGCGATTTATGCACCTCTCCATCACTTTACTGATAACAGAAAGCAGAGCTATGGGCCTGTAGTTGTAAGGGTCGGTTTTAGATCCTTTTTTTGGGATGGGCTGTACATGAGCAAATTTCCAGTTTTCTGGGAAGGTGCCGGATTCATAAGATATCTGAAAGAGACGCGAAAGAACTGGAGCAAGCTCAGCTGCACATCTCTTCAGTACAATGGCAGGAATCAAGTCCGGACCAGAAGCTTTGTTGATGTCGAGCGACAAGAGCACTCGTCTTACGGTCTTATGCCTGAATGTTACCTCCCGCATATTGTGGGGAACCCTTTGAATTGACGGCACTTGGGCGTTGGTCGGTACGTCCATGGTGGAGTTGGCAGCAAAGATCTTGGCTAGCACTTCCGCCTTGGCCTTTGAGTCGAATACAATAGTTCCATCCTGACACGTAAGTGGTGGAAGGCTGCTGTGTGAGAAGTTCTTTTCAATCTGCTTGGCCAGCGTCCAGAAAGACCGACTGCCATTGCGCTGCGACATTACCCTGTGCCTAACTTTTATATCATGCTGGGTTTTGGCATTGCGAACCGCTTCGTTATATTTGTTTCTGGACTCGACGTCGGCTTGTCTGTTCTCTATAGTGGGGTTTTGTAAGTAGGTTCTGTGGGCCTTGATCTTCTGCTGGCGAGCAGTGTCACACGATTTGTTGAACCAGCCGTTGGACCCTGGTTTAGGAACTTTCACTGTGTGAAGGATGTATTCCTCCATTCCGACGTGGATAATTTCGGTTATTGAAGAACAGACAGTCGACGCATCCGCGTCAGTGAAACAGACATCTCTCCAAGGAAAGCTAGAGAAGAAGTCTCTGAGCCCCTCCCAGTCGGCATGTCCGTAATGCCAAGTTTTGCGGCCTGTGCGAGTTTCTGCGGCCACAGCGGCTTGTGACCGAAACCTAACCTCCACAACACCGTGATCTGAGTTACCCAGGGGGGACCGGACGGCAGTGCTGTAAGGGGCAGGATGCGTGGTCAGAAAGAGATCCAGCAGGCTACTGGCGTGTGACGAGACGCGGGGGAAAAAAGTAGGGCTCGTCACCAGCTGGGTCAGCCCTTGAGTAAGAGCGAACGCTTCGACTGCACGACCTGCTGCATCGGTCTTATTTGAGCCCAACCAAAGCTCATTATGGGCATTGAAATCACCGAGAAGAACTACCTCTGAAGCGGGGTGATTGATGTTCAGGAAGTCGATCTGGACGGAATGCTTTGTATTCTGCCAGAGATACTATGCCAAGCCGTGCAGAAGTTGATAAACAGATCATCTAGTTGCGCGAGGAAATAAAAACAGCAAAACAGTCTTTAGACGGGAAGGTTCAAAACGCAGTTACCGAGAAGAAAACACAGGGATGGTATGATGATAGAAGACGAACGGAATCAATTCGCAGCGTGACATTAGTCGCGGTGGGACATTTTCGTTTGATTCCCAGAAAATCTAATTCTGCAGAGGGACGAAGACATGTATCGACAGTCTCTGTTAAGCTCATTTGGGCTCAAACTGATCACCACAAGAGCCACTTAGATAGCAAGTTCGCTGAAACATCAATCCATTATTTAGAGACCATAGCATCCATACTTGGGCCAGATCTAGTATTTTTCATATCTCAAGATGATAAGCTCAAGTCCCTATTGGCGTAACTGCGGCAAATAAGCAAGCACCTCTTCTAATGAACATGTAATATACGATCAAATTGCCTGATCACGATTGGGTAATCGCTGAGCGTCATAAATTAATACCATCTGTTTATGCTGGTATCAAAATCACTTCCAATATGCTAGGACAACCGCAAGCCGTTGGATATTCTGGACCAACATACATCGCTGTTCGAAGTGGAAAGCATAGTTCATCTACTGCTAATACTCATGCTCAGGATTTCGAGACGCTTCTCGAACTTGAAGAGTGCCGACCATTAGCTAAAACTGACCATGGACTAGTAAAATCAGTGGTAATCATGACGGTTGATGAAGGGCCAGATGAAAATCCACGTTATCAAAAAGTCATAGGGTTTGCTATACAACACTTCCTGGAAGAAGTGCGTATAACAGAGGAGAGCGCAGATTGGCTCCTCTTAGTGGGGAACGGGCTGGTTTAATATTGCTTTATGACCATTTTGGGTCTCATTTTGATGAACGTAGCGTTACAACTGATGAACATTTAGAAAGATCTAATTTATAATTTGCAGGAAATGTATTAGCTGAAGTATGGAGTTCAATGGAAATTGATGGCTATAATGTCAATGCAAAATATGTTGGGGCAAGTGAACAAGATCTTTCTGATTTTCTAGACATTAAATGGTATTCAGAACATGTGCGTGAGAGCCAATACTTGCTTCAAATTGTAAAATGTAGAAATACAGAATGCTGTCGTCCAAGAAGTGGCCTATTTAGATTACTAGACTATAGGTTTCTTCCACCACCTGTAAAAGTAAAACAAACAGTTGATGACTTGGTTTTGGATGAAGGAGGACAATTTCTTAATCTTCCAGTCAATTTAGCTCTACGCTTAAGTGCTTCACTCAAAGATCCTACAAATGCCCTACGATTATTTTTGTCCGACGGTTAAAATTGAGGCTATCAAGTCGAACATGCAAAACGTGTGGTATTTATCATGCTTCCGCCAAGTCACTAAATCGTCACATCGAAAATATCCATAAAAAAGTAAACAGGCACACTGATAGGAAACTTAGACCTGTAAAAGTCGCTGTTCGTCGTGCTAATGAAATGAAGTGCATTATTCAAATTAAGAGCACCATGATGCTGAATGGCTCGATTAGAACGACGTAGACATTCCAAAATCCGATGACAGCGAGCAAACTCACAACACTGAGCAGCAATGGAAGCAATCCAATGTCATCGAAACTTAGAATCAGATTCGGGTTTCATGGACTGCAGACTGTCATTTGAATTTAATATATGTACCAAAAATCTAAAATAAGTTTGTTATGTTATTAAGATATAATATTTTGTCCTTTACTCTATGTTGAATACCGTATCAGTAAATTATAATCTCTATCCTAAATCTATTTTCTTATTTTTCAAATTATAGTTATAATATTAAAAAAAAACAATACATTAATTGACAAATGTTTAAGTAAGCATGGGGGAAGGTGGTAAGAGCTTTGCTTACGTTTGCTGACACACGGGGGATGGGGGGAGGGGGTAAATAATTGTAATAAATCTGCTTACGTAATACTTGAATGGCCACTAACGATAACGATATAACGATATAAAGATATAACGATATAACGTTATAAAGATATAACGATATAACGATATAACGTATAACGATATACGATATAACGATATAACGATATACGATATAACGATATAACGATATAACGATATAACGTATAACGATATAACGATATAACGATATAACGATATAACGATATACGATATAACGATATAACGATATAACGATATAACGATATAACGAATAACGATATAACGATATAACGATAACGATATAACGATATAACGTATAACGATATAACGATATCGATATAACGATATAACGATATAACGATATAACGATATAACGATATAACGATATAACGATATAACGATAGATAACGATATAACGATATAACGATATAACGATATAACGATATAACGATATAACGATTTAACGATATAACGATATAACGATATAACGATATAACGATATAACGATATAACGATATAACGATATAACGAATATAACGATATAACGATTAACGATATAACGATATAACGATATAACGATATAACGATATAACGATATAACGATAACGATATAACGATATAACGATATCACGATATCACGATATAACGATATAACGATATAACGATATAACGATATAACGATATAACGATATAACGATATAACGATATAACGATATAACGATAACGATATAACGATTATAACGATATAACGATATAACGATATAACGATATAACGATATAACGATATACGATATAACGATATAACGATATAACGTATAACGTAACGATATAACGATATAACGATATACGATAAACGTATAACGATATAGCGATATAACGATATAACGATATAACGATATAACGATATAACGATATAACGATATAACGATAAAACGATAAAACGATATAACGATATAACGATATAACGATATAACGATATAACGATTATAACGATATAACGATATAACGATATAACGATATAACGATATAACGATATAACGAATATAACGATATAACGATAAAACGATATAACGATATAAGGATACAACGATAACGATATAACGATATAACGATATAACGATATAACGATATAACGGTGGTGTAACGATATTACGATATTACGATATAACGATATAACGATGTAACGATATAACGATATAACGATATAACGATATAACGATATAACGATATAACGATATATATAACGATATAACGATATAACGATATAACGATATAACACTATAACGATATAACGATATAACGATATAACGATATAACGATATAACGATATAACGATATAACGATATAGCGATATAGCGATATAACGATATAACGATATAACGATATTACGATATAACGATATAACGATATAACGATATAACGATATAACGATATAACGATATAACGATATAACGATATAACGATATAACGATATAACGATATAACGATAAAACGATATAACGATAGAACGATATAACGATATAACGATATAACGATATAACGATATAACGATAAAACGATATAACGATATAAGGATACAACGATATAACGATATAACGAATCGATATAACGATATAACGATATAACGATATAACGTTATAACGGTGTAACGATATTACGATATTACGATATAACGATATAACGATGTAACGATATAACGATATAACGATATAACGATATAACGATATAACGATATAACGATATAACGATATAACGATATAACGATATAACGATATAACACTATAACGATATAACGATTAACGATATAACGATGTAACGACGATGTAACGATATAACGATATAACGATATAACGATATAACGATATAACGATAAACGATAAAACGATATAACGATATAACGATATAACGATATAACGCTATAACGATATAACGATATAACGATATAACGACATAACGATATAACGATATAACGATATAACGATATAACGATATAACGATATAACGATATAACGATATAACGCTATAACGATATAACGATATAACGATATAACGATGTAACGATGTAACGATGTAACGATATAACGATATAACGATATAACGATTAACGACATAACGATATAACGATATAACGATATCACGATATCACGATATCACGATATAACGATATAACGATATAACCATATAACGATATAATGATATAACGAATAACGTTATAACGATATAACGATATAACGCTATAACGATATAACGATATAACGATATAACGATATAACGATGTAACGATGTAACGATATAACGATATAACGATATAACGATATAACGACATAACGAGATAACGATATCACGATA
>CAVLJG010000003.1:1972265-2031364 GCA_963669975.1 Acanthoscelides obtectus
ATGGTTTATTTTTTAATTAAAGTTGGTGAATGTATTATCTTACTGTAAATAACAAGTGAAAAAATTTTAGCCTTATCAGTTGGACATTCCGGTTTTTATACTGCTTTTTTTAATTCACTAACGCTCTAAAATGAATATTTCAGCCTCAGTAAAGAATCAACGTTGGCGGATTTTGGTTCTTGACATCCTTACGATCGGTCACGATGCCTGACTACGGAGACCTGTACGAATTCGTCAACTAGTGAGTTTGATAGGGGCCCGTATAGTGGGACTTCGGGAAGCTGGACTTTCTTTCGGGCAATTGCAGTTAGAGTGCAAAGAAGTGTAGACACTGTGGTTACGTGTTGTCAGGCATGGCTTCGAGAAGGCCGTACGCAAGAGCAAGGGGCACTTCAAGCCGCCGTAGATAGACAACAGACCGTGAAGATCGCGCCTAAGATTATGGCCTTAAGGGACCGTTTCTCTACTACCAGGTCCCTTGCAAATGAATGGTTTGCAGAACACGGAAGAGCTATTGGCATGCGAAATGTTTACCGACGAATGAGAAGTTAACTCGAGACACCGACGTAATCGCCTTGAGTGGTGCAGACAACGGTAACTCTTTTGATCAGGAATGGAACAGTATTGTCTTTAGTGACGAGTCTCGATTTTGTTTAGGCATGCACGATGGTCGTGCCCGGGTTAGAAGGCGACGTGGAGAGAAAGGAGGAATCCACAGTTTTTTGTTGAAAGACATGTTCATCACACTGTTGGAGTTATGGTTTGGGGTGCTATAGCTTATGGTTCCAGGTCACCTTTAATCTTCATCAGAGGTGGTAACATGTACGCGCAGCGTTATATCCACGAAGTTCTAGAACCCCATCTTTTACCCTATCTTGAACCCTGGCAGATCCAACTTTCCAACAAGATAATGCCCGACCACATGTTGCAAGAGTCACAATAGACTTCTTTCAACATAATGATGTCACATTGTTACAATGGCACCAAGATCTCCCGATGTATCCCCAATTGAGCACGTGTTGGATATGATGGGTAGGGAGATGCTCAATTTGCAAAGTCCTCCTCAGACTCTAGAAGCACTTCGAGAGGAGTTGGTGGTTGCCTGGAATGAGATACCACAGGAGGACATTGACCACCTAATCAGAAGCATGCCTAGGCGCGTTGGACAATGCGTAACACATCAGGGTGCATCCACACATTATTAAAGGTCAAAGGGCAGTGCAATCATTTTGAAATTTTTATCATTTACTTATTATGCTTCATTAAGTACTTATACAAAATTTTAATAAAATAAAACTAAGTATTTAAACTGGGTGTTAGGATTATATGTCACTTAGTATATCTACACGATCCCTGAATTCGCTAATTTTACCAAATAAGGCCAAGCCCCTAATAAGGGCATGCGTCGATTTTACAGAAACTATCAACATGTAAAATTAAAGATTTCTGCAGTTTTACAAATTTATCGAGAGCAGTTAGCAGCCATAAATTCAGCAGCTGTGGAGCGACGCTAGATCGCGCAGTAGGACAGCGTCGGTTTTCAACATGTGCCTTATAAAATGTCTGCTTCAAATTTGTCTCCGTTTTTTGCGTGTTGTCGGCTTCTTTTTGTGGAATCCCTTGTTAATTCAATCAGGGTAAAGATTGCATTCATATACTAGCGAAACCGCTGGCTTCCATCTTCAACCTAATTCTAAAATCAGAGACATATCTAAATATCTGGAAGACCTCTAAAATATGTCCTATTCACAAAAGTGGAGATATCTCTGATATTTCCAACTATCGCCAAATAGCAATCCTGTGCAATTTCAGCAAGTTGTTTGAGATCATCGCTTATGAAACGGTTTATTGCTCGGTCAGGGGTGCAGTCTCTATTAATTTAATCAGCATGGGTTTATGAGAGGCAGATCTACGGTCACCAACTTGGCTCTGATTACTCAGTACATTTCTGAAGTACTGGACGGTCAGGGACAAGTTGATGTCATCTACACAGATATTCAGAAGGCGTTTGATCAAGTTGATCATTATGCACTTCTGGATAAGCTTAAAACAGTGGGTATGTCTGATGCAATGCTGTCGCTCATGAATTCATATTTGAGGGATTGAAGGTTATTTGTCGAATATGGTGGTCATAGGTCGAGTTACTATCGGGCCACGTCCGGGGTACCTCAAGGGTCAAGTCTAGGTCCATTATTGTTTTTGATATTTATTAATGACTTGTCTTTTGAACTGAAGTGTTTCCATTTGTTTTTCGCTGATGACCTTAAAATCTGCACGTCAGTCAAGACAGTCGAGGATTTCGTCATGGTGTTCACGAAACTGTCTCAGTCTGAATGTGTCGAAATGTAAAGTTATGACTTATACAAGAAAGTTTAACTATTTAATTATGATAATTATAACATCAATGGTCAGGTTATAGACAGATGCACCTCTTACAGAGACCTTGGAGTTATTTTTGTTACCAAGGTAACGTTTACTGAGCATATACTCAATATCTCGTCGGCTGCCACTCGACTACTTGGTTTCTGTATCAGAAACTGGAAGGGTTTCTCCATGTTGATACATTAATGACTTTATTTTTTACTTTTGACCGGAGCAAGTTGGAGTATGCGACTCCGATCTGGTCTCCTATATACCAAAATTCTGTCGTGATCCTTGAGGTCATTCAACGTAAAGCTTTAAAGTATTTTCACCTTAATGCACAGGTTCTTATCCAGAAAGAGGTTGTGACCATAGTGCCCTATTAGAGTTTTTCAATTTGGATTCACTGCCAACAAGACGAAACATATTTGCTTTGTCGTTTTGTATGGCCTCATTCACAATAAAATTGACTGTCAAAATTTACTTGAAAAAATATGTTTCCGCGTTCCAAGGCTAGGGAGTCGACGACAAACGGCATTCTATTGTCAAGCTGGCCGTACACATGTTATGACAAAATCGCCAATTAATCTCATGTGCTGCATCATGAACAGTGTTACTGAATCGTGTGATATTTACAGTGACAGTTGTGCATCGATTATTTAGAATGTGTGATACTATAGATTTAAGTCCAAGAACCATGTCTCTTTAATTGTTATTTTTTCAGCGTTTCCTGTAATTGGGTTTCACCTGTTGGTAATAAATAAATAAATAAATAAAGTCTATAAGGCATATGCAGGTAGTTATTTGCTGTTGCCAGGTTTTGAATGTTTTCAATTTTGTAAATTGTATATTCAAGGTTATATGTGCGTAATAAGACCATGTTAAATGGTTTCTAGAAGACTAAAGACGAAAACTGGTGCTGTTTCATATGCCATAAGGATGAAATACGTGACATTCGTCTGTGTGTATTATGCTTAAGATATGTCCTTGAGGAATGGGTAGGCTTGTGTAAGGTATCATTTGTTTGTCATCAATGCGAAGGCAAAAACACGTTGATTTTTTACTTGAAATCTATCTGGATTTAAGAATTATTTATTGTTGTTAATTAGAAATATAACTTCGTTTATAAACAGTCTTGATTTATATTTTGAGCTGGCTTTATTAAAATACCTGGGTTCCTAACAAGGCCAACGGTACCTAGTGTTTCAAAAAATATATATTTTTTACATGAAAAGAAAAGTTCTCGGAGCCCTCCGATACAGCTTATTTATTGAACATACCTATAATGATACCTTTAGCATTTCACGATCGTTTCCCAAATATTTATGAGGTTACAGCTATCCAAACGTTAACGTGGCCTTTGGTACAGGTAGGTATTTTGAGCAGCATACTAATTAAGCTCAGAATTCTCTTAGTTGGTACTCTAAGTACAAATGAATGTTCCAAATTTACTTAACTCCATTTCTACATAGATTGCCTCAAAGGATTCCAAATACAGTGGACCCACGATAATCCGGCGCCCCCTGTAGTCCGACAATATTCGCTAATGTAGATCACGCAAGTTTGAACAGGTAACTTGTACGCGCCACCGCTATCGTGCTCGACGCGTAAGCATTGTTTTACTTAGTTTGAATTTGACTACTTGTGATAGCGGTACGGCCTAGCGTGCGTCTATTGTTTACTATTTATTCATTGCGTATTAAGTATAGTACCTAGTAATGTCATCAAAAACTCAGAAGCGAAAGCACAAAACATTGACAATTAAAGAAAAATGTGATATTTTAGACCGCTTGAATCGCAATGAAACTTTCAGTAGTTTAGCAAGTGAATACGGCGTAGGTCGATCTACAATTTATGACATTAAAAGAAACCACGAGAAGATAAAGAAGTTCGTGTCAACTACTGACTGCGGGCCAGGCAAGAGACAGACACTCAAGAAAGCTGAACATCCAGAAGTGGAAGAAGCTTTGTACTTGTGGTAAATCGTCTTGGAAAAGTTATGGCCAGATATACCTACTCACCACTCCTAGCAACGTTCCACAAATCAGTGTAACTTCGGAAGTTATAGAACAAGTCGCTACTGAAACACAGATAAGTCCGGAAGACTTGGAAGTCTGGTGCCGTGGAATGGATAAAGACGAATTTGTTTTTCATGAAAGTCTGACGAAGAGATTATAAAAGAGGTTTCTAATCATACAACAAACAATCAGGAAATAACGACGACGTGATTGCAACTGCTCCACAAGTCACAGCACAAGACGCAATCAACGCCTTTGAGCTAGGTTTACAATGGGCTGAAGAGAATGGTACATCGTACAACAAACTTTTACTTTTGACAAGACTGAGGGACAAAGCTCTGATCTCGAGTTATAACAACCTTAAACAAAAAAAAATTGACGAATATTCCCAAGCTTCATAATTTGATAAATTCATTAATGATTTTGATTAATAATTCTTGATTATTTTGGTACATTATGTATGTGCATTTATGCTTAATTTATAATAAAACGTAAGCTCTCTATTGTTATTTAATTTACTAAATTCGACATAGATAAACTATGTATGATTTGTACTTCAAAGTACATACAACATATAGATACATAACATATACAATCTTACCATTGGATATGTAATTTGTCGGATTACAAGGTACTCTTTTGTAAAAAATTCCGGACTACAGGGGGTCTTAGGCAGTGCTCTATAATTCGACAAAATTCGATAGTCCGACACTGCCCTGCATAATGTTTGTCGTATTACCGGAGGTTCACTAGTTTGTAGACGATACCGTATAAAAAATTCAACTTTTACCTGTTTTCTTAGCAATCATAGAAATCGGCATCGGCTTGACGCACCTAACTCTATCCTCTTCGCAATGATTCAACCCCAAAATATTATCAATTGAAAATTTGCTGCTGTTGCTATTGCCACAAACCCCGCTCTTAACATTCGCACTGTCACAATCGAACTCCACCGCGGTTATGTCCACATTTTCGGCGACATCGTTCGCGGAATCGTCCAAAAATCGCGGCGAAGACAGGGACGTTTCCAACTTTTGGATATCATCTTCCGGTCGGCCGTGGTGATTATCCATTTTGACGGCGGATTCTGATGGACCGATTTCCAAGATGAACGTTTCAACCGCTGGTATCCCCGCGGACGCTTCGCGAGGTTGCCGATGTCGCGCGAAATTTTTCGTTTAAAAGAAGTAGTATCTAAGTAATTCCTCGCCATACTGTCGTTTTTCTATTGCGAATCTTTCTACGACGAAAATAGTAATATAACAAATTGAACTAGGAAAAAGTGCAACATAACTGCTTACTGCGTCAGAAGTTCCCCGCAACAAGAGTATATGCGAAAATATTTATTTATGTATCAATCTATCAAGAGAATCAAGTAGTACTCAATTAAGCTTGGGTCAATTGCTGGAATCTGGTATTCAAATACGAATCTTGAATATCTAATGTATTTATTTTAAACTGCATTCGAATACTCAAGATTCAAATACAAAGAAAAAAGTATTTGAATAAGATGATTTGAATACCAGGATTTATTTAAATGATAAAAATGTATGACTATATAAGTCAAACCTAAAATAATGGTTTTAGGTGCTGTTGCGTATTGTAGAACTTTCGATTTCACTGTTTTTTCTCTTAAAACTTCCAGAGGATAGTCTGATAGATTATTTAGAAACAAAAAAGTGTGTATGAAGTAGTATGTATTTTTTATGACCAGAGTATATCTAAAATATTTTTGAGAAAATAAATTGTTTGAGAAGTAAATAGTTTCGTCATTTAGTTTATAAAGGCATATTTTGGTACAAAGGCAAGTTAATAAAAACGTGTTAAAAATAAACTTACCTTTATACACATATATACCTTATCTGGTAAAACACACATTGGAATAAGTATAAAAATTTAGTATAAAATAGAATGGCACCACCAGCAAAATAAATTTGCGTAGCAATTCTGTTCGTGCCATCTACAACCACCCCAAATGCGTTTTAACATGCTTAAGTTGCGTAAAACGTAACGCATATCCATAAGAATAGCCAAAAAGTATTTGAATACAGGATCCGAATAAAAAGTGGGTATTCGAATACTGGTATTCTGAATCTAGAATAAGTATTCAGTCGAATAGTAACTACCAGACACACAAATGTCCAGCCAGAAGGATTCAAAATACTGAGTTATCGAAGACTACCCAAGGCTGGGTACGACCTCGATGTTTCACAAATTACCACCTTTTTCAGACTATAACTAACTGTAATTGTGGAACTGTTATATGAAAAAAATCTGCAATTCTGCCGTATTTCCGTACACTTGGCAACGGCGCTCCAGTGGGCAGGTATCGCTGTTATCCTATTATCTCTAGACTCCTCCCATTTCGCGGAAATCTCGGCAGAGATTGGCACTTGTCTTTCCCTCCACTCCTCAGCAGCCGTTCCGTTTCCTTTTGTCGAGTCTCGTCGTCCTGTAAAATCCATCTCCAGCTATTACGGGGGTTTTTAACGCGCTAACCGCTCTTATTAACCACCAGGGTCGTTTATCATTTCTCACAAAGAGGTGTGCGGACGTCTCTTTGCTATCTTACCTCTAACATTCGCGCAGGACAGGAGTACGTGGAGATTATGGGGGTATTGTATTGGTTTTGGTTGAAACACTTTTATTAGTAATACAGAGGTATACTTTATATGAAGTAACTTGAAATAGCATAAAAACCTTTGGTCGGCGCGTCCTTTGTAATTTCATGACGTATCATAGGCGTGCGGACATTTATTCAGAACGATAATAATAATGTTTTTATATCACAATAAATGGATTTTACTATCTTCTTATTTTTTTGATTTGGGATAAAAAATACTTATACTGGGAGTTTAATTTATGTTGACTGAAAGTTAAGAAATGGAAAAATTACAGAATTCCAACGTTTGACATAGGCAAATATTTACATAGCAGGTAGGTATATAAAAAGGTATATAAAGACTTACATTATAGGTATTTATATATCATCCTCGCCTTCGGAGCTGTCGCTAGAGTCATCTTGTAGAGGAATTACAACGGGATTTACAGGAGGCAAAACACAATATTCATTTTCTTTTTCAATAATATGCCTAGAACACTGCTTCCATAGGTCTGTGGCAGCAATATGAGATACTGCATCTCTTATTGTGGCCAATAGCGATTCACTTAATTGAGGGGTCTGATTATGTTTTCTTACTTTTTTTTTTAAAGCAGCCCAGACCAACTCAATCGGGTTAAAAATGCAGTAATAGGGAGGTAGACGTAATACTTCATGGCCATTTTGCCGAAGCAGATTGTCAACAACATAATCTTTTTAAAATTTTTGTCTTTTAATAAGATCCAATAATATGGCTTTGGTTGATTTTTGTGGTATTTCCATTCCCTTATCCTTCATAAAATCAATAATGTCTTGTTTTTTTGTGCCTGTATTCGGAATTTTGTTTTTCTGTCGGGAATGGTATGGCGCATTGTCCATAATAATCACTGAATTTGGGGAAATGTTTGGTATTAACTGCTGCTCTATCCACTTTTCAAATAAGTCGGAGGTCATGTCCTCATGACAGTCGGCACATGATTCATTAGGTATAAATCCATTTTCACTGCCAGCATGGAGAATAATGATTCGTTTTCCACGGTTGCATGGTGCATTTAAAATGCACTTGTTGCTGTCGTCAACCCAGCCGTACGGCACAACATCATGGGTATCATACCACGTTTCATCCAGGTAAATCAGATTTCTTTTCTGCTCTCTATAGATTTTAGCTTTGTGCAAAAATTCTTGGCGCAATTCAACGATTCGAGACGACTCCATAATCACCATTCTTTTATCTAATTTTTTGTATTGAAAACCACACAGTTTTACAATACAGTGCAGTGAGTCTAAGCATTTGTAATTATAAAAGTCTTCAGGATAATCTTTTAACTTATCCCGTATCATTTCCAACGTGGGCACCAAATTTTCTTTATAAATCCGTAGGTATATTATACGACGAATATCTTCCTGAAAACCCACGACTATTCTTTTTAATTTTTGCCCTATGCGCTTTCTGTGAAAGGAATGGTTGACTACATCTCCCCTTTTTATAACCCGATAAATGGTAGACCGACTGATTTTTTGTCAGGATACAAATTCTGTTTAAAATTTGATTTTGCGAGGAATCTGGATTTTCGTTTTTCAGACAATCATACATATTTAGGATTACTCTTTGGGTCTGTTCCTCTAAATCTTTATGAAAGAATTCTGCCTGCACAGGTTCATCAACCATCTCCTCGTGGCTTGGAGCATTTTCCCAAGATCTCCAAAGAGGCATATTTAGGACACACAAGAACAATCAACACAACAATTAAATCAACAAGTAAACTGAGTATTCAAAAGTCAAAAACACACAAACTAATAAAATCTAAGAAAAAACACGGACAGACTAAAGAAAACACGTTTATTCACCGCTACACGGCACTGGCTAAACTGTTTCAATTTTCAGTAGCCACCTGCACTTGTTCGGAGCTCTGAAATACACGCTTTCTCATTGGCTATGTCCACGCATAGGCGTGCTTTACTCCACGTGGACCGGTGAATCTGCCTTTGATCTCTTATACGGGGATATTTGGTGCGAAATTTGGCGATTTTTGCAGCAACAGAGCGTGTTAAATATAGATATATAAAACGCACCCGGTATTTCACAGTGTTTCAAGTGACTTCAGATAAAGTATATCTATCTGTAGAGGTGTTATCCGTTCATTATGGAAGTTGTATTTAGGTACCGCCGACTTGTAAAGGGCGCAGAAAATATTAGCAGATATCTCTTAAAAAAGGAATCCTACCTGACCCATGAGAATTTCTTTTAAAACTCAATATCCTAAAAAGTTGAAAGTTTTGGCATCTTTTCCATTTTCCCGCTGCTCATATATCACTATTCTGAAATAAAATCATCCAAGGAAGTGAACAATTGAAATATGATAATACTTTCGGCAAATATTTAAGTCAAAGGTGATTTTTCGAAATTTTTAGTGGTTCATACCAGTGGCGCTTCCAGGATTTCAGTCTGGGAAAGGTAAAATGGAAAGTAAATTCTCAGTGTGACGTACTGTGTTATAATGATTTAACATTAAAAGCATGCAGATATATGAATTTGTTACGGTAATTTTGGTTGAAAATACGTTAATTCTTTTTAAATTTTGAATCATACGAAATCAAAGTGTAGATAAATCAAACCAAGCTCGAGCAATCTTCATAGATACAGGGTGGCGCAGCGAAAACGAAACAGACGCATTTACTGGCAGCTCAGTTTTTTTTAAAACACTCAGACCCGGTGATTTTGTTTTCGAGGGGGACACAAGTTTGGAAAAAAATCACGTTAGCACGTGCAGCCCCCTAAGCGGGGGTGACACCACCCCCAAAATCTTAACTGGAAAGGGGGGGTCGAGTGATACCTTATTTTAAACGTCTTTCAATTCCCTTTATAATGATATACCTAAAATTAATGTAATTGAGTTCAGTAGTATTGAAGATTTATTGATTTAAAGCTTAAATAAAACTATACATCATCATTAGTGGAGAACAATACATTTGGCAGCAAAGTAATTTAAAATGAAGAATGAACTGACCCTTTAGGCAAGTAAATGTTGAAAATGGCCACCATGACTCTCCATGCAATAATATAGATTTTTCTCAAAACGTTGCCTCACATTTTTCAATATTTGAGGAGTAATTTGAAGGCACTCATTCACAATTCTTCGTCTTCTAATCAGGTGGGCTGAGTAGCATAGATTTTGCTTTTTAAATGACCCACATACAGAAGTCCAAACGTGATAAATCTGGCGATCTTGGGGGCCATTCAATGGCACCTCTTCCACCAATCCTCGATCTGGAAACATCTGATCTAAATATTGTCGAACACGTAATGCGTAATGTGGTGGGGCACCATCCTGTTGGAACATCAACCTATTCGCAATGTACCGCCGATCATTCTCATTTACAATTATGGCTGTTAATGCAGGATCTATCGCGTTTTCCAGTAATTCCAAATACATTTCACCGGTCAAATTTCCAGGTAAGAAAAAAGGACCAACTAAATGATCGCCAAAAAATACCAGCCCAAACATTTAATTTTTGTGGCTGCTGTGTATGAACCTCATGATAAATTCTGGGATTAGAATCGGACCAATATCGGCAAGTATGACGATTTACTACGCCATGTAAGAAAAAGGAACATTCGTCGGAAAAGCAAGTGTTGAATAGAAAATGTTCATCAAGTAAGTACATAATATAAATTTGTTGTCATTGACCCATAAGGTAATCACAACACAAGCCCCTCCATATCTATCAACCAAATTTATCAGATACTCAGATGTTAATCAACTGAACACAAAGAATAAGCATATCTTGGTTATCCCGAGACATTCAACATCTCTATTTAAAAGGTCGTACGTACGTAGTCATGCCATAAGTTCTGTCCCTCGTTTTCAAACAAGTGTAGACCTGTTAATACTTGTCCGATTGTTTACATTGTGGTGTCAGTTGATTAAGCGCTTTTCGGGTAATTACATATACCTCAGTTTGTATTGATCTCTCGAAGCATAACGATGGAGTGGGGCAAGGCAGAGAACCGTATTGCAGTGATAGCTTTACATAAGTGTAATCACAGTGCTAGTCAGATTTTTGAACTCTTACGCGGCCTTCAAATATCGCGTAAATTTGTGTCTAGGACCATTCAGCGGTACAATGAGACGTCCTCTGTTGATGACAGGCCAAGAAGCGGAAGACCTCGTCAAGTAAGGACTCCAGCAGCCATCAAAGCCGTAAAAGCCAGGATTCAAAGGAATCCACTCCGGAAGCAGAAGATCCTATCCAGGGAAATGAAGATTCCTGTCCGGACGATGTCGCGCATCATTAAACAAGACCTAGGGCTAGGGGCTTACCGGAGACGTACGGGCCAGCGACTTACGGCCACCTTGCGACACATCAGGGCGACAAGATCCAAGAAGCTCTTGGAGAGGTACGCAGCTGGGGGATTCCGAAAGATTTTGTTCACGGATGAGAAAATCTTCACCATAGAAGAAAAATTCAACCGACAAAATGACAAAGTGTATGCAAGGAGTTCACAGGAAGCTTCGGAGATCATTCCGAGAGTTGAGAGAGGCCACCACCCTGCGTCAGTCATGGTTTGGTGGGGGGTGTCCTACGAAGGGGTCACTCAGCTCCATTTCTGTAAACAGGGCGTGAAAACAAAAGCGGCAAACTATCAGAGCGACATACTGGATCCTATCGTCAAGCCTTTAAGTGGTACATTGTTTGCCAACCAACACTGGGTCTACCAGCAGGATTCCGCCCCCGCTCACAAGGCTAAGAGTACGCAGCGCTGGCTGGAAAGCAATGTGCCAGAGTTCATTGCTGCGGAAGATTGGCCCTCAGGGAGTCCGGACCTCAATCCTTTAGACTACAAGTTGTGGGACCTGCTAGAGCAGTTGGCCTGCTCCAAAGCCCACCGTAATATCGAGTCCCTGAAAGCGGATTTGATCCGATCAGCGGCAGCTATTCCTTTGGAAGCTGTGCGTGCAGTGATAGATGAGTGGCCCGCGAGATTGAAGCAGTGTGTGAAGGCCAAGGGGGGACATTTTGAATAAAACTGTTTGATTATGTATTCTAAAAATGTTGTCGAATAAATAATATCTTTCATATAAATATATCTTATCTTGTTTCATTTTTATCATGAGATTATCATGGGACAGAACTTATGGCACGACTACGTATATACTGCTATCAAGCTATATCTACAACGCGTTGCGTACCCAGTTCATTCACTACTCTATAAAGAATTTCAAAAAAGATTGAAGAATTTTATCTCTGATTTCATTGCCCAGTAAGTAGACCATGGCCATGAATAAGGACTCGTTACATGTTTTTTTAACTCTTTTTTTTTCATTGGGATTAGAAAATATCTACATAAATATTTGTTAGGTTAAGTTTGAAAACGCTTTTTAGCAACACTTCGCCTTTTTATACTTTGTATAAATAAAGCCGGATTATTATTATTATTATTATTATTATTATTATTATTATTATTATTATTATTATTATTATTATGTTTCTGATTCGTGATTTTATCATCGACGTACGTCCATTGATTACTTCAGTAGAATTTATGGTATGACGTAATAGTCATCTTTCGTGATTTTGAGTATATGCATGATACAGATGGTAAATTTTAGGCAAACATATCCAAAACTGGCTCTAAAGTCCATTCCACCAATTCACCTACGTCATGTTTCAAAATTAAGCCCGTCAAACATATACTAAGTGACATATAAATCCGAACACCCAGTTTAAATGGTTTTATTTTAATAAAATTTTGTATAAGTACTTAATGAAGCATAATAAGTAAATGATAAAAATTTCAAAATGATTGCACTGCTTTAAAGCCCTTTGACCTTTGATAATGTGTGGATGCACCCTGATGTGCTACGCATTCTCCAACGCGCCTAGGCATGCTTCTGATCAGGTGGTCAATGTCCTCCTGTGGTATCTCATTCCAGGCAACCACCAACTCCTCTCGAAGTGCTTCTAGAGTCTGAGGAGGACGTTGCAAATTGAGCAATCTCCTACCCATCATATCCCACACGTGCTCAATTGGGGATAAGTCGGGAGATCTTGGTGGCCATGGTAACAATGTGACATCATTATGTTGAAAGAAGTCTATTGTGACTCTTGCAACATGTGGTCGGGCATTATCTTGTTGGAAAGTTGGATCTGCCAGGGTGTCAAGATAAGGTAAAAGATGGGGTTCTATAACTTCGTGGATATAACGCTGCGCGTTCATGTTACCTCTGATGAAGATTAAAGGTGACCTGGAACCATAAGCTATAGCACCCCAAACCATAACTCCAACAGTGTGATGAACATGTCTTTCAACAAAAAACTGTGGATTCCTCCTTTCACCACGTCGCCTTCTAACCCTGGCACGACCATCGTGCATGCATAAACAAAATCGAGGCTCGTCACTAAAGACAATACTGTTCCATTCCTGATCCCAGAGTGGCCGTTGTCTGCACCACTCAAGGCGATTACGTCGGTGTTCTCGAGTTAAAGGGAGGACCCAGTGTGGCCGGCATGAAAACAAGCCAAAACTTCTCATTCGTCGGTAAACACTTCGCATGCCAATAGGTCTTCCGTGTTCTGCAAACCATTCATTTGCAATGGACCTGGTAGTGGAGAAACGGTTCCTTGAGGCCAATAATCTTAGGCGGCGATCTTCACGGTCTGTTGTTCTACGACGGCGTCCAGTGCCCCTTCCTCTTTGCGTACGGCCTTCTCGAAGCCATGCCTGACAACACCTAACCACAGTGTCTACACTTCTTTGCACTCTAACTGCAATTGCCCGAAAAGAAAGTCCAGCTTCCCGAAGCCCCACTATACGGCCCCTATCAAACTCACTAAGTTGACGAAATCGTACAGGTCTCCGTACTCTAGGCATCGTAACCGATCGTAAAGGATGTCAAGAACCAAAATCCGCCAACGTTGATTCTTTACTGCGGCTGAAATATTCATTTTTAGAGCGTTAGTGAATTAAAAAAAAGCAGTATAAAAACCGGAATGTCCAACTGATAAGGGTGAACATTTTTTCACTTGTTATTTACAGTAAGATAAATACATTCACCAACTTTTATTAAAATAAAACCATTTAAACTGGGTGTTCGGATTTATATGTCACTTAGTTTTTTTTTTGTCCACCACACATACCAGTTGTGTGAAAACAAAAAAAATCAGTATGTTTATCTCTCCACTCCATATTTTTCCTTAATGATTAATTTTTAACCCAGATTCAAATCGCTCGCAGGAAAGAATACAAGCAAAGAGACTGCAAATGTATTTGAATAAAAGGAAGCTTCGAGATGAATCGGAGGATGATGCGATTTATATGAAGAGACACCCTCTCGCGTAATTAATAATCTCCAACAGCACTTTAGAGCGCCCCTGACGAAAACACATCAACATAACGAGTATCAATTACGCAAACAATAAGGTACCAAATGCAGATTCACACTGTAAAATGATATCAGGCACTTAGGTACATTTATCTCCGGCACAGGGGCGTACGTAGCCGAGAGGTGTAAAACGATTAAATCTTTATTTGAGTCGATAGAACGGTCGATATAATTTAATGTTTAAAGATTATTTCATGTAAATGTTCGCCGCGGCTCCGCTTTAGATGGCCCATGCGCAAGGTCCAATTTTGGCACACTCTCTCCAACATATCGGCCGGTATCTCACGAATAAATGCTTCAATATTGGCTTCCAGTGCGTCAATCGTTGCTGGTTTATCCCTGTAGACATTAGCCTTAACATGGCCCCACAAGAAATAGTCCAACGGCGTTAAATCACACGATCTAGGCGGCCAATTGACGGGCCCCAAACGTGAGATAAACTGTTCACCGAACTCGCCTCTCAATAGGGCCATTGTTTCGTGTGCGGTGTGGCATGTGGCACCGTCTTGTTGAAACCACATGTCAGCCAAGTCCAGCTCTTCCATTTTGGGCAAAAAAAAGTTTGTTATCATCGCACGGTAGCGCTCGCCATTCACAGTTGCGTTCCGGCCATTGTCGTCTTTGAAGAAGAAGTACTGCCCGATGTTGCCACCGGCCCATAATCCACACCAAACAGTGATTTTTTCGGGATGCATTGGTAGCTCTTGCAATGCTTCTGGCTGGTCTTCACTCCAGATGCGGCAATTGTGCTTGTTAACGTACCCATTCAACCAGAAATGAGCTTCGTCGCTGAACACAATTTTTCGATAAAAATGTGGATCTTCCTCCAACTTTGCCAGCGCCCATTCACCAAATTGGAAACGTTGTGGAAGGTCGTGTGGCTTCAATTCTTGCACCAGCTGTATCTTATAAGGTTTTACACCCAAATCCTGTCGCAAAATTTTCCACGTAGTGGAGTAACAGAGGCCCAATTGCTGCGAACGGCGGCGAATCGACATTTCACGGTCATCACTAACACTGGCGGATACAGCCGCAATATTTTCTTCAGTCCTCACTCTACGTCTGCGTGTTGGTGGTTTAATGTCCAATAATGTAAACTGGGTTCGAAATTTAGTCACAAGCTTCCGAATAGCTCCCTCAGTAGGCCGACCAAATTGCCCATAAATTGGAAGCAGTGCTCGATGCACTCTCTAAACCGAGCATGAATTTTGATAGTAAAATTCAATAATTTGCAAGCGTTGTTCGTTCGTAAGTCGATTCATGGTTAAATTATAGACCAAACTGAACAAGTTTGACAATGACACGATTCACGCGTCATCTGTCAAAAACAGTGTTGCCAAAAAGATACTAGGAAAAAAATCACCCATTAGTTTAGGATTAAGATATCGAGATGCGGTCCTTCGGGAGACATCATTTAGTTACTTTTTCATAAAAAAATCATACCGGTGCATTTAATTTTTTTCGGAAGAAAAAATTTGGTAAATTCGACAAATTTTTTGAATGGAATGTTCCCTACTTGATTACTTACTCGAATAAAACGATGAATATGCTCTAATCCAATTTAAAAAGTTTCTATGATAGATACCACTCGACCGCCACGTAATCGTAATATTTTCTAATTCCATTTTCATGCTAAAATAGAACAGATTTTCCATAAACAAGTTATCAAAACAAGAGTACAAAACGACATAAAACAGAGGTGTGAATAAACTAGGTACTTAGTCATATTTCAAACGGTAATATTGCAGTCTAACAGCAAAAATGTATAGATATTGTTATTAAGATAAAATTAATGTTAACGCTAAAGAGTTACGACGATTTTCCCGAAAAATGCTTGCAAGCTGTGACATTTTATCTCGAAAACGAACTATACTAAGTGACATATAAATCCGAACACCCAGTTTAAATGGTTTTATTTTAATAAAAGTTGGTGTATTTATCTTACTGTAAATAACAAGTGAAAAAATTTTCAGCCTCATCAGTTGGACATTCCGGTTTTTATACTGCTTTTTTTTAATTCACTAACGCTCTAAAAATGAATATTTCAGCCGCAGTAAAGAATTAACGTTGGCGGATTTTGGTTCTTGACATCCTTTACGATCGGCTACGATGCCTAGAGTACGGAGACCTGTACGATTTCGTCAACTTAGTGAGTTTGATAGGGGCCGTATAGTGGGACTTCAGGAAGCTGGACTTTCTTTTCGGGCAATTGCAGTTAGAGTGCAAAGAAGTGGTTAGGTGTTGTCAGGCATGGCTTCGAGAAGGCCGTACGCAAAGAGCAAGGGGCACTGGACGCCGCCACGGAAGACCTATTGGCATGCGAAGTGTTTACCGACGAATGAGAAGTTTTGACTTGTTTTCATACCGGCCACACTGGGTCCTCCCTTTAACTCGAGAACACCGACGTAATCGCCTTGAGTGGTGCAGACAACGGTCACTCTGGGATCAGGAATGGAACAGTATTGTTTTTAATGACGAGTCTCGATTTTGTTTAGGCATGCACGATGGTCGTGCCAGGGTTAGAAGGCGACGTGGTGAAAGGAGGAAGCCACAGTTTTTTGTTGAAAGACATGTTCATCACACTGTTGGAGTTATGGTTTGGGGTGCTATAGCTTATGGTTCCAGGTCACCTTTAATCTTCATCAGAGGTAACATGAACGCGCAGCGTTATATCCACGAAGTTCTAGAACCCCATCTTTTACCCTATCTTGACACACTGGCAGATCCAACTTTCCAACAAGATAATGCCCGACCACATGTTGCAAGAGTCACAATAGACTTCTTTCAACATAATAATGCCACATTGTTACCATGGCCACCAAGATCTCCCTACTTATCCCCAATTGAGCACGTGTGGGATATGATGGGTAGGAGATTGCTCAATTTGCAACGTCCTCCTCAGACTCTAGAAGCACTTCGAGAGGAGTTGGTGGTTGGCTGGAATGAGATACCACAGGAGGACATTGACCACCTGATCAGAAGCATGCCTAGGCGCGTTGGAGAATGCGTAGCACATCAGGGTGCATCCACACATTATTAAAGGTCAAAGGGCTTTAAAGCAGTGCAATCATTTTGAAATTTTTATCATTTACTTATTATGCTTCATTAAGTACTTAGACAAAATTTTATTAAAATAAAACCATTTAAACTGGGTGTTCGGATTTATATGTCACTTAGTATATTATTTTATTAAGTCTTTCTTCGAATCCACCATGGAATCAGCGCTCTTGAGACCGGGTATCTCAATGATATCGTATGCTCATATTACTGCTGATATTTTTAACCAAGAGATATTTTAGCAAAGGCGACTAATGGATTAACAAATATAAAAATTAAATTTCATAAAAGTTTTTTCTTGGAATCACTTGCTGATTCATCCGCTGTGCTTTGGTGTAAACATTAATAAACTGAAACCGAAAAGCTGATCTATAAGTGCGTGTATAAAAAAAATAAACTGATACTGAATTTGTCAAAACATCAACCACTTATTCCCCACGGGCACGCTCTTGTTGATCTGTGGTTGTGTTAAAGCGTCTCGAAATCTGCTAACCGGCTCGTAATAGATAACTAACACAAAGGCGCTTAATGTGGCTATATCTCGCTGGTGAAAAACCCTCTTTCGTTTCACCCACCTCTCACAAACGCCATAAGCTCATAGTCCAGTAAATATATGCCTGGATCTGAAAGTGACTTGGAGATATCGGAATTCGAAGTTTGTTTTCACGGTTCCTGCTCATAACTTCACCGCCCATTTGAGAAATCTATGGAGCACTTTTCGCACTTGGCTTGGAGTAACCTTTGTTGTCAGTACATTTATACGCCCTCAACCTTGGTAATTCTACGCATCTATTAGACATATTCCACATATCATTGATTTGTCCGTTAAAACATAGAAAAACACACTCAGCGGCTACTGCTCCCGGCGCCGTACCGCCGGTCTTGGTGAGTGTTCCGTTGTTCTGGTATGGTATTACAGAAGAAGAAAAAATGTTAAATTCGGATATGTCCTTGATTATTTTTGGAGCCTGACCTTGAACTTGATCAAGGTCAAACACAAACTTACCGTTGTTTCTTTATAATTTAGGAAACTGTGTAATCCTCATATGAGCTCACTTCACAGTTCCTTCAGGATTATTCCTTGTCTACAAAAATCGAATTGACCTCCACGTGACCTTGGAGGCCATCATGGTTAAGGTCAGATCCATGGTTATTTTCGCAAATCCGAAGAGAAATCATGGAAATAATGTCCCTATACGACTACTGCTTTTCAAGTTATATTATCGTACCTGAGTTTGACCTTGAGTCTGTCCTCTTGAAGTCAAAGAGTGATTAATACTATAACTGAACGTAAAACTTTCCGCTCTTTTCATTTACGGGGTGAAAAATGGGGGTTACACCTAAAAAACTCGACTTGACCTTAACAATGACCTTGAAGGTCATTTGATAGTCAACTATTTTTATATAGTGGGGTCCTATACCTTCGACAGCGGATATGGAGAAAAGGGAAAATGTTCGAATATGGCCTTGATTACTTTTGGAACCTGACCTCGGAATTGATCAAGGTCAAACACAAGCTTACCGTGGTTTCTTGATAATTTAGAAAACTGTGTAATCCCCGTAAGGTCCCACTTCACAGTTCTTTCAGGATTATTCCCTGACTACAAAAATCGAATTGACCGCCACATGACCTTCGTCAAGGTCAGATCCAAGATTACTATTGGACATCCGGAGAATAGTCATGGAAATAATGTCCCTATACCACTACTGCTTTTCAAGTTATATCACCGTACCTGAGTTTTGACCTTGAGCCTGACCTCCTAAAGTCAAAGAGTGAACTATAACTGAACGTAAAACTTTCCGCTTTTTTCATTTACGGAGTGAAAAATGGGGTTACACCTAAAACACTCGACTTGACCTTGACAATGACCTTGAAGGTCATTTGATAGTCAACTATTTTTATATAGTGGGACCCTATACCTTCGACAGCGGAAATGGAGAAAAGGGAAAATGTTCGAATATGTCCTTTTTTACTTTTGGAACTTGACCTCGGAATTGATCAAGGTCAAACACAAGCTCACCGTGGTTTCTTGATAATTTAGAAAACTGTGTAATCCCCGTAAGGTCCCACTTCACAGTTCTTTCAGGATTATTCCCTGACTACAAAAATCGAATTGACCACTACATGACCTTCGTCAAGGTCAGATCCAAGATTACTATTGGACTTCCGGGGAAAATTCATGGAAATAATGTCCCTATACGACTACTGCTTTTCAAGTTATATCACCGTACCTGAGTTCGACCTTGAGCCTGACCTCCTAAAGTCAAAATTGAAGGGTGATTAAAACTATAATTGAACGTAAAACATTCCGCTCTTTTCATTTACGGGGTGAAAAATGGGGGTTACACCTAAAAAAACTCGACTTGACCTTGACAATGACCTTCAAGGTCATTTGATAGTCAACTATTTTTATTTAGTGGGACCCTATACCTTCGACAGCGGAAATGGAGAAAAGGGAAAATGTTCGAATATGTCCTTGATTACTTTTGGAACTTGACCTCGGAATTGATCAAGGTCAAACACAAGCTTACCGTGGTTTCTTGATAATTTAGAAAACTGTGTAATCCCCGTATGGACTCACTTCACAGTTCTTTCAAGAATTATTTTCAGGCTACAAAAATCGAATTCACCTCCACATGACCTTGGTTAAGGTCAGATCCAAGATGACTATTGGACATCCGGGGAAAAGTCATGGAAATAATGTCCCTATAAAACTACTGCTTTTCAAGTTATATCACCGTACCTGAGTTCGACCTTGAGCCTGATCTCCTAAAGTGAAAATTGAAGGGTGATTAAACCTATAATTGAACGTAAAACTTTTCGCTTTTTTTATTTACGGGGTGAAAAATGGGGGTGACACCTAAAATACTCGACTTGACCTTGGTAATGACCTTCAAGGTCATTTGAAACTCAACTCTTTTTATACCTATATCTTCCACAGCGGAAATGGAGAAAAGGGAAAATGTTCGAATATGTCCTTGATTATTTTTGGAACTTGACCTCGGAATTGATCAAGGTCAAATACAAGCTTACCGTGGTTTCTTGATAATTTAGAAAACTGTGTAATCCCCGTAAGGACCCACTTCACAGTTCTTTCAGGATTATTCACTGACTACAAAAATCGAATTGACCTCCACATGACCTTGGTTAAGGTCAGATCCAAGATTATTATTGGACATCCGGGGAAAAATCATGGAAATCATGTCCCTATACGACTACTGCTTTTCAAGTTATATCACCGTATCTGAGTTTGACCTTGAGCCTGACCTTCTAAAGTCAAAATTGAAGAATGATTGAAACTATATTTGAACGTAAAATTTTCCGCTTTTTTATTCAGAGGTTTCAACTAAAAAACTCGACTTGACCTTGGCCATGACACTGAAGATCATAGCCTAGGTCAAATCCAAGGTCACCTTTGGATGGGGGAAACTCCTATCAGTTGCGTGTTTTTTCATGCCATTATTAGATCATAAATCTCCAAATGACTTTATTTTAATTATATTGGTGCTTATTTTTGAAAAAAACTATATCAATTTTCATTTAAAAAGTATTGTGAATTATGTGAATTTTTTCGTATTTTTTGATTTCCAGTTTGTTTTAGCGTCTTCCCTAGCAAAGTTAATCATGAAATTTAACTGGGTTATACCTCAGGACGCCGTGGATGTGGGGAGTGTGGGAAAAATATAATAGAAGACGCGTGCTGCGAGCGTTCTCGCTGGTATCTGCACGAATCTACTTAAGACCGTTCAGACACGCTATATTTCATCATCTCCCGAAAAAGGTGTTGGAACAGCCGACTACCAGGTATAATGGGATATCTCATCATTGTCTTATCGTTGTTGTTATTGCCGCAATAAGCGAGAAGAGTCGCAATTCCTTGTGGAAATGCGATATTACCGACACGCGAAACTTGTCAATAGTGAAAGTGCGACTTACGTTTTCTCCAAGTGTCGATATAATAGTTCTTTTGATACTTATTTTTGAGAGGTTGGCATTTAACTAAATTCCATTTGCTACAGATTATAATATAAATTTAATCTGAGTGAGGAACTCAGATGATCAATAAATCATACACCTTTTTATTATGCAAACCCAATAACGACGAAATATTAAGTGCTAGTTGACACAGTTTTTCGTAGTATACCTGTCATATAACTTCAAAAAAACATATCTTGTTTACTTACTCGCCAGAGGCGTGGGACGTAAAAGGGAAAACTTTTATCCAAAAAATCGTCTCGACAAGTATTTGAATCCAGACATTCAAAATTAAACAACCCGCTAAAATATTGTAACTGACTCGGATAATTGGAACTGTACAGATGGTCAGAAGTGGGATCGACGCTTAGACAACATTTACGTGACCATAAATGGAGCTCGCGAAAACGCTGGAATGTTTCTCTGCTAGTCGATAGGAGAATATCTACTCGTTTATATGGCGGAAGCAGTCAGACACAGTTGAGACCGAGAACGCCGCGTTAATATAGTCCAGTCATAGGGTAATAAATTGGACAGTAAAAACGATGTTTTTCTTATAATATCAATAATTATGCATTACACAATACGTATCCGAAACTTGTATGTTGAAAGCGAACCAATTTAAATCGATAGTCAGCTTAATAGAATTTTCTTTCATTTCTCACACATAAAACAGCGTCAAACGTTTAAAGTAGCATGAGTGGTTGCGGCACAGGCGGCGAGCAAGCAATAGCCGAATGCGGGCTGTGATGCTGTGAATAGGCAACTGTGGAGCTTTTAGCGGTGATTTATCTGAACAGGATTGGCTGTCAGTTTAGAGAGAAGGAACATACACGCGAACAGCAGAAGCGCCGGCGTTGATTTGCACAGGTGTGTCGGACAGATCTATTCCCAATATATATTCCAATCATGCAACTCTTAAAAGCTTTGGGCATATTGTATAGTAACATGAGATGTACAATACCTATTTTTCCGCAACCGAATGGAAATTTATATACAGTGGACCTCCGGTAATCCGACAAACATTATGCAGGGCAGTGTCGGACTATCGAATTTGTCGGATTATAGAGCACTGCCTAAGACCCCGTATAGTCAGGAATTTTTTACAAAAGAGTACCTTGTAATCCGACAAATTACATATCCAATGGTAAGATTATATATGTTATGTATATGTATGTACTTTGAAGAATTAGGTAAATTAAATAACAATAGAGAGCTTACGTTTTATTATAAAATTAAGCATAAATGCACATACATATGTACCAAAATAATCAAGAATTATTAATCAAAATCATTAACGAATTTATCAAATTATGAAGCTTGGAAATATTAATCATTTTTTTTTGTTTAAGGTTGTTATAACGCGAGATCAGAGCTTTGTCCCTCAGTCTTCTCAAAAGTAAAAGTTCGTTGTAGGATGTACCATTCTCTTCAGCCCATTGTAAACCTGGCTCAAAGGCGTTAATTGTGTCTTGTGCTGTGACTTGTGGAGCAGTTGCAATCACGTCGTCGTTATTTTCCTGATTGTTTGTTGTATAACACTGGACAACAAATTTTAGTTTTTCAATTGTATCTTGTGGGAAAAGTGCACTTCTTTGTTAATTTTGGGGCGCTGAATCCAAAAATGACAATGAAATAAAAAAATTAGTTGCGGTTTAGAAAAAAAACTTTTTATTTTTAAGGATATATTAAAAAAAGTAACAAGATTCATATACTTATAAGAATCACTATATGCGCTGTCTTTTTGCTGTTCTTTTATGGATCGTTTCTGGAGCATCTCTACCAAGAGTCCAACAGTAGTCTGCAAGCATGGAAGGATTCCACTTTCCCTGGTACCTTTCTTCCATTGATGAAAACGTTTGCTCATCACTTACGGCTCCGCAATTGCCAGGAAAAAGTCCAGGTGTGAGTGTAGGAAATTTATCTTAAGAGACATATTACAGCCCATCTTTTGATACGATGACATCATATTTTTGACAAGGGTTTTATAGTTGTCAGCTTTTCTATTTCCCAAGAAATTAGTGACCACCAGACGGAAATCATTCCAAGCAGTTTTTTCAATACCTGTTAAAGTGTTTTCAAACTGTGTATCTTGCAAAATATTTCGAATATGTAGCCCAACAAAAATACCTTCTTTAACCTTTGCCTCACTTAGTCTTGGAAATTTCTGACGCAGGTATTGAAAAGCTGACCCATCTCTTCCTAATGTCTTGACAAAGTTTTTCATTAGGCCCAACTTGATATGCAGTGGTGGTAATAAAATTTTTTTCGAATCTACTAATGGCATATGCTGTACATTTTTTTGACCTGGCTCTAGGAATTGACGAACAGGCCAGTTTTGTCTGGTGTAATGAAGTGCCTTTGCCCGACTGTCCCATTCACACAAAAAACAGCAAAACTTTGTGTAGCCTAGCTGCAGCCCAAGTAAAAGTGCAACAACTTTCAAATCGCCACAAATATGCCATTGGTGCTTATCGTATTATATGCATGTCAATAGGTACTTCATATTGTCATATGATTCTTTCATGTGAACTGCATACCCTACAGGAAGAGATGGTAAAATATTTCCAATATGCAATAACACTGCCTTTAAATTCAATGTTGAACTGTCTATAAACAATCTCCATTCTTCTGGGTTATAGTTTATATTTAAAGCCGCCAGTAAGCCGTTAATGTTACTGCAGAAAACCAAGTTATTCTCCATATTGAAAAATGGTTCTAAGTCTTTGTGGCGTTTACGAAAAACACATACCGAAACATCGTCTTCTAACAAGTTCCACTGCTGCAGTCTTGATCCAAGTAACTCTGCCTTTTGGAAGTTCTAAATCTCTTACAAGATCATTTAATTCTGACTGTGTTATTTTGTGCGGTTGGTGGCATGACGTGCTCGGTATAAAATCAGGATCTCTTGACGTTGATGGCTTATCTTCTTCCTGACGAATCACTCGATCGCCATGATCTGATTCGTTTTCTGATTCGCAAGTGTAAGATTCTGGGGGTTTTGGAATAGGATTTTCGTCACTTTGAGGCACAGGTCCCATCGCAGATGGTATGTTTGGGTAGTTAATAACCGATTTTTTTTTCTTGGACATACCTGTGGCTTGTCCAACACAAGGTACCATGCAAAAGTAACAATCATTAATATGATTTGTAGGCTCTCTCCAAACCATTGGGACAGCAAAGCGCATAGACCGTTTTTTGCCATTTAACCAGCTCCTCAGACTTGAAGCACATGTATTACAGCAGATGTGGGGTGCCCACTGTTTGTCTTGATCACCTAGTTTACAACCGAAATAAAGCTGATATGCCTTTGTTATTAGTGGAGTAATAGACCGTCTCTGAGACGCAAAAGTCACATCACCACACACGTAACAAAACTGATCTGGATTGTTTACACACTTTCGAGATATCTTGCATGAACGCTGTCAGCCAACTGAGGAAAAAATGGCTAATATAAAACAATATAATGTACACGTATGTATAACGTAACACAATCATGCCGATTACATCATCTTTCCTTGCCGAATATAAAAATGTAGCACGTGCATTCTTGTGAATTAAAAACACTGTCACAGCAGGAACACATATAATTACCGTATCTCTAAAACTTGAACTAATATTGAAAAAATAAGTTTCATTCCGGTTTTAGCACATTAAAAATAGTAATATTTTGTTGATTTTATTTAGGATATTTTTTGGCTGTTGATCAGTGTTATCGGGGGTCCACTGTACAGTGAAATTCCCCTTCACCGACTCTCATATAATTTGCGTTGTAATAACTCTCTCTCGAACGCACGCGGACACGAGAAAACGTTCTCCTGACCGGACAAAAAACAAAATAAACCGAAACGCCTTGTCTTATTTTTTTCTGTTGAGAGTAATCCGGAATTATGTAGTCTGAACTTCAAACTTCGTTTTTAAAAATTATATTTGGTTCCAACAATAATGTATATCGACCGAACCGGCATTACAGTGTGTGTGTTCGCTGTGACTGAGTTTGAATGACTGACTCATAATTCAGATAAATCGTTAATATAAACCAAAAGCTATCAGCTAGCAAAAATGAATACAATGCAAAAGCCAGTTGAAATACAAGAACTTTCCGAATATTCTGATGTCGATGAGGTTCCAGGACCAACATAATAATAAGTATAACTAATTGCCGTCTAAACAACCAGCCAGGTGAGGAGGTGTCTATGTAGACAGGTGAGAAAAGCGTCATTCAGCCGTTAGTTGGGTACTTCGTCAGGATTAAAGCAATGAGGACTCGTTTTACTTTATTATCTCGAGCTTTCGATGAACTATCATCAGGAGAACAGCATGCGAGATTGTTGCTGAATGTTATTATTGGTTAGGTTGATGGGAACATTAAGGCCCGTATCATCAGTCGTCCCTACAATTGTAGGGCGCGTTTATGGCCTCCTTGATTGTCATACTCCTTTCTCTCCTTCAAAATTTCTAGATTACACTTGTCCCGTGTCAGCGTCCTCCTATTGTGAAGATATGTTTTCTTTTTAAATTGTAGGAAATTTCAGGCTGATAAAACATGATATAACTCAAAAGCAAGCACAATTTGATGCAAATAGATGTTTGTGACATAACCTCAAAATAGAGCGCTGACACGGAGAAGTAGAAAACTATGACAATCAAGGAGGCCATAAAGGCGCCCTACAATTGTAGGGACGACTGACGATATGAGCCTTAGTAGCCTGGTGAAAGCTGCATTCGTTAAAAATAGTAAAAAACGCACAGCTGTATGTCAGGATGTTAATTTTTTTTACAATGTTTCATCGTGCAGAACCACGTGTTGCTGCCAATAATTATGGTAAAGCCATTACTCTCACCAAAAGTTTTGTCGAAAATCAGGGGGATACAGTCTTTGGAGCTTCTTTCTAAATTATAAATACGATTTCAAGACGCCATTTTTAGTCGGGACCGTATTTGTTTTAATTGCTTTTTATTGTACGACGTTTCGACCATCACGGCGGCCTTTTTCCGGAACAATGTAACCTTGTCTCATAAGCTCGTACATCAAACGTCCAAATTTGAAATTGTATGCGATTACAGTACTCTCCTGAGGAGGGTAGTAAAATAACGGTCTGCATATATTTACCGATACGTAATAAACTGGGCCGAGTTTGTTCGATACTAGAAGAATTTTCAGCCACGTGATCGACCGATAAACAAACCCTCCACATCAAAATAGGGTCTCAAGATAGTGAATAATACAGACTAAAGGTAAGTGATAACCATACACTTCAGAACTGTCATTACGACAGCTTTTTTCCCGTAATTATTTTTTTAGGTCCTCCTCCGTTTTGCAATATGCCAGAACAAGGTGAAACAGTATTATACTCGGTAAGAACAACGCATTCCTTTCGCTTTCAAATTCAGAACATAGATGATTGATTCATAGAAAGTGGGGCTATTGATACAGAAATATTTTGCATGTGCCTAAATGAAATATACTACATGACATAGAAAATGCAACACCGACTGGGAGTGCTGTAATTTTGAGCATACTTTTACTACTTTTAGGTCTACTGATAAATAGAAAATGATTAACATTTTAACTCGAAATTTCTCAAAATAGCTGACATATTCCACTTTAATGTTAATAACGTGTTGAAGCTCTTCTGATCGCTACACATTCGTTAAGTCGTCGAGGCATTGATTGCCTTACGCGACTGTTGTCTTCTTGGTTTATTGTATACAAGTTTTTATCAAAATGCAATAAATAATTCTAAGTGTTGCATTTATATATATATATATATATATATATATATATATATATATATTTTCACCTATATATATATATATATATATATACAGGGTTATCCAAATTAAGTGTCCACCATTAGTAACTTTGTTATTAGTGAAAATACAAAGTTGTTTGAATTAGCAAACTAGTAGCATTTTTAACGCTGGTAAAAATGAGAAATAAAAAAAAAAACAATTGAGAGTCGTTATTTTGATTTTTTCAGTAAAATAACATTTTTCTAAATGGAAACCCCTGTATATTATATTTTTTTCTGTTAAAGCATCGAATTTTAAACAAAAAAGTTCATAATGACTTTTCCGCTAAAGTCAAAAATAAAGTCAAAATAACGATAAATATTTTTAATTATTTGCAGTATTATAATATTAAGACGGCTATGAAAACAACATGGCGTTCGCGATTTGACAGCATTAAGATAAGCGACAAATTGTTAAACTGGACATACTCGCAACTAGAAGGCTTTGGAAAACAATGATAAAATCAAATAATGTCAAACATTAGTGTAAATACTTGTTTATAAGCTTTATTGTGTCATTAATTTAAAGAAAAATGTTCTCCCATGAAGAAAAGTGTGATATGTTAGAATGCTATTTAGTGTGCAGAAAATCCTCCTTGAGAGCAAGAGAATAATACTACAGTGAATTATATCCCGCTCGCATTCAACCGTATGAACGATATTTTCTGAGACTTTATCGAAAATTTAGGGGCAACGAAAATGTTTTTGCTAAAACAAGGGCAAAAAAAGAATTCATAATAAGCGAGGCCACGGAAATTGCAGTTATTGGATATTTTGAAGCTTAGCGTGAGAATTCAATAGCAGATATTCTCAAGGACTCTAATTTCAGTTATAGTACTGTTCAAAGGATTTTAAAAAAATACAAATTTATTCCGTATAAGTACCGACCAGTTCAAACGCTTTTGGCAGGGGATCCAGAGAGAAGACTTGTTTTTTGCCATTGGTATCTTAGCTTCTGTCGCCAAAATGTAAATAACTTTCGTTACCTTTTATGGACAGATGAATCAAATTTTTCAAATTCTGGAATGTTTAATAGAAAAAACCACCATTATTGGTCAAGAGAAAATCTTTTGTTAGTACATCCAAGAGGCCCACAGGTCCGTTTCAGTTTCAACGTTTGGTGCGGTATAATTGGTTCAAAAATTGTTGGCCCGTTCTTTTATGAGGGAACCCTAACTGGTGAAAGATATGTGGAATTTATGTCAGAAATTCTGACTAATTTCTTAGACGAATTGGATCTTATAAGTAGACATCATCTGCATTTTCAGCAAGATGGCGCACCTGCCCACAACTCCAGAGGTACTTATCATTTTCTAAGTACTACTTTTAATGATCAGTGGATAGGAACAAATGGCCCAATACAGTGGCCTCCCAGATCACCAGATCTAAACCCACTTGATTACTTCTTGTGGGGTTACTTAAAGAACCAAATTTACAAGCGAAGGTACGATAACCTTGACGCGTTAAAGACTGCAGTTAGGGAAAAGATAACCCAGATAGATGGTAGGACCATACTTAAGACAGTTCGAGCAGTTGAAAAACGTGCCCAAAATGTATTGAAGAACAAGGTGGTGTTTTCGAGCATCTTCTTTAAAAAAAATTGTTATTGTATTTTGTAAGATTATAAGTTGATGTTGAAAATAAAGTTTGTCGATACAATTTAATTGTTTCAGATTGGAGGCCATAACTTCAACAATTTGTAACCTAGTAGAAAAGTTATTGTAAGCTTTTTTGTTTAAAATTTGATGCTTTAACAGAAAAAATATAATATACAGGGGTTTCCATTTAAAAAAATGTTATTTTACTGAAAAAAATCAAAATAACGACTCTCAATTGTTTTTTTTTATTTCTCATTTTTACCAGCGTTAAAAATGCTACTAGTCTGCTAATTCAAACAACTTTGTATTTTCACTAATAACAAAGTTACTAATGGTGGACACTTAATTTGGATAACCCTGTATATATAGGTGAAAAATTAAAGCTTCCGCCTTTTGTTGGAACTTCGACAAAATTTAAGCAAGGAGGACTCTTTATACTTTTTTTATTCTCTCTGGCTTTCAATGGTCTTTGCCATCATCATCAGGAGCTGCAATTACATTAATAACAGTAGTGTAAATGAATTTAAATTAACTTACAGTAGTATGTGAGGATGTTGCTAATTGTTGTTTACGTTAAGCATCACATACTACTGTAAGTTAATTTAAATTCATTTTACACTATTGTTGCTACTGTTATTAATGCAATTGCAGCTCCTGATGATGATGGCAAAGACCATTGAAAGCTAGAGAGAATAAAAAAAGTATAAAGAGTCCTCCTTGCTTAAATTTTGTCGAAGTACCCAACAAAAGGCGGAAGCTTTAATTTTTCACCTGACTGGTCTAGACGACAATGACCACGTCTCAAGTTATATATATATATATATATAGACAGGGTGACTTCGAAGTTGAGTCATTTATTTTAACAGTGAGTAGATCTGATCAAAAGAAATGTTTTTTCCTTTACCATTTTTCTGGTAAAATTAAAGTAACAAAGTTATAGCCCTTTGGAAGTTTGAGTACCGCCCTGTCTCAATAATAATATTATGTGCTCGTGTTTGGCAACAACGGATATAATCCGCCTTATCGGTTCATCGCATCGGAAACAAAAAAGCGAAAGAATTTGGAACGATGTTTTTACAATTATTTTATTCAGTTGTATACAGTCAGTGTCAGTCGGTAACGCGTGAGTGAATAGTGGTGTCTGTTGCGTGCCTCAAACGAAATAAAAAATGGCACATGTTTATGCGGATCGGTTTCCCAATCGAGTGCAACCAACCCCTCGTGCCTTTGTTAATGTAGTACAACGGGCTCCTGAATCAGGTGACTTAAGAGCTCACAGGGGACGGCATGCCGGTGCTCCAAACCTCACGATCAAATACAGGTCCACACTGAAATACTTGTCGGGAGGATACTTTATAAAACAAGGTAAAAATTTTTTTTCATTTTTTTTTTATTTTTACACACATATTTGGTTATCTTCCTTCTACAATCATTATCTGAAAATTAATGACTCAACTTCAAAGTCACCCTGTATATATCACTAGTATATTACATGATTATGGTTATGAAGTGGTACTAAAAATTGTTCTACTTCATTTATGTGTACAGCATTATCGCTAAAAAAAACAAAAAACTTTTTCTTATACATTTTGAACCATGGTAAATTGTTAATCAGATGCAGATACACAACTTGATACAGCTTTCAGACGGCAAGTGATATTCAACCAATTTAGGCGTAAAAACACGGAAACTTTTAGTGGAAAATGCGTTTAAAATAGTTTACCTATTAATTTTGTGCGCTTTTTGATATTCAAATGATTTAATTTTTTAATCTGATTGACTATGTATTCGATTATTCAGGCCTATATTCATTATATACCTACGAAAAGGTACGTGTAAACTAATGTGTTTTTCGGCTGGAATGATATAGACGAAGCTCTGTGAATCTTGGTTGGTTTAATTGTTTGTTGTAGATTTATGTAGCATTAATGCTACAATATCAATGTTACACAGCATGTCACAAAATATTTTATGTCTTCAAGTCTACGTATTTTTATACAGAATTTCGCTACTATGAATTGTGATTTTCAATTTTATCTATTTTTAAGCAACTTCAACCATGGAGTACAGTGGCGGCGACGCCTTGCATGGAGCAGGTTGCTGGACCCCCGTTGCCGCCAAGACTAGGTACTTACTACCAAACTCCTAAACCACACCCATGGAGACCCACATTGGGCTACGAAACTGTAGAGCTCATGCCTCTGTAAGTTTATTTAGTGATTTTTGGTATGCAGGCAAGTTGTATGGAAATTGAATGGAATATTCAGGAAGTTTGAATATGAATAAATTATAGTTTAAAAAACTAAAAAAATACGCTTCAATAGCAAATCGAACTAAAAAGTAGAAAATAATTTTAGGTATAGGAGAGTTTGTGTTAGGGGCAATAGAAAAACCAGCAATCAAGTATGACTAATTAATTTGGGATAAGATAAATATAAAATTAATATATTAACAAAAAGTCAAATTATATTGAAAAAGCGTGGAGTGCTTGCTATTGAATGTTAGTATTATTTTTTGGGTTGATGGAATTGGATTTTATATTGATCTTACTCCAAATTACTCATAAGTACTTCATTATTGGTCTTTCTATTGAAGTAACACAAACGCTCCTATAAATTAAATTAGTTTTCAATTTCGATTTGCTATTATAGCGTATTTTTTAGCTTTTTAAACTATAACTTATTCTCTGAATTTTTAGGCTCAAAACGACAACAAAAGTATATTATCGAGAGCTTCGATTTTGGTTTATTTTATACAGGGCGTTTCAGTTTATTGTTGCATAACTTTAAGATTCGATAGAACGGTTAAAATTAATGCATAAAGTCTATATAAACATGGGTCGAAAAATGCGTGGATTCCGAAATACAGGGTGTTTAAGTTTACTTTCTAAAATAGTTTTTTTTTAAATATTTCGAACAATATTTGATGTATAACAGTGAAAATTGGTATACAAGGGTTCTTTGGTACGACAAAACGAACTATGCGCATAGTTTTACTGTATCCGCTAGAGGGCGCTCTCTACTGTACCTGTAGTGTATTAAAATAACCGAAAAAATTTTTTTAGTGCAATTTTTGCTTTTTGAATAAAAAAACTGATTCTTCGCACTTTTCAACATAAAAAAGCTCTCTTGTGAATTTTCGTTATAGTTAGTCGTTTTTGAGATATTTCGATTTTTAAGGTTCGATGCATTTTTAATTATTTATGATAAAATAACGTTAAAAGGTCAGTATCTCGATAATTTTTAGAAACAGGCTGTACCTGCAAATATTTTTGAAATTGAAAGCAGAATAAGGTTAAACGTCAATTAGTTGACAGTTAGTTTTGTTGTCTGTTGAAACCTGAAACGTTTTTTGCAATTATGAATGCACGAAATTTAGTTTCTTTTACCTGTTTTTTTTTGTAAGTTTTATAAAAATGCCATTTTCATTCTCCAATCAAGAGTTAGCGGATATTCATTTTGTGTGTGGCTTTGTAAATGGAAACGCAGCAGAAGCAGCCAGAGAATACGCACGATTTCCAAACAGGCGACATCCAACTGGCTCAGTATTTGTAAGAGTGCATCGCCAAATAATTGATAATGGTTTTGGAAATCTCCAAAGGGATCAAAACATAAATGTTCGTCAGCGCAGATTTACCCGTATGATTCTGCGTGAGTTAATAGAGATCCGACCACAAGTGTTAGGAGAGGTTCTGGTGTCTTGGGAATTTCAGCAAGCCATGTTCACCGTGTTCTTAGAAATGACCATAGACGTCCTTACCATTTGCAACCTGTGCAAGGACTACATCCAGGGGACGGAGAACGAAGAATCACATTTTGTCAGTGGATTCTTGATGAAGTGATAATAATAGGGAGTTTTTAAGTAACGTTTTATGGACCGATGAGTCATGCTTCACTAGACGTGGAGTGGTAAATTTTCATAATCAACATATTTGGTCGCATGAAAATCCGCATGCAGTTCGGGAAAGAAATGTTCAGCATGAATTTAGTGTGAACGTGTGGATTGGTATCTACCGTAATCGACTATTTGGTCCCTACCTTTTGCCTGCAAGGTTAAATGCTGCGACCTTCTTGGAATTTTTAAAGGCTGAACATGCAAATATGTGGGATGATGTTATGTTAGATTTAAGAAGATTGGCCTGGTTCCAGCTTGATGGTTGTCCAGCTCATTATTCGAGAATAGTTAGAAACTGGCTGGAAGAAAATTATCCAGAAAGATGGATCGCCGTGGAGGACCAGTCGCCTGGCCTCCACGATCCCCTGACCTAAATCCATTAGATTTCTTTGTGTGGGGATTTCTAAAAGAAAAGTGTACCAGACTCCCGTAACCACAAAAGATATGCTAATAGACAGAATCAGGAATGCATGTGATGAAATAAGGCCTTATTTGAATAATGCTATACCACGTTCGATCATTCGTAGATGTGAATTGTGTATTGAACAATTGGGTTTACATTTCGAGCAACCACTTTAGATTTTGTATGTTTGTCCTAACTATCCAATAGCATTTTAGTTGTAAATAATTAATTTAATTTGTTAAAAATAATATTGGAAAATTAAAACAAATTAATATTCTGTTTTTTTGTTTATTTGGAGTTAGGAATTATTGCTGTGTTTAAAAACACAATCTAAACGATCATCTTAATTAGTTGTAATGCCCAAATCGAAAATGTAAAAAAATATTATTTTCCCATGAATAATTAAAAATGCATCGAACCCTAAAAATCGAAATATCTCAAAAACGGCTAACTATAACGAAAACTCACAGGAGAGCTTTTTTATGTTGAAAAGTGCAAAGAATCAGTTTTAAAAAATATTATTTTCCCATAAATAATTAAAAATGCATCGAACCTTAAAAATCGAAATATCTCAAAAACGGCTAACTATAACGAAAATTCACAAGAGAGCTTTTTTATGATGAAAAGTGCAAAGAATCAGTTTTTTTTCTTCAAAAAGCAAAAAATTGCACTAAGAAAAAATTTTCGGTCATTTAATACACTACAGGTACAGTAGAGAGCGCCCTCTAGCGGCTACAGTAAAACTATGGTTCTTTTTGTCATACAAAAAACCCTTGTATACCAATTTTCACTGTTATACATCAAATATTGTTCGAAATATTTAAAAAAACTATTTTAGAAAGTAAATTTCAACACCCTGTATTTCGGAAGCCACGCATTTTTCGACCCATGTTTATATAGACTTTATGCATTAATTTTAAAAGTTCTATGGAATCTTAAAGTTATGCAACAATAAACTGAAACACCCTGTATAATAATACTTAACCCCAAAAAGAAAGAATCGAAAACAGGATACAAAAACATAAAACTTTGATAAGCTAAAATTATAGGTGTATAAAAATATGACAATAAATCTAAATTTCCTCCAAATTTGCTTCAAATTTTCCAAATTTTTTTCTAAATTTCCCGTATTTTTTCCATACTTTTAAATCCTCAAATTGTTTTCCAAATTTTCGAATTTTCCAAATTTTACGCGTACGAGGTCGCGGGTAACAGATTCTTAAGATCAAAAAATGTAGGCTTAGTACTGTGCATTCATATACAGGGTGATTCACAAGTCGTGACCAACAATGAAACACACAAGGGGGGTTTCAATGAACATTTATTCCCCGAGGGCTTCATTAATAAGATGGGGTGTTGAAGTTTGAAACGCGCATTATTCGAATTTTACTTTTAATTTGCTATAAATAATTAATCTCGTGTTTTTTCCTAGAGTGCACTGTTTTCGTGAAAATAAAAATAAAACAAATTAGATCATTCATAAAAAGCCGAGATACAATTAGTTTCAAAATAAAATAGGAGGCCTTGATATCAACTTGACGTTTCTTAGGAGATATGTAATTTGTCACGGTTGTTATCGATACTACTACCATTTTTTTTTGTTTTTGTAAAAGTCAAGGCAAAAGTTTCTTTTTCCATTTTTGAGTATTGTGAAATGGAATTTAGCAGTGATGAGTACGCCGATATTATTTTTGTGTGTAATGGAAATGCTTTAGCTGCGTCTCGGGAGTATCAACGTAGATTTCCTAACAGACGTCAACCTACTCCAAAGGTTCTTACAAATTTTGCGGTAATACGTTTTTTTAAAAGATGCCGCACTTGTATGTATCAGAATATTGAATACTTATTGAAATAAAGCTGTGATTATCTAATTCCTTTTTATTATTTTTACGAAAACAATGCACTCTACGAAAAAAAAACAAGAGTAATTATTTATAGCAAATTGAAAGTAACATACGAAAAATTGAGCGCGTTTCGAAAAAAAAAAGAGGCGCACTATTTTTATGTGGAAAAATAATGCCACTAATCCCCTGTATCTCCGCCACTCTTGCACGTTAATTTTAAGTAAAGACTTTTGAATGTGGACAATACTTAGGATAATCCACATACCAAATTTTAGTTCTTTCCAGTTGACGGTTTTGAGGATAGGTACTAAAAAAATGTTTTTTATTTTTAAACTTCAACACCCCACCCCGTATTTTTTCAATGAAGTCCTCGAGGAAACATGTTACATAGAAGACCCGCCTTGAAATGCAGTCCTGTGCATGATGTTTTATTTTTGGTCACGACTCATTTTAACCGACAAATTTATGTATTTATACTTAACTATATTTTTAATTTTTGTATATAATAATGTACTCATAGAGATATGCCTGACGAGTCTTATATCATTTCTATGATCCGAAGACAATAAAGCATCTATCTATCTATCTAACCCTGTATTTAAAGTATTTAAGCTTTAAGCAAAACTCCTCACAGATTATAATACATGTATAATGTATCAAAGATATCTAAAGAAGGATACCACGAAATATGACGTAAACATCCTCCTGATACACGAAATATTCAGCGCCAATTTTAGGCTTGCTGGGTCAGTGGACCCACGTTTTAGAGATGCAGGATCCCGCATTTCAATAAGTCGAGAGGCGTCCTCCAAGAACGCGGATGACAATCGCTAGATACACTGTCGTGTAAAAAATATCATTGTCTTAGACCAAGTCAGCATGCCACCAACTCGTTGGTCGATCCTTGCTACACCCCTTTCGGCATGGCTACCGAACCACTCAAGTTTCCAAACTTGGTAACGGGGTTTGAACGGATCCGGCTCACGCTGCCCGCGCGGCCCTTTACACGAGATACACGCCCTTAGAGTGGACCAGAAGCAACCTCAAGTTCTACAACGAGGCCGACACTAATAGGAATTATTCTGAGAGACTGAAAGGAGACTTCATCAGAGTTATGAGGTGAGTACGTGAAATTTTGTATATCCGAACTGTCACGAAAGTAAGGTCTTTTATATAAGCACTGTAAAGAAGTTATAATAATAAAGATAAATGGTACTTATTCATCGTTCAAGGTCCAAAAATGGAATCAGCACAATGACAAAACGAGTTCAGCATAAGCTGATTTCCAACTAAACACATAAAATAACACTCAAACAAAATGTATAAAAAATAGTATATAGGTAATACAAAATAAAACAAATGAGAACATCGCCAATACTATTTTTATAAATGCTCGACTCATGCGAAAAAAAGAACAAGACGACTTAAAAAGAATTATCCTTCAAAACTGAGCGAGTTATTTTCGACAATAGCTATGAATCATATATACAGGGTGGCCAACATATAACTGACTGATTTAGATGAAAAAAATGGATATATATATACAGGGTGTTCAGTTTATTGTTGCATAACTTTAAGATTCGATAGAACTTTTAAAATTAATGCATAAAGTCTATATAAACATGGGTCGAAAAATGCGTGGCTTCCGAAATACAGGGTGTTTAAATTTAATCTTTAAATAGTTTTTTTTTAAATATTTCGAACAATATTTGATGTATAACAGTGAAAATTGGTATACAAGGGTTTTTTGGTACGACAAAACGAACCATGGACATAGTTTTACTGTAGCCGCTAGAGGGCGCTCTCTACTGTACCTGTAGTGTATTAAAATGACCTAAAAATTTTTTTAGTGCAATTTTTTGCTTTTTAAATAAAAAAACTGATTCTTCGCACTTTTCTGCATAAAAAATCTCTCCTGTGAGTTTCCGTTATAGTTAGCCGTTTTTTGAGATATTTCGATTTTTAAGGTTCGATGCATTTTTAATTATTTAGGGGAAAATAATATTTTTTTTTAAATTTCGATTTGGGCATTACAAGTAATTAAGATGATCGTTTAGATTGTGTTTTTAAACACAGCAATAATTCCTAACTCCAAATAAACACAAAAAAAACAGAATATTAATTTGTTTAATTTTCCAATATTATTTTTAACAAATTAAATTAATTATTTACAACTAAATTGCTATTGGATAGTTAGGACAAACATACAAAATCTAAAGTAGTTGCTCGAAATGTAAACCTAATTGTGCAATACACAATTCACATCTACGAATGATCGAACGTGGTATAGCATTATTCAAATAAGGCCTTATTTCATCACATGCATTCCTGATTCTGTCTATTAGCATATCTCTTGTGGTTACGGGAGTCTGGTACACTTTTTCTTTTAGAAATCCCCACACAAAGAAATCTAATGGATTTAGGTCAGGTGATCGTGGAGGCCAGGCGACTGGTCCTCCACGGCCGATCCATCTTTCTGGATAATTTTCGTCCAGCCAGTTTCTAACTATTCTCGAATAATGAGCTGGGCAACCATCAAGCTGGAACCAGGCCCATCTTCTTAAATCTAACATAACATCATCCCACATATTTGCATGTTCAGCCTTTAAAAAATCCAAGAAGGTCGCAGCATTTAACCTTGCAGGCAAAAGGTAGTGTCCAAATAGTCGATTACGGTAGATACCAATCTACACGTTCACACTAAATTCATGCTGAAAATTTGTTTCCCGAATTGCATGCGGATTTTCATGCGACCAAATATGTTGATTATGAAAATTCACCACTCCACGTCTAGTGAAGCATGACTCATCGGTCCATAAAACATTACTTAAAAACTCCCTATTATTATCAGTTCTATCAAGAATCCACTGACAAAATGTGATTCTTCGTTCTCCGTCCCCTGGCTGTAGTCCTTGCACAGGTTGCAAATGGTAAGGACGTCTATGGTCATTTCTAAGAACACGGTGAACATGGCTTGCCGAAATTCCCAAGGCACCAGAAACTCTCCTAACACTTGTGGTCGGATCTCTATCAAACTCACGCAGAATCATACGGGTAAATCTGCGCTGACGAACATTTATGTTTTGATCCCTTTGGAGATTTCCAAAACCATTTTCAATTATTTGGCGATGTACTCTTACAAATACTGAGCGAGTTGGATGTCGTCTGTTTGGAAATCTTCGTGCGTATTCTCTGGCTGCTTCTGCTGCGTTTCCATTTACAAAGCCATACACAAATGAATATCCGCTAACTCTTGATTGGAGAATAAAAATGGCATTTTTATAAAACTTACAAAATAACAGGTAAAAGAAACTAAATTTCGTGCATTCACAATTGCAAAAAAAACGTTTCAGGTTTCAACAGACAACAAAACTAACTGTCAACTAATTGACGTTTAACCTTATTCTGCTTTCAATTTCAAAAATATTTGCAGGCACAGCCTACTTCTAAAAATTATCGAGATACTGACTTTTTAACGTTATTTTATCATAAATAATTAAAAATGCATCGAACCTTAAAAATCGAAATATCTCAAAAACGGGTAACTATAACGAAAATTCACAAGTGAGCTTTTTTATGTTGAAAAGTGCGAAAAAATCAGTTTTTTTATTCAAAAAGCAAAAAATTGCACTAAGAAATTTTTTTCGGTCATTTTAATACACTACAGGTACAGTAGAGAGCGCCCTCTAGCGGCTACAGTAAAACCATGGTTCGTTTTGTCGTACCAAAAAACCCTTGTATACCAATTTTCACTGTTATACATCAAATATTGTTCGAAATATTTAAAAAAAACTATTTTAGAAAGTAAATTTAAACACCCTGTATTTCGGAAGCCACGCATTTTTCGACCCATGTTTATATAGACTGTATTATTATTAATTTTAAAAGTTCTATCGAATCTTAAAGTTATGCAACAATAAACTGAAACACCCTGTATATGTATATTAAAAAACTATTTCTAAAATCTGATATATCTCACTTCAACATCAAACCCCTCTTTATTGTCAAGTCGTTTATTTTCCTATTTATCCATAGGGAAACAGACGAAACAACGGCGGGCGGCCAGCGCGAATCTGGCAGAAGACTGGGAGAGAGACTCACGGACACCACATTCTGGAGAAACGAGGTAAGAGGAGAACTTGATAGACTGATAGCAGAAACGTCCAAGCTTCAAGACGCTAGAAGAGGCATTCAAAAAGCTATTGATGATATCGAAGGACCTCTACATATTGCGCAGGAATGCCTGTATCACAGAGAAAAAAGAGAAGGTATTAGTTATATTCTGACGCGGGCATCTTTGATATCTCTAAAATCTTCGTCTCCATTACATTTCTATGTACAACCAAATGCGTTGTAGGTGTCTGTTTTGTTCGAAAAAATCCAGTATATCCCTGTATATATTTATATAAATGCCTATAAAGTTCAGCTATTGTTATATTGAGCGTGGAAAGTAGGAATATTGCTTTGAAGCTGGTCGGCACGGGTATAACGTATCTTGAAAAGTGACATTATGCCGATTTTTTTGACATTATGTAGGTTATTCACAAGATGTTAACTTAGCACTTAGTTGTACGTGTTGCCTAAACGTTATGAGGCTTGTTATCAATCTTCGGCTTTGATGTGATGTAAATCATAACATAACCTCTCATCAATCACAACATATAAACAACTCGTCATATTCGGCATAGTCAGTAATGATTTTCTCACACAGCTATCACTGATATTATACACATGCAGACCAATACACATAATCATCCAGATGCGATTGCTATTCAACCAACTTTCTTCTCAGAGATAAAAAGTACAGACCCGGATCACAAAGCTATGCAACCAATAATGCGTAGTTTAGTTGACTGATTCCTCCACAGATGGACGTTTACAACGATCCTAGTGAGCAAACGTGGAATGACTGTTTGCGCCCTAAAATGTTCTCGGTTGAGTTCCATTTTTCTAATGACTTGGTGACACTTAAAAATTCACTGTAGTAAGAACACTGCACGTATTGTTGTGAAACTTTGAATTTAAGTTTACTAAAGAGTGAGGCTACGATTCAGTACTGACGTTCTAACCGCGCGTCCTACTGTGTTTCTATATGCAAAACTTAAAAGACATCCCTCGTAATGGGAACTATTATTTTCTCAATCACTGATTCTCAAGAACTATACTTTTTACATTGTGATTTCATTGAAGGTATTGACCTAGTCCACGATAATGCAGAAGTAAGCCTTCTAAGAGAAATAGAGCTATACAGGAATTCCCAAAAGAAACTTAAGTGTCTGAACGAAAAGATTCAAGTTCAATTGACTAACAACCGAGCTGCGCAACACGAGCTGGAAACTGACGTGAAAAGCAAGGATTCTGCTTTGGGTATAGATAACTTATGTCATCAGTTGAACAACTTTTCTAAAGGTATCAACTACTATGGAGGAATTGAAAAGTTCGACCCAACGTAAGTCTGCTCATCTATAAGCCTGAATAAATGAATTCTTCGTTTTTTTTCACCGAATCGGCCTCGCAGGCAGAAGCCTTAATGCCAAGACACCGCGGAGGACAGCCCTAAGAAGCAAACCTCGTTGGTACGAAAGGGTCCCGAGACTGACTGTTAGCCAGCCATTGGACCCTGGTTTAGGCACTTCTTCAGAAATTTACAACTATTTTTTCTGATTCAAAAAATGTTCGGGTGCCAAAAACAAATCCGGTCCTGTCCCTTCGGAGCGCCCGCATTGATGCCAGCTTGTACATGATCGATCGCAATGTCCTCTTGGCAACGTTGCTGGCTTGTCTGTCAAACTTTGAACCGTCAAGACGGTTAATGTTTTGACAGCGACCTCAAAAAAATTCAAATTCAAATCGCAAAGTATTTTAGGGGGTATTGTAAACCTTTGTTTTTTAATTGCTAGTCAAGCGCTAGCTCAATGAATGTTCTGCGCGAGCACGGGAGATACAGCTTGCCTCTATGCTGCAACGTAAAATGTATCTTAAAATGAGACTGTCGTCATTGTTTATTTTTGAAGCAGGAACTCTTATTTTTAAAAATAGTTACTGTATTAGACGGAAACAAGATCTTAAACTAGTAATACGTAAAAAGAATAATCGATTTCAAGATATTTTGCCTTGCACTTAAAAACTTCCTTATCTGCAAACCATGTTATACCATGTGTTCTACAATTCATTTACTTGTGATTCACATTATGTAATTTTGTCTATCGATCTACCTACCTTAGAGTCTTGACCTATGCATCCATTTCTGGAACTCCCAACTTCGAGATTTTGATAATGCTGTGTACGAAAGGTCTTACTGGACAGTTCGTTTCGTTATTGTATTTTTTAGTGTGAGCAACACAGTGACATGGGCGGAAAACAGCAACAGAATAGTGCAACGCTCTCAGGCTGAGCGAGGTAAATCTGCTCAGATGCGATCAGATATTGAAAACCTAGTAAATACTTGCGCTCAAGAAGTCTGGGATGCTTGGAGTGCTACAAACAGTGCCCTAGCACGAAGGGCTGCTGAAACATTGGAGGCAAAGAGCAAACTACAAATGCATCTGCACAAGGTATAAATATTACTGTTTGTTGCGACAAAATACAAAAAAGCTTGTCGAATACTAATTTCGTAATCTTTCGATATGCGCTGCAGTGGTATTTTTGAAAGTTATAGTCGCACTTCTTTCGAGTTCTATTCGCTAGACTTGAATCCCTATTTCAGCATGCTAACAAGTAACATAGCGTATACATACACAGTGACATTTTATCTAAGATCCTAAATTATTTTTTTTACAGATACAGCAAGAAATATTCGAGATCGAAAAGTATATAGAGCTACTGAAAAGATCAATTTTGGATAAAAGCATGCCAATGAAAGTAGCACATACACGTTTGGAAGCAAGGACTCACAGAAAAGATGTTGAGTTGTGTAGAGATTCAGCTCAAGACAGGTAAGTAAATCGCGTCAAGTAAGTTGACTTTGTACTTTAAAAAAATTATGTTAGGCATAGACAGGCCACGGATTAGCGAATCACTGTCTCATTTTCCAGAGGCGTGGGAAGTAAAAATTGGCACTTTGCTTTTGTAAATAATTTTGACTAACTCATGTAAAAACCCTCTTTCACGAGTATACGAGGGTGGTCCCAGAAGTACCGGGCCTGACCTAGCGATGGCGATAGTTGTTTGAAAAATATCATTGTATTAGACAGTATGCAACCTATAAAGCATATGTGTCAAGTTTGAAGACGCCACGTTGTTTAGTATTTGTTTGGCTGCCATCAATACTGAACGTTGTTGGGTAGCAGAGTTTAAACGAGGTCGTATGAGCTGCCAAGACGAGCATAGCGGTACTGAATGATCGACGACTGAAAGTGCGCGAGCTAGCAGACATAGTAGGCATTTCAAAAAGTGCGGTTCATCGCATATTATCTGAAAATTTGGACATGAGAAAGCTGTGTGCAAGATGGCTGCCGCGATTGCTCACAATCGACCAATAACAATGTCGTGAAGAAGCTTCAATTGAGTGTTTAGCGAAGTTTCACAGCAACAAAGCAGAATTTTTTCGTCGTTTCATGACCATGGATGAAACATGGGTCCATCACTTCACACCCGCGACAAAAGAACAATCAAAACAATGGACTCAAAATGGAAAACCGGCACCAAAGATGGCGAAGACCGTTTCATCTGCAGGCAAGGTTATCGCGTCGGTTTTTGAATGCGCGTGGGATAATTTTCATTGACTATCTTGGAAAAGGTAAAACTATCAACGGCGAGTATTATGCGAACTTATTGCAACGTTTGAGCGATGAAATCAAGCAAAAACGGCCGCATTTGGTTAAGAAGAAAGTGTTGTTTCATCAAGACAATGCACCAGCTCCGTTATTGCAATGGCCAAAATTAACGAATTAAAGTGTGAATTGCTACCTCATGCACCCTATTCACCAGATTTAGCCCCCTCGGATTATTTTCTGTTTCCAAACTTGAAAAAATGGCTCAGTGGTCAAACATTTTCCAACGATGAAGAAGTGATGTCGGCAGTTAATGGCTATTCTGAGGAGCAAGACAGTTCTTATTATAAAAAGGGTATCAAACTCATTGAACATCGCTGGGAAAAGTGTATAGAGCTCAAAGGAGATTATGTTGAAAAATAAATACATTTTTTTTTACAAAAATTTTGTTTTCTTCGTTGGGTCGGGTACTTCTGGGACCACCCTCGTATATCACGTTTGACGTGTACTGCGAATCGGCAAGTGAGATCTCTGTGTTAGTCTGTAACGTTGGTAACAATAAGTGGGGTGTAAATCTAGTATAACTTGCTGGTAGCCTGTTTTGTATGCAAAATAAAACCTTTCAAAATAAAAGAATTCGGTTCTGTCTACCTGGCGTTGACGGATCCGACACATTTATGTGTCATTTGTCGATATGGGGAATTTTACTAGATAATCGGCTGTTATTCTGCCGTAATGGATACTCGTGAAAAAGACAATACCATTTAAACCGCATGCCTTCTTTTTACAGGTTAATGATTGAGGTGCTTGATTTACAGCACAATATAGAATTGATCCATCGTAAGCTGCAAGAGGCAGAAGCTCAACATCAACAGCTGCTCAAAACGAGAGCAAATCTAGAGTCTGATTTACACAGTAAAGTGAACACACTGTTCATTGACAGAGAAAAGTGTATAGGGATGAGGCGATCTTTCCCTATCACAGCAACTATCAAATACTAAATACTTGAATCACCACTATGCACTTAATGAATATAGTGATAAACACAAAGTGTAAAATTGTATTTGTGGGAAATATTGCTGATAAAACTTGCATCAAAAAATAACACTGACCCATCTGTACACATTATACTCTGGCCACAAATTCATGCAATAAAAAAGGTTCAACAAACAAGAAGTTTATTTACATTTATAAATAGGACATACATTATTTTTTACAAAACTAGGCATAGGTAATTTCATTCCATCTTTGGCTTCAAAGAACGTATATGATAATGTGATTTCATTTATGTATTCCATATATGGATCCTCAACAATTTCTGGATCAATGTAGAAAAAGACAGGCATATCAACCTAAAAAAATCATTCTATAGAATAATTAAAATTTTCCTGCATACAAAATTAATTTGTCTCTACAAATGATTCTCAAAGACAATGCACAAGTCTCATACAGAGGAAGAATTAGATGCAGAAGTGAGAATATCAAATTTGCAAAAAATTTCAAATTCAGGACTGGTATGTAAATGTCACTCAAATTGATGCAGATGGAATTTAAGATAAAAATAAAATAGATAACACAGCTATGATTTTAAGAAGCTTCCTAATTTATTATCAAATATTCCGGACAATGTTTGGTGTCATTATTTAAAAAAAACAGGAGACTTCTTGTGAAGTCTGATTTTTCAAGTTGTTAATACAATTAACAATAATGCCACTAAATAACTGATTTTTAAATTCTAAAATAAACGGGAGGTCAATTTACCTGTTTCCATTTTTTTGACTTTCTATGATACTCAAAAGGAGATTTTTTCAAAAGCCTTTCATTTCCAATTTGGTAAATTATGATACTTTTAAAATTAAAGATAAATGAATTTTAATGACTCAAGTTTTTATAGTTTTCCTTTCTTAAATTATATTATATTGCAGTATAAGGATGTGTTTATAGATATGGACGATATCTTGAATATTACCTGCTCATGGGGATTCAGCATCTGTTCTTCAAAACAGAAACATTGTATTTTATTAAAATATTGTCCAGCTTCAAATGGAACAACATTATATGTACTTATTCCTATTACTGGTACATCAGTTGGGTTCATGGCAGTATAGAATGCTAATGCTGTTTCACCTGGATATACCTTAAGTGATTTCCAAAGAAAAAAATATTTAGATTTATCCTGAAGTAAAATCTTCAATTATTTATTTAGGTCTCTTACCGTTATCTCAGTCTGCTGGGGTTTAAAATTCCATCTCATGCTTGCAGCAGTGTCAGCATTAAATTTTATTTTAATAGGTTTCTGTTTAACCGCTGACATTGAGGATACCTTTTCAGTGTCATGTCCTGTAGCTGTGGTGCCCCCGTAGCTGTATGCTTGACAAAACATTCGATAAAGAGGCACTGCAGCATAACTTAAACCCACCTATTACATGATTTCATTTTACTCATTATGTGATTGAGGGTAACTTTAAACTCACCGTTACGATTCCCGCGGCTGTAACGTAATATAGGGTAGATTTTATGCTCCTTTTCCTAGTTTCACCTGCAGAGTCTGCAGCTTTTAGTCTTAAGTTCGAAGAAAGATGGAAAACACGTTTTTGGTATCGTAACAAGTTGAACAAGGGTTTTCTTGTTGCATCCGGACATAGTTTACATAATTTTTGGCTTAAATTCATTTTTAAAGGGACATGTTTTGAAAATTTTAAGGTTATGTCATAAAAGTGGTTAGAAATATGAAATCACAGCTCAGAACAAACACTTAAGAAATCAAGGAATAGATTGACAGCAAGATAGCCAACATGTTGTGTTTAACTGCCATCTTGATTGACATGAACTTTAAAGGGTAACCACAGGAATGACTTAGGCTGAACTATACTTTAGCAGTAAAAATTTGAATTCATGTGATCATCTGACATACAAAAAATGTTCATTATCGTCAATGTATTTGTTCTGTTACAAGCGTTCTATAGCTTGTAGTTCACAATTATGCGTAATTTGAGCGCAGCGCACAACCACCTCTAGATGTACCTTTACGCCTTTACGGGTGCTATTTTGTCATATCTCATTTTTAATGTTTTGTGCTTCATTGTTTATTTTATGTTTTGAGGCAAAATCTAACCGCCTAACCGCATTTTCTCATATTTCAAATTTACAACTAGAAAAACCAAAAAGGAAGCGTGCTTCTGGTTTTTTGAAGGATCACTACATCTGTTATAATGGCAAATGTAGACGCTCTAACTGAAGCTCTTGCGAAAACTAAAGTCGATCAGAATGGAGTGAGTTTCGCCGGGAAATCTTTGAAATTGGACAACGAGGACGATGGTATACCCAAGTACATTGATAAAAGTCCATATTCTAAGGCCATGATTCTATTTTAGCTAACGAAGTTACTGAAGCAATCAATGAATGTACTGACTTGGAATACCTCAATTTGGAAGGTAACACATTGGGTGTAAATGCAGCCAGAGCTGTAGCAAAATCATTGGAGAAGCACCCAGAACTAAAAAGAGCATTATGGAAGGATATGTTCACAGGAAGAATGAAGACGGAAATCCCAAAAGCACTGGTTAGTTTTCTATCTCGTGACAATCATCCAAAATCAAGATAACAGTTTTTACACTATGAACATGATACTCATGTAGTAGTAAGGGTGATTTTATTTTGAACTGCATTGTGCAATAACATGTTTGTTTTGTAAGTTACATTTTTTAGGAACATTTAGGTAATGGTTTAGTGACAGCCGGAGCTCGATTAGTCGAACTAGACTTGAGTGACAATGCTTTTGGGCCTATTGGTGTTGAAGGCTTAGCTGCATTGCTCAGGAGCTCCTCATGTTACGCTTTGGAGGAACTCAGGTTGAACAATAACGGACTTGGAATCACTGGTGGGAAATTGTTGGCTGCAGCTTTAACAGACTGCTACAAGAGCAGCAAAGAGCAGGGAAAGCCACTGGCTCTGAAAGTTTTCGTTGCAGGTAGAAATAGGCTGGAGAACGATGGGGCTACAGCCTTGGCCCAGGTGTTCAAGGTAATTGATTTGCATTTGTGGTACAGTGTATTGCACTGTTCAGTTTATAACTATAAACACTGGATTTTATTTATTTATAAATTGTTACAAATACAAATGTACACTAAGGTTTATCTAATGATACCAGGTTGATGATAGACTGCAACAAAATAATTTTAGGGGTGGCTGTACAGTTACTAGACTGACGACTGTGATTGGTCAAATAAGCAAATTTTTAAAATATACTAAGTGACATATAAATCCGAACAGCCAGCTTAAATGGTTTATTTTAATGAAATTTTGTCTAAGTACTTAATGAAGCATAATAAGTAAATGATAAAAATTTCAAAATGATTGCACTGCTTTAAAGCCCTTTGACCTTTAATAATGTGTGGATGCACCCTGATGTGCTACGCATTCTCCAACGCGCCTAGGCATGCTTCTGATCAGGTGGTCAATGTCCTACTGTGGTATCTCATTCCAGGCAACCACCAACTCCTCTCGAAGTGCTTCTAGAGTCTGAGGAGGACGTTGCAAATTGAGCAATCTCCTACCCATCATATCCCACACGTGGGGATAAGTCGGGAGATCTTGGAAAGTTGGATCTGCCATGGTGTCAAGATAGGGTAAAAGATGGGGTTCTAGAACTTCGTGGATATAACGCTGCGCGTTCATGTTACCTCTGATGAAGATTAAAGGTGACCTGGAACCATAAGCTATAGCACCCCAAATCATAACTCCAACAGTGTGATGAACATGTCTTTCAACAAAAAACTGTGGATTTCTCCTTTCACCACGTCGCCTTCTAACCCTGGCACGACCATCGTGCATGCCTAAACAAAATCGAGACTCGTCACTAAAGACAATACTGTTCCATTCCTGATCCCAGAGTGACCATTGTCTGCACCACTCAAGGCGATTACGTCGGTGTTCTCGAGTTAAAGGGAGGACCCAGTGTGGCCGGTATGAAACAAGCCAAAACTTCTCATTCGTCGGTAAACACTTCGCATGCCAATAGGTCTTCCGTGTTCTGCAAACCATTCATTGCAATGGACCTGATAGTGGAGAAATGGTCCCTTAAATCCAATAATCTTGGGCGGCGATCTTCACGGTCTGTTGTTCTACGGCGGCGTCCAGAAGCCATGCCTGACAACATCTAACCACAGGGTCTACACTTCTTTGCACTCTAACTGCAATTGCCCGAAAAGAAAGTCCAGCTTCCCGAAGTCCCACTATACGGCCCCTATCAACTCACTAAGTTGACGAAATCGTACAGGTCTCCGTACTCTAGGCATCGTAACCGATCGTAAAGGATGTCAAGAACCAAAATCCGCCAACGTTGATTCTTTTCTGCGGCTGAAATATTCATTTTTAGAGCGTTAGTGAATTAAAAAAAAGCAGTATAAAAACCGGAATGTCCAACTGATAAGGCTGAAAATTTTTTCACTTGTTATTTACAGTAAGATAAATACATTCACCAACTTTTATTAAAATAAAACCATTTGAACTGAGTGTTCGGATTTATATGTCACTTAGTATACATTTTAATTTCAAGCATACATTTCTCTTTTGTTACTAAACAAAATAGTGGTATATTTCATAGAGGGCCCTAAAAGGTAGACAGCTATGGACTGACATACAGGTTTGTGGTGTCTTGAAATTGTATTTCTAATTTAAAAAGAAGCTCCAAAAACTCTCTATATCCCTGATTTTCAACATAACTTTTGAGCTGCTTGGTCAGGGTAATAGCTTTATCATAATTTGGAATAGCTGGAACCTAATCGAAATCAGAATCTTTGGAGAGTTCTTATATTTCAACTGGATTTTTAATTTTCTGGTCTGAATCTCATACAAACTTTCATCTCGGTTCAAAAAATCGTAAAGTCAGTCAATTTCAATAAATCCTTATTTTTGAGGATATCTGAAAGTACCTCAATTGGTAAGTCATTTTCTGAGTCAGGTGTATGAGACTTTGGTAATAAGTTTTAAAACTCTTTATATTCATTCATATGGCATTAAAATGGGTTGGTTATGTTAGGTTAATCTTTTGTGGCTTAGTTGTTTTCTGGGATGACCACCTATTCTTTTATGTCCTGTTGGAATTCTAAACTCACTACAATTATTAGTGGTTTTTTTAATCATCAATGAGATGGTAGACAACAACATGGCTCAGCAGGTATTAGCACTGTACTGAAACTTTTTACTTATGATGTAGGACCTTGTAAAATATCTCCATTAGACAGTGTTGTCATTTATGTTACTTATTGTGACCAGCTGTGTGATACTGGTGGTAACATACTGTTTGACATTTTAAGGGCCATCGTAGATTCACTAGTATTAATTCAGTATATCTGCAGTATAAAGGCTTTAAGAATAAAAAGATGAATCTGACTCCAGATGGTTAAATGTCTGTATAAACAACAATTAAACTACAAACATAAAAAATTTCTCCAGATGATTGGTACTCTAGAAGAGATTGCCATGCCTCAGAATGGAATTTACCACGTGGGAATCAAAGCTCTATCGGAAGCATTTGTCCACAACAAAGGCTTACGCGTTTTAAACTTGAATGATAATACAATTGGCTCGAAAGGGGCCGACCATATTGCTGGAGTGTTGCCGCATCTTCAAGCGTTGACTGACATCAATTTCGGGGACTGTCTACTGAAGACTAAAGGCGCATCCAGACTAGCCGAGGCTCTTACGGACGGACATAAGAATCTCAAGGATTTACAACTTGGTCAGTAAACATGGAGTATTTTCGAAAAAATGACTTTTGCTTTTAAGTTTGACTACTTGTACTTTATGATGGAAAAATTCCGTGTTGAGGATCGATAGAATATATTTTGTGTAATGTTGCAATATTTAGATTTTCAGGTAGGTAAACTTTTTGCGAATCTGCCAAAGAATAATGAGATTTGCGGCATTTGAGGCTCTTAATAAACGTGGTCACTTTCTGTTTTGTGTTTTCTCAAAGTTTGTGAAGTCGTGTGTTGCGTTTTCCGCGCATGTCGATGGGCGATTTCCCAGTTGCAACTAACGAGTCTCTTATGTACCGAACTCATCGAACTGTAAGTCCGTGTAAAGACAAATTGGAACATCACGTATAATTCCTTTTTCCACCAATCGACCATGATAACTACAGCATTATTAAGCCTTGACTCTGCTTCATTTTTTCGTGGGCGTCTACGCATGACAAGAAGAACAACGATAAGACCACTAAGATAAGCGTTTTGTGCATTATTGTTTCCTATTTCATTAAATTCACGAAGAAGTCTACAGCGTTCAGGTTCAGGAACAGTAGTAGAACAGCGAAAACGCTCACAAAAACAATCAGATCCAAGTTCGTGGGTAGTGGCGCGCAACGTTTTTTGCGTTTTTTTCGTTTCTCTGTTTGATGGGCCTTATAAACATAGTCAATATTCAAAATATCAGCGTTTACAACTCACGTGGACTCTAATAGTAAACCAATGGCTAATGCAATAACGAAGCGCCCAAGCGGTACGGCCGATACAACGCCGCCTTTCCATATGGACTGATGCCGTTTTTCCATACACGCGCAGGGACTCATGCCATTCTTCGCCGGCACAGGGAATCTTGTAGCTGTTGTTTTTACAAGTTAAGAAGCTGATTAGAAGATAGTATCAGGAAAATAGCACCAAAATAAACTAAAAGCTCAATTTAGCGAAATAATGAACTAATGCCGTTTTTCCCCGGTACCCTTCATATGTCTGGGTCATGATAGGTCGCAGGCTCTTAAATTTCCAACACCCTCCACAAACTTCAGCAGCTCTTACTCACAAAGTTGCAGTAGCGTGGAATGAGATATCCCAACAGGATATCGACGACCTCATCAGGCCCAGGCGTGTCGATGAGTGTATAAGAAATCGTGGATCCTCAACACATTATTGAACTAGCTTCTGCAGTCCGTTGACGACTCATGCTGAAAATTGAATCATTTCACTAGTAAGCAACACCGAACATATACGCCAAAAATTATTAAAATCGGATAAACATAACTATGTGTACATTTTGTGTCAGTATAGTTACTCTAAGCAACTATAATCAAACTCTATTCTAGGTTACAATGAAATCCGTGTAGATGGAGCGTTGCTAATCGCATGTGCCATGAAAAATAAACTTAAAATTGTCAGTCTCCAGTTAGATGGCAATCAGTTTGGCACGAAAGGTAGAAAAGAGCTGGAGACGAAACTGAAAGAATTTGGTAAGTTGTATACAAGTTGCATGATGTTGCAGTAGTGATTCACGGCGACTGATTACAGGAAAACTGCATGTCTTGGGTAGTTTGGACGAAAACGAATCTGAAGAGAGTGAAGAGGAAGCAGAAGATGGTGAAGATGGAAACAGCACCGAGGAAGAAGAAAGTGCTGATGAATCAAACCAATCTCACAATAATAGTGTAACAATTGTTGAACTCACTGATTCAAATATATCTGCGAAAGACTTCCTCAAGAGCCCTAACATGGATAACTTCATGGCCTTAGGAGATAACAGGACTGTACTTATTTATGAAGAAATTAAGGTTCGTTTTCATTGATATTCATTAGCGTTTATGGAAAGTCTATCTGGAATCGTGTGTTTTTTTGGTAGCTCTAAATATTTTCTCAGTAACTTTTTGTGGTTTCTATGCAAATTTCATCATAATTAAACTAACTTTCTCTTACAGACTAAGGACCAACAGGACATTGATAGCTATGTAAAAGTCTTGATGAAAATATCTGCTATGAGCAACAATTTAAAGACTGATGTATCTGACGCCTCGTCAAATGTGCTGAATACCTATATAAACAACTTTTTATTTGGGCACAACAGGAGGATCATCTGTGGTCCGTCACAAATTCTTTGCTCATCAATTTAGGCTTGATAAAAGTAAGGAAAAGTCATGTCAAATCAGTACATATATGAAACAACTTGACACGGATTTTTTTTTAAGGGGGAAGACAAAAAATTAAGCCAACCTGGAACATGGAAGGTTGTTATACAGTAATAAAAAATATTATCCATAAAAATTATTTCCCAGAAAGCATAAGGATGTCCTTGAAACTGTTCATGCAAAGGTATGTCCAACGTACAAATTTAATTTTCCTAATGTCCAATTGATTGTATACTGTTTCAGGAACTTGGAGAAGAATCGTGATCTGGCATCATTGAAAAATCAAATAATAGCAAGTTGTGATTAGAAATATTTATTATCGATTATACTTGTACCAGTTCCATACTTTATAATATATCATTTGAGACATATCCTTCGTTTTTTTGTATGGATGTTTTGATGTAATTTTAATAGCAGATCCATGCTGCACCAAGAAACAAAAGGCTGCGCGGTTTTTGAAACTCGGAGGTGGTGGAGTTTTGAACGGAACAAAAAATATCTATTTTCATTTCACAAAAAAATGACGATGATCTTGAATGGCTTCGTACTAAAAGCTTTACATTTCAAATGCACCAAGACTAATCTAAAGGACTTAGGTCCCGCTCGATGGGGCTTCGTCTGCCGATCCACTGATTCGGGAAATAGGTGTCAAAAAACTGCCGTCTTCTAGGAAATGAATGCAATTTTCATTATAATTGACGTCATTTTCTATTATTTCGGTAATTCAAGTTTCTAGGAATAGAGAAGAATCGTGACCTGGCATCATTGAAAAATCAAATAATAGCAAGTTGTGATTAGAAATATTTATTATCGATTATACTTGTACCAGTTCCATACTTTATAATATATCATTTGAGACATATCCTTCGTTTTTTTGTGTGGATGTTTTGATGTAATTTTAATAGCAGATCCATACTGCGCCAAGGAACAAAAGGCTGCGCGGTTTTTGAAACTGAGAGGTGGTGGAGTTTTGAACGGAACAAAAAATATCTATCTTCATTTCACAAAAAAATGACGATGATCTTGAATGGCTTCGTACTAAAAGCTTTACATTTCAAATGCGCCAAGAGTAATCTAAAGGACTTAGGTCCCACTCGATGGGGCTTCGCCTGCCGATCCACTGATTCGGGAAATAGGTGTCAAAAAAATGCCGTCTTCTAGGAAATGAATGCAATTTTCATTATAATTAACGTCATTTTCTATTATTTCGGTAATTCAAGTTTCTAGGAATAGAGAAGAATCGTGATCTGGCATCATTGAAAAAACAAATAATAGCAAGTTGTGATTAGAAATATTTATTATCGATTATACTTGTACCAGTTCCATACTTTATAATATATCATTTGAGACATATCCTTCGTTTTTTTGTGTGGATGTTTTGATGCAATTTTAATAGCAGATCCATACTGCACCAAGGAACAAAAGGCCGCGCGGTTTTTGAAACTCAGAGATGGTGGAGTTTTGAACGGAACAAAAATATCTATCTTCATTTCACAAAAAAATGATGATCTTGAATGGCTTCATACTAAAAGCTTTACATTTCAAATGCGCCAAGAGTAATCTAAAGGACTTAGGTCTCGCTCGATGGGGCTTCGCCTGCCGATCCACTGATTCGGGAAATAGGTGTAAAAAACTGCCGTCTTCTAGGAAATGAATGCAACTTTCATTATAATTAACGTCATTTTCTATTATTTCGGTAATTCAAGTTTCTAGGAATAGAGAATAATCGTGATCTGGCATCATTGAAAAATCAAATAATAGCAAGTTGTGATTAGAAATATTTATTATCGATTATACTTGTACCAGTTCCATACTTTATAATATATCATTTGAGACATATCCTTCGTTTTTTTGTGTGGATGTTTTGATGCAATTTTAATAGCAGATCCATACTGCACCAAGGAACAAAAGGCCGCGCGGTTTTTGAAACTCAGAGATGGTGGAGTTTTGAACGGAACAAAAAATATCTATCTTCATTTCACAAAAAAATGATGATCTTGAATGGCTTCATACTAAAAGCTTTACATTTCAAATGCGCCAAGAGTAATCTAAAGGACTTAGGTCCCACTCGATGGGGCTTCGTCTGCCGATCCACTGATTCGGGAAATAGGTGTCAAAAAAACTGCCGTCTTCTAGGAAATGAATACAATTTTCATTATAATTAACGTCATTTTCTATTATTTCGGTAATTCAAGTTCTAGGAATAGAGAAGAATCGTGATCTGCCATCATTGAAAAATCAAATAATAGCAAGTTGTGATTAGAAATATTTATTATCGATTATACTTGTACCAGTTCCATACTTTATAATATATCATTTGAGACATATCCTTCATTTTTTTGTGTGGATGTTTTGATGTAATTTTAATAGCAGATCCATACTGCACCAAGGAACAAAAGGCCGCGCGGTTTTTGAAACGCAGAGGTGGTGGAGTTTTGAACGGAACAAAAAATATCTATCTTCATTTCACAAAAAAATGACGATGATCTTGAACGGCTTCGTACTAAAAGCTTTACATTTCAAATGCGCCAAGAGTAACCTAAAGGACTTAGGTCACACTCGATGGGGCTTCGTCTGCCGATCCACTGATTCGGGAAATAGGTGTAAAAAAACTGCCGTCTTCTATGAAATGAATGCAATTTTCATTATAATTAACGTCATTTTCTATTATTTCGGTAATTCAAGATTCTAGGAATAGAGAAGAATCGTGATCTGGCATCATTGAAAATCAAATAATAGCAAGTTGTGATTAGAAATATTTATTATCGATTATACTTGTACCAGTTCCATACTTTATAATATATCATTTGAGACATATCCTTCGTTTTTTTGTGTGGATGTTTTGATGTAATTTTAATAACATATCCATACTGCACCAAGGAACAAAAGGCTGCGCGGTTGTTGAAACTCAGAGGTGGTGGAGTTTGAATGGAACAAAAAATATCTATCTTCATTTCACAAAAAATGACAATGATCTTGAATGGCTTCGTACTAAAAGCTTTACATTTCAAATGCGCCAAGAGTAATCTAAAGGACTTAGGTCCCGCTCGATGGGGCTTCGTCTGCCGATCCACTGATTCGGGAAATAGATGTCAAAAAACTGCCGTCTTCTAGGAAATGAATACAATTTTCATTATAATTAACGTCATTTCTATTATTTCGGTAATTCAAGTTTCTAGGAATAGAGAAGAATCGTGATCTGCCATCATTGAAAAATCAAATAATAGCAAGTTGTGATTAGAAATATTTATTATCGATTATACTTGTACCAGTTCCATACTTTATAATATATCATTTGAGACATATCCTTCATTTTTTGTGTGGGATGTTTTGATGTAATTTTAATAGCAGATCCATACTGCACCAAGGAACAAAAGGCCGCGCGGTTTTTGAAACGCAGAGGTGGTGGAGTTTTGAACGGAACAAAAATATCTATCTTCATTTCACAAAAAAATGACGATGATCTTGAACGGCTTCGTACTAAAAGCTTTACATTTCAAATGCGCCAAGAGTAACCTAAAGGACTTAGGTCACACTCGATGGGCTTCGTCTGCCGATCCACTGATTCGGGAAATAGGTGTAAAAAAACTGCCGTCTTCTAGGAAATTAATGCAATTTTCATTATAATTAACGTCAGTTTCAATTATTTCGGTAATTCAAGTTCTAGGAATAAAGAAAGGTCCTACAATATAATTTCAGAAATCTTGTACGGAGAAAATTTATTGGCTTTCGAAATTCTTTGTAATGTTCAGCGTGTAAATCCTGACGAAGTAGCCAGTCCACGAGTAGGCTTTGGGTGTTGTCAAGTGCTACGCGTCCCAAACCTGCTATTTCTGCGGCTTCATTTCTAACTGGTCGATTTTGTCGATGGCGATTAGATCCAGTTTCTTAAAATTTTCTTATCAACTTACCCACATACTTATCGTTAATATCTTTTTCTGGATGTAACGCATTAAACAACGACGCAGTAGCTTTGCAATGCTCCCATTTTGGTAATACAGTTTTATTTCTACCCTTCATTTTTTTTCTTTTATATCGAAGCAGCCGCGCAGGCAGAAGCCTAAATGTCGGAACACCGCGGCTGCTGTGATGATCCCAAAAATTTTTTGTTTTGAACTGCCTAAGCTAGAACTGGGAAAAGCATCCTCTTGTAGACGTATAAACTTTATTATATAAAAGTTATTAAAAACGTCATGGAAATTTATAAATCATAAAAAATGGGGTTTCCATATAAAAATCTAAAGCGTAACGCAATATTTTATTTTTGGATCACCCTGTATTGTATGGCTATTGATGAAAAGACGTTCCCCTAGAAGTCAAAATTGACGTGTCCGAGCATTTTCCCCTAAATATACCAGGAGAGTCCCAAATGGGGCTGCAACCTATCCGTTGAACCACCGTGTTTATTTATGGGGCAGGCAACATAGGTACTAGTTCTTATAAAAACAAATTTGTGAAAAAACTTTATTAGGATATCCGTATTTACAAATATAAAAAATATGACTCGTATATAAATTTTTATTCATTACTTAGGCTTATATATCTAATATCGATACGTCTGTGTTTAACTGAAATTATAAATCATTCATTTGAAATAGAGTTCAAAGGTCAGTGGTACATATTGGCTAAATATTCCTCAGTCAATATTTGAAATGGCTCTCCAGCAGATGCTATAGGCTGCAAGGTTTGTATAAATCAATTTCAGAAATAACATAAAACTGATCTCCAACATTGTATGTCAAATATGATTTTCCCCAAAATCTATTATGAAGTTCTGTTCAGTATGGCATCTTCTAAATACATAAGTTCATTTGATGTAAATTATTAAAATATATAACAGTTTTTTAAACTAAACATGACCGTCAGGTCCAGTTACATACTATAGAACATATTTTCAATTGAATTGTATAGGAAGCTTCGTAATGATTGCACAATAATCAGTTTTAATAATCATTATGCTGAGTTGACTATATTTGAATATATGTATTATTTATACAAATTTAGGTCATTGTTTACCGTGATCTGTCCGTATTTATTATGGAATATGATGTATTGACGATGTAGCCAGGACATCAGTCATTATTAATTTATGATGCATAGGAATCCACTGACACTGATGGAATGATCAGTGAATACTGACAGTATGGACCACAGTAAATACTGATCATGTGGTATTTCACCTTGAACTAGTGCTGCGTTTTATCTATTCCAGAAAATTTACAATAATTGCTTTAGCCAATAACAACATTCTATTTGCTTGTAAGATTCAATGATTTATTCACAATATTACAGAAAAATTCACTGACAGATTTTTTACAGATCATTTTATATTATAATAAATACACAATTTGACAATTATGCATTCAAATATATTTTATTATATGTACATGTAATAAAATCTGGTCTATCGTACAAACAATGTTTTTGCATAGATTGAAGATGGTACTTATTTGCAAATAAAATGTCACTGCTCTTGTTTATGTAGTAAAGATGTGACAAGTTTGAAGTATCAATGCCTTTCTACTCAGTTTTGACTAAATAATTTTCAGGATGTGGATTTTTTAACACCAGTTTCTGACAGTTACATGCACTACACACGCCTTTGCTGCAATTCTGTTAGTGTGATATAGAAGTGAGCAGCTTTGTTTTAAACATATTCTTTTCACTATCAGTTGGCGTCTACTTAATTTATTAAAGATCAGACTATTCCTCAAAAATCATATAAAAACCTTCATGGTGTTGTCAATAGTATCTCTACAAATAGGACAAGTGTTGGTACTGAATTGTACTCTACGATTACATTCAGTACATAAGCAAATGCCTACATGGTAATAATAATACACATTTAGGCCTTTCCTGACAAATGATGCAAGCCGTTTCATCAGAAACTGGTATTTTGGGTTGACTCTGCCATGACAGCATGCTAGGTAGAGTAAAATTTAAGTTATTCCACTTTCGTCTGGCTCGTATTACAATATAACAAATGGTCCTGTAGGTTGATACATACAGCTTTTTGTAAAATCCTAGAAGGAGATAAAGTAAACAAGCCCCTAATAAAATACCTAAGGTTGATTCTACAGGTACATCGGTTACAAAATGATACACTTCTTTCGTTACATCTCTTATAAATTGTCCACTAGAAGTCACACTGTCGCTCACAATGTAAAATACTACTTTAACAGAATCTACAAAGTGTATTGTTGTATGAAAGATGAGTAAAGGAACGAAAGTGATAGCCCACCAAGCTCCTAAGCCAAAAAGTACCACCAAGTGTTTGCACAATGCTATGAATGCTGTTGATGTAGCAACCAGGAACTGCACGATGTTGTAAAAGGCTGTTACTGTCTCTGATGTCGCGTAATATATCCCCAGTACAGTACTTTGAACGGTGGAGAATGCATTTGCGAAAAATGAGGTCACAGTTTCATACAAGACACTGAACTCTTGTAGAAGCGTCGAGATGTCCCTGAAGAATACTGCAAACGACTCGGTCACAATTTGTAGGGTAAAACTTAAAGCTTCGATAACTGTAAGCAGATTGCTGTACAAGATGGTTCCTAAATTAACAGGAACTGGCCGGTCTTCAAACTGCAGTAATATCCCCTGTAGACTATGTCAGATGTAACGTGCACCAGTTGCACAAGTTTAGCAATCATATTTAGAATATCTTTGCCTATGTCGAATCTTCATAACTGATTATGATTAACGGTTATCTTGTTTTCTCTTTGAAGCAGATAAGGTTAAAATTTGTTTATAACTTGAATTTTTTTGAGGTTAGCTGTCAAAACATTAACCGTCTTGACGGTTCAAAGTTCGACAGACAAGCAAACAACGTTGCCAAGAGGACATCGCTATCGATCATGTACAAGCTGGCATCAGTGCGGGTGCTGACAAGGGACAGGACCGGAATTGTTTTGACGCCGGAACCTTGCTTGAATAAGAAAAATAGTTGTGAATTTCTAAAGAAGTGCCTAAACCAGGGTCCAATGGTTGGTTCAACAAATCATGCGACCAGTGGCGGCTCGTGGCAAAATAAAACAGGTGTTCTGCAAATCCGAACTTACCTATTTTTTATATGTCAGGTCGATCTTGCGCTGTTTCTTGACAGCAAATTTGTCGATCACCTTCCCGTTGAAATGTCCCATGGTCGAAATAAATTCCTTTTCAATGGGCAGCATCGACAACGCTGTAAGGCGATCCTGGGTCATAGGAATGTTGCGAAATTTCGCTCAGCCTCTGATGTTGACATAGGAGTTGTAACAATAATTTCTAATAGCTTTTTTGTTTCTTTTAGTGTTTTCTCCAAATTATTTTGTATCAAAAATTTCAAAAGAGACAGAGTTCCATGTTAATCTCGGCAATCATTCCGTGCATAAATAACAGACAACTCTGTCTTTGAACGACTTTTTTCTAATTCGGGATAAGCCAAGCAGGTAGTTTCCAACTTTTTCCAAAGTGTTCGGGAAAAAAAGGGGTGCGGCTACCAAATGATTTGAATTGAAATCTGTCATTTGCAGAATTCACTATATTGTCGCATACTTCTAATGCGGCAACTCGGTGA